>JASFXZ010000041.1:4412315-4803891 GCA_032209605.1 Mactromeris polynyma
GTGCGCTCCATGTGTATAAGAAAGTATGTCCTCATTCATTATCCTAAGTTGTCCTTTATGGTCGGCCAAGCCATTCCTTGCACCCCTGTTCCCTTGTATATTTACCCTTTCACCTCCTCAAATACCTGATGTTTTATGGACTGTTGTTTTCCCGGCGGTCTGTGTGGGGAGGTATTGTCTTATATATGTGGCGTTCCCTGTAGTAACGTATTCTCTCTTTTACAGGTTACTAAACGACAAAGAAGATGTTCGGTCACATGTACGGAATGATGTTGAAAATCTGATGTCATCAATAAACAACATTCACCATATGGTTCTCGGACATTATCACGAAACACCAACCGCTCACCGAAGTATGGTCGATGACGATATTTTACCAACGAAAGATCTACTTAATATGCTGACTAGTGTCGCAAGTGGAGTCCAAGGTCTCAAGACAAAATCTCAGGATTTGTCGAGGTAATTCACACAGTCGTCAATACAAAAAACAACATCAAAAAACTGATTTGTTCTGGTGTCAGTGTTAACCTCAACCATGCACAGATTTCCTGGCGTCTTATTCTCTCATGCGCAATGGAAGTGATTGATTTAGTTGCTGTTTTCCAAGGAGTATTTTCTAATGCGATTTTTAAGATTTTTTTTTATCTCATATGCACTTATAATATAACAATAATTACGATAATTAAAATAATGTAGTGATATTGAATTAAAATTATTATCATGTTGATTTGATAATTTAAATGCCGTGTTTTCATTAATAATTAGGGTCGTGTTTCCTTTCCAATGAGTTAATCGTTCGAAATGGTTTAAATAACTTCATATACAATGTATGTGTATTCCAAATCGAAAACTACTGGAAAAATCTGGCGTGGTGCTTTAGGGTTGCCTGCCTTGAGCCTAATTCATTAACGATAGTAGGACAAATTGGTCCAATATGTAACACCAGTAGGGGAGGATTCTTAGAAAGTTCGGTGATAAGTGTGCACACCAAACTCTGAATGCATATGCTTGTTTTTCGAAGCTGATAAAAAAATCCGAATACATCATTCATTTCAGGAAAGGAGACGAAATGTCATCTTGGAGACGAGGTCTGAAAGACCTAGAACGTGAAATCACGAAGTTTTGTCGTGGGTTTAATTCAGACGTTGATGACGAAGATGGTGATGACAATAAATCATTCATTGACGGACATCACGAGTCAGATCCGCATAAAATGACTGTGGCTTGTAAAGCAAAATTACAGAAAACGAAAGAGAATTTGATGACGAAATTTAAAACACAGTTCGATGCTACAAGGTAAATGTTTAGTCTTTCTAATGTTCCATGATACAAAAAACATACATCAACAATGTCATCACAACATTGTCAACACCACCTATAGCCATTTATGTCAACTTACAAACAATTTAAATATTTGTTGTCGAACTTTGTACTTCAGCCTAACATTATTGTTATTGGGGGGGGGGGGGGGGGGGGGGTATACAATGTTGAGTTCCTTTAAAAAAGAATGTACAAATGTGCTATGCTGTATGAAAATAAAAAGTTTATAAAAACTTTAAAGTCAATAAAACCAATAAAAAAAAATTCAAACAAGCGAAGCTTACAATGCAGTATGACAGTATTCGGACCACAGTTTTTCTCATTTGGGCTGGGGGTCAGACATTTTGTCTTTCAAAGCGAGACAAGCTGATTGTAGGACTATCACCCTAACGCCATAAATCTTAATCTCCCAAATGTACCAATGATCGTAACAAATGTTCAGGTAGTATTTTAAATTAAAGTCGGACGTCGTTCATTCGAAATTTTATTTCGGATAATGCATTGTTTCGAAGTACCCATTTTAAATCGACTAGCTTAATGAGATACATCGGGACCTGATATTTATTACGGATGATACCAAGTATTCGGATAGAAGGTTGTCCGACTGTATATCCATCCTCAAAATTTCTGTTCGCTTGTTACAGAACAAGTATAAAATATTGTATCACACGAAACATCGAACATTTTTATAAAGAAATACTGATTATCTTAATATTGGTTTTTAAAATTACTTATTACAAAGTTATTTTTTCTAGCTTGATAAAAAGGAAGGAGCATGATATTATCAAATACAGGAAAAGTCTTCAAGACATTCAGACAGAGATTTCAAAACTTCATGACAACGTGCTTTCCGTCCAAATTCAAGACATTTCCATCTCTAGGCCAGAGTTTGAGCGTACACGTGACTCCGGTGATAGATCAGATGGTTCCACAGATGAACTTCCAGAGTCGGATAGAGTGGAACAAGTGGATACGAAGGAAAAACTGAAACAAATTGGAACCATGGTGACACACTTTCAACAGTATGTGTTTCAAACCGTATAGTTTATCGTCTGCGACCGGAGTCTGATTTTAATATATCCAACTAGCATTGTTGATTTGAAGAGCGGTAACAGCACTTTAATTAAAGTAAGATTAAAGCATACGTTGTTAAGTGATATAGTTTAAGTGTTAAGAAAGATTTGTCAACTTGAGCGTTCATTTTTACCAAATTTGGAATGTTATCATTTAACCAAGCTAAATACTTGTTTGACTGGTCGGGATGTCGCGACTTTATGACTCTTCGTCAGTAGGCCCCTAGTTAATGAAGTATGTGAAGTTTATTGCAGGTGAAAAATTGCGTCATAAATCCATGATATAATTTCTCATTTTTCTCATTCTCGTAATTTCAGGTTAATTACTGATAGAACAGGTATTCTAAACAAAATGGAAAATGACATTCTTCCGCTCAAAATCCGCGTCAATCGTCTACATGAAGAGATCAGCAAGGCAATGAATTCTGGGGGTTCCCCTGATCGTGAAGCAGACGACGTCGCAAAAAGAAAGCGTGCGTTCTCCCCTGATGGTCCACAAAATGTGTTCTCTGGAGAAATAAGCGTCATGTTAGCGAAATTATCCAAAATGGAACTTTCTATTCGACATTTGTTAGAGACGTATGCTACAAGTCATGGACGCGCGTCGATTTGATGTTATGACGTCACTACGTCGTCTGGTACCTCAAATTTAAAAATAAAGGAATCTTCCTCAATTTTTTAAAAATAATGAAATCGGAAAGTGATTTATTTGTTTCTCTCAAAATAAGTATCAAAGTGCTTTGGGTAAAAAAAAATACATTTGCTTAAATAATTCAGTATGCAAGACATTTGGAAGGAAAACAACCAGTTTGTGTGTGCTTCGACTTGCGCCGCTCAATATACTGTCATTTGAATGCGCTTGTGGTCTAAATATATGGTGAAACGTACAATTGACTGCACGAATGTTGGTTGGAAACTTTCGAATTATTTTGATGCGTGCTTTGCATGAATCGTGTGTTCATTTTCATGTCGCTGAGAGAAAGTTATCTTTAATCGAAAATATCGGTTGAATAAATTGTTGTGTTTTTGTGTTTTCTTTGATATGTGGAAAGATGTGCTCCGGACAAGTAAATATTGAGTGTGTTTCTTATACCAGCAATGAATTGAACAGCATTCGGGTCAGTGTACGTAGGCTCAGAGTGGTCAGCATAAAATATGTATTTTATGTCATATACATTTATTAAACACAATTCAAGGGAGGTTACTAGCGTATTTGCGTCAATAAACCAACAGTGGTTATCTCCCTAAAGCAATTCAGCAGCAAACATTCTGTAAAGTATATGTGTATTTGTCTTCGTGTATTTGCTTACAAAAGCTTTTAAGACATACCTGAAAGGTGACTCGGTGTGATTATTTGTCTTGTGGTTAATGGAGTGAGTTATTTGTTTACTGTGATTTCTGTCTGTGATATTTAAAATATGTTGATTTATAAACTGTGCATGAATATTGATAATGAATATTAAAACGTTTAATATAATGAAACAAATGATTTATGCTATTGTTTGTCATAGACACAATTTCATGCACTACTAACATTTGAGAGCACATAAATGAACTCTTCATACTGAATTAAGTGATGTTGACGTATGTTCAGGAAACTTATCGTTGTTGTGATGGTTGTGTTGCAGCCCTGCGTTCAGTTACGGCTAACAGTGGCGAACGTTTTGTTTTGTATCCCGGGCCCACCGTATCACATTGTCTGCCAATGGGGAACCAAATTGCGAAACGTTACGAAACGATAGCCTCAAATACCTTTACTGAACGCAGGGGCAGGTATACGTCCTTTTTACAACAGTTCTTCAGTTATGTCACACAGTACGGCGGTCAGTTGACCTAACTAAAGTTCCTGGGTAACCAACCAGTACTAACCTGCTCCTGATCTACCGCAAACAACTGACACTTCCCCGCATGAGTTAGAGGCGGAGGGTACATAGAGTAAAGATTTGAAATAAATATATAACATGAAAACAATACACTGTGCACGAAAAAAAGTTCATTTTCTAAACGAGATAAATATTACATGTTGATCCTTCCTCAATGTATCGTGACGGACGTTTTTCTGTATGATAATAACATTGATAGGTAAACAGAGATTTCCCTGACGCAGAAATCTTGAAACATTGACTCCTTTTTTCTAGGGACTCCCATTTTCCACTTACTATTTATCCCTGGGACTCCAAAAATAAACCTTTGTCAAAGTATAAACTGCATATCTGGGACCCTACAAATTTGCTAATGACCCCCAATTTGTCAAACACGAGGGTCCAAGCTGAAAAAATCTAGGGAAAACCCTGGGTTAGATATTGTAATATCATTCATCAAAGGATTTTCCAACCTTTATTTCTATCTGCGAAAATCGACCCGACAGATATATCGATATCGCATTTTCAGACGGGACACCATTATCTTAATAAGCAAACGATATGTCAATAATTTCTAGATAAGGTTCTACATAATAAATCACAGATTTGACAAAACGAACGCGGTGGCTTCACACTACATTGGTCGTGAATGAAAGACAATAAGAAGATATTATCTTAAGTATCGATTCCTTTGTACAAATATACAAGAACAGCAGAACTAATTTCTTAACTAAAACTATGTTTACAATACAACTTTACTGGTATACGAAAATTATAATTAAGAACTATTTTATTCGAGTTTTATTCGAGAGCTTAAGTTGTGATCAGGTCTAATGTAGAATCTACGTATTAACATGCATACAGTTACTGATACTTCAAGATATGGAATATTAACACAAATATGAAATATATAAACTAATTATTGGAATGAATCATTTTTCTGAACGTCAAGAAAATGGCGCCGGTAACAAAATGGACAGAGAACTAGAACCCAATGAGGACGGTGCAAGTGATTTAGATACAAATTATGAAGACGACGTTGTTGATGTTGGTACTAGTGATGATGATGATGACGTCGGAGAAGACGAAGGTGATGAGTATGGCAATGTTGAGCAGTATGAGACGTTAACTGGAGAAGAACTAAAGAGACAATTAAGACAGCTAGGATTAATGTTGAAGGCGATGGTGAAAGCATTTACAAGCAAGTACGACCATGATAATATAGCATTCGACGCTATTGAAAAATCATCGAAGAAAATTAACAAATGTGAAGCCAGGCTCGGTAATTATGTAAGTTGATTTTTACACAGCTATCCTGTGGATTTCAGAGGGGGGCTTAAATCTATTATTTGAAAACGCATTTATAACAGAAAAGACAATGAGAAAAGAATGAGTACCTTCTTGCAACATGATAGTATCTAAACTTTATTTCCAAACAAGAAATATCATAAAAAAGATGGTCGGCGCAACTTGAACAATGCAAATTTGTTGCAATCTGAAGGTTAAAATTTGTTGTGCAACATAAAAACAAGCCTAAATCTTACAAGTGCCGTCATTCAATTACGCTATATGCTTCAGAAACTCCGAGATCATTGCGTAGGAGACTGGATAAAAATAATTCCGTAGTGTGATTAATCATATACACACTGAGTATAGTCTGTTTCAATCTCGTTCATCATTACTTATTGCATAAGTCGTGAACTCATACATTCATGTTAATAAACTTGTTACATAGCGATTTATCTGATTAAAACAATATAAATGTACATAAAACCAAGAAAGTCTTCTTAAAATTCCAACACCGGACAATTCACCGGAGGGATGATTAACAATACTACTTACTGGATAAATCTTGGAATACACTATACGATCCATTTTCAGACGCAGTTGTTAAGGCAAATAATATTATGTTCATCTGGTTCTCATACAACATCGTCGTGTTTACAATAGTAAGTATACGCCTCTATTGTGATCAAGATATTTTGGGCAAACATAACAGCATTACGCAACAATAGCGTTCATTACTTTGCTTCGGAAGAAAAAATACCTTTATCAATAAACAATTAAGTATTTTTAGGTTGTGCAGCCGTAATAACACGGTATTGCTATTTGCATGTCAGTGTTGTGTAAACCAATCAAATCTTACGTTAACCAGTAAACCAATCTCATTAAAATCAGCTCCAGTCGAACGCTCCTATACTATACGCTAACTGGCTAAAAGTGCCTGACAGTGGAAAGTAATGGAGCTAAAGTTAGGGGCTGGTTTCAATGAGATTGCAAGTAAACGTACTTCGTTTCAACCAACAACGTTTATAACATTGGCGAGGATTTGTTAACCTTTTGAGAAAGGAGTACGTTATTTTACCGAATTCCACTGAATTTTGGTGAATTTACCGAGACCCATCGGCAAATCTTACCCTTCAAATTGCGCCGACCATATTTTTCAAGATATTTCTTGTTATTAATTCTGTAAAATGCTCATTCTGTATGACATGTTTCTAATAAACGTAAAGGTGAGCGTTATTGTCAATAATGTTTTGGGGGTTCAATTTCACGTCTCTCGTACACGGCTTTCTCCTTCGTACATCATGAATATATCACATCAGTTTTCAATGTCTTTCAATAATCCCTAAGATTAAGTATGGACATATATTCGTCCAGGATCACTATACAAATGTACATGTAAACTTATATGTTTGAATTATGTGTTATTTTCTATCTACAGCGTAGTTCTGGTCATAATTATGCTGCAATCGAATCTTGGTTGTTGTTTTCACGAAAACTATTTATTGTTTTGATATTTTATGTGTTTAGCTATCGTTAGTGATAAGAGATGAAGAAGTGTACCAAAACTATACGAGAACACATTTAATCTGGACCTACAACCAAGATAAGTAAGTAATATACATGTTCTAAAAGTTATAGTATGCTCATCTGTGTATTCATTGGTTTACCTTAACAAACATGAAAAATATAGTACCGTGATGTATATAGGGAAAAAATCAGTAAAAATGAATTATCAAAGAATACAATAATAATGTATTCCTCTGTATTTGTCAAATAAAAAAGAAGTTTGTATCATCACAATATTAAAAAAACATTTTTTTAACAATCGGGTCTTCTACAGGTTTTGTCTGTTAGTAAAAAGATAAAACAAGATCGTTTAATCGGTTATACATTGCAATGATTCTTATTAAGGATGTTTAGCCAATGTAACGTAACAGCAATACTGGATGAAGACCATTAAAAAAATTAGGGTTCAGATGGGCCAGCTACATTTTTAATACAACATATGTGTGTGATAATTTATTTGTATTATTGTTCAATAAAAAGAGTCAGTGCGTGAATCATTAGACATTTTAAATGCATTTTATCAAACGAAAACGTCATACATGTAAAATTATATAAACGACAAAACAACGGACGGATTTTGAGGGGTGTTCAAACATACTTAAACGTATTAACCGTCGATGCATTCTATTAAAAAGGTTAGACAAGGCAATGGCGGTTTGGTTACAAAGGTTCAACCCTCATATCGCCGAATTAACAAGTTACGCTCGTGCAAAATGGGTGGCCGAGTCACTTGTTCGAGTGTTTGAAAATGAATGGAACACTTTGTACCGTTCTACAAGGGATAAACATGTATCCAGAGTGACTGATCAAGAAATTCTAGAATGTATCAAAGATGCCCTTCAGGTAAGAAATCAGGGAGAACAACATGCTTGAAGACTACTCGAATATTCATACATAGTGTACACACAATTGAACAAAAATCATGGCTTTATGCATAGTTTACTGTTTGTCCAAGTGGAATTTAGAGAAAGGTACTTCATTTATCATACGCATTGCAACCATAAATTTATCCAATAGGAATACATGCATCAACGATTGAAATTAATATTTTGAAATAATTATTTAATAACAATACAAATGACTTGAATGTTTAGAAGCACAGTTTTGCAATCTACATTGCGACATCTCCAGTGAAACGCCCTTTTGAAGATGCATGTTTGTTGAGAGGTTGTTGTCCTTTTTGGTCATGTTCAGCTGTCCTGGATAAATATCACGAATGATCTCTCTTGATGAGTGGCCTTGTTAAAGTCATTTATTTCTCTAATTTGATTGTCTCCCTTCCACGCGAAAACGATACCTGTCAAAAATGGTCAATATAGTCAATTCATGTAATAGTGTTTTAACAGGAAATTGATTGTCTTATTGAAGAGAGGTTGTTGCTCAAGAGAGGGCCGCTCTGGAAAGGTTGCACTGCATTCGCCAGCTAATGTAAGAGTTGTTTATTAATTCATCTCATGGACTCATATAATATAACGTATCTATATTGTTGTAAGATTATATTTATTTTTTCTATAAGATGAATCATAATCTGTGTATTTCAGTATTGCTATAATAGATGCAGGGACTTCGTCTGGAGGATGAGTATCAACATTTTACGACATCTATTCTTGAATACAAACTACACAATGACGGATTGTCCAGCGGTTGTTCGCTTGCGTATCAGGGAGGTAATAAAGCGTAGCACTGGTCATACGCTACCATTTATACAGAAGGTGAGTTTGAATCGTTCATTGGCTGCACTTTAAAGTGGGAAATACATTTCACACGGTGTAAAACCCGATATGAATTCCGCCGAGTGATGCGTTTGCGACAGAGTGAAGTGTTCCAGACGGGTTGGTAGTGGTGTTAATTTCCGACCAATAATTTGTAATGTCGATGTTTCTCTACGATCTTATATCATCTGAACGACCATGAAAGTCTAAATTTACTACAAAAACGATGCAAAGCGATATATTTGCGGAATAAAGCTGGTATCGTCTGTGCGCGGCGACGGTGACGGTGATCTCATAAACACAGTAATTTGCATTTTTTTAGGAAGCGGATCCGTAGTCCAGTGGTAACGCGCTGGACTTGTAATCCTGGGATCGCTGGTTCGATTCCCTGCTCCATCACTGACCGTACTAACAGTCTTTCGGACGAGACTTTAAAAACCGAGGTCCCGTCTATGATGCTTTACATTCAGCACGTAAAAGAACCAGGGGTGCTTCTGGAACTGGGGCATCTCCTGTATCATGCCCTATCCTCCAAAAATCGAATATGACTAACATTCTTCTGGAGGCGTCGCCCATATGGGAAACCGGTGGCGACGATAAATAAACGCAAATACAAACAAAAAAAGGTCGATTCTCCGCTCCATTACCGACAGTACTAACAGTCGTTCGGACGAGACTATAAAAACCGGGGTCCCGTGTATGATGCTTAACATCGAACACGTAAAAGAACCTCGGGTGCCTCTGGAACTGGGGCATCTCCTGTATCATGCATTATCCTCCAAAAATCTAAAATGACTAACAATCTTCCGGAGGCGTCGCTCATATGGGAAATCAGTGATTTGATGTAGGCAATGAATGTTTAGAGTGTCGCCCTTGACTTCTGCATGTTAATTTAATGTACAACAAGGCATGCAAAAACTGGTTGTAAAAATGTTTCAGATCATGACGTATTATCAAAACTATCCAGTACAATATGATGTTCTATCTTTTTTATTTATCTTCTGTTCTTTTGGCATTGGTTATAGAAAAATGCCCATTTAATTTGGGGAGAATATTTGCCATGGAAAATAGGCCAAAAAACGACTGTGTTACAAACAGCTTGAAAACAATAGGACAGTACTGCAATATATTTCCATTACGTTTATGTAACGTGTATTGTTATAGGTGAGAGTAAGGTTTTGTGTAGTTTGCGTATGCCCCCGGGGCACAAACATTAAATGTAGAGACGTAAAAACCTGAACTTAGATATTATACTTCTGCTAATATCTATTTCATTAAGCTGTCAATTTTAACGCAATATCAAAAACCACGTTGTTTAATTCAAACGACAGCTTTCCTAAGAAACGTTATTTCATTAAATGCTAATTTAAATTTATTGGACATAAAAATACAACTGAATATCGTCAGATCCATATCTGTGAAAGCCGTTATAAAGTTATTAAGCAATCGTATATGTGTGTTTTTGGTATTTGTTCACGTATCAATCAAGCGTATTGCTCATTTCTGCTTCGCGCGGATCTTGCTCCGTTTGTTTCCTTATATTAATTGTATAAGGAGCAGCCGTCGAGCTTATCAGTGCCTTTGTAGACTTATTTGTGTTCGTTTCTTTTAGAGAAGAATACCGCATGATACGTGTATATGGTCGCACGATCATGATACGTCCGTCATGTTATACCCATGTCTGAAATCTCCGATAAATTTTCAAGGGAAGTTACTCTTACAGACTCAAATTTTAAATTTTACAGATTAACCTCCCCTGATTTACAAGGGAAGTCAATCTTCCGACTTATTTTAAGTTGTTCAGAGTTTCCACCCTGATTTTAACGGGAAGTCACTCTTCCGACTTAATTTTAAGTTGTTCAGAGCTTCCTCCCCTGATTTTAAAGGGAAGTCACTCTTCCAATTCAAAATTTAAGTTTTTCAGAGTGACGTCCCCTGATTTTAAAGGGAAGTCACTCTTCCAATTTAAAATTTAAGTTTTTCAGAGTGACGTCCCCTGATTTTAAAGGGAAGTCACTCTTCCGACTAAATTTTAAGTTTTTCAGAGTGACGTCCCCTCATTGTAACGGGAAGTCACTCTTCCGACTTAATTTATAAGTTTTTCAGAGTGACGTCCCCTGATTTCAAAGGGAAGTCACTCTTCCGACTTAATTTTAAGTTTTTCAGAGTTTCCTCCCTGATGTTAAAGGGAAGTCACTCTTCCGACTAAATTTTAAGTTTTTCAGAGTGACGTCCCCTCATTGTAACGGGAAGTCACTCTTCCGACTTAATTTATAAGTTTTTCAGAGTGACGTCCCCTGATTTCAAAGGGAAGTCACTCTTCCGACTTAATTTTAAGTTTTTCAGAGTTTCCTCCCCTGATGTTAAAGGGAAGTCACTCTTCCGACTTAATTTTAAGTTTTCAGAGTTTCCTCCCCTGATTTTAAAGGGAAGTCACTCTTCCAATTCAAAATTTAAGTTTTTCAGAGTGACGTACCCTGCTTTCAAAGGGAAGTCACTCTTCCAATTTAAAATTTAAGTTTTTCAGAGTGACGTCCCCTGATTTTAAAGGGAAGTCACTCTTCCGACTAAATTTTAAGTTTTTCAGAGTGACGTCCCCTCATTGTAACGGGAAGTCACTCTTCCGACTTAATTTATAAGTTTTTCAGACTGACGTCCCCTGATTTCAAAGGGAAGTCACTCTTCCGACTTAATTTTAAGTCTTTCAGAGTTTCCTCCCCTGATGTTAAAGGGAAGTCACTCTTCCGACCTAATTTTAAGTTTTCAGAGTTTCCTCCCCTGATTTTAAAGGGAAGTCACTCTTCCAATTCAAAATTTAAGTTTTTCAGAGTGACGTCCCCTGCTTTCAAAGGGAAGTCACTCTTCCAATTTAAAATTTAAGTTTTTCAGAGTGACGTCCCCTATTTTTAAAGGGAAGTCACTCTTCCGACTTAATTTTAAGTCGGAAGAGTTTCCTCCCCTGATTTTAAAGGGAAGTCACTCTTCCAATTCAAAATTTAAGTTTTTCAGAGTGACGGCCCCTGATTTTAAAGGGAAAGCACTCTTCCGACTTAATTTTTAAGTTTTTCGTAGTGACGTCCCCTGCTTTCAAAGGGAAGGCACTCTTCCGACTTAATTTTAAGTTGTTCAGAGTTTCCTCCCCTGATGTTAAAGGGAAGTCACTCTTCCGACTTAATTTTAATTTGTTTAGAGTTTCCTCCCCTCATTTTAAAGGGAAGTCACTCTTCCGACTTAATTTTAAGTTGTTCAGAGTTTCCTCCCCTGATTTTAAAGGGAAGTCACTCTTGCAATTCAAAATTTAAGTTTTTCAGAGTGACGTCCCCTGATTTCATAGGGAAGTCACTCTTCCGACTTAACTTTTAAGTTTTTCAGAGTGACGTCCCCTGCTTTCAAAGGGAAGTCACTCTTCCGACTTAATTTTAAGTTTTTCAGAGTTTCCTCCCCTGATGTTAAAATTAAGTCGGAAGAGTGACTTAATTTTAAGTTGTTCAGAGTTTCCTCCCCTGATTTTAAAGGGAAGTCACTCTTCCAATTCAAAATTTAAGTTTTTCAGAGTGACGTCCCCTGATTTTAAAGGGAAATCACTCTTCCAATTTAAAATTTAAGTTTTTCAGAGTGACGTCCCCTGCTTTCAAAGGGAAGTCACTCTTCCAATTCAAAATTTAAGTTTTTCAGAGTGACGTCCCCTGATTTTTAAGGGAAAGAACTCTTCCGACTTAATTTCTAAGTTTTTCAGAGTGACGGCCCCTGATTTTAAAGGGAAAGCACTCTTCCGACTTAATTTTTAAGTTTTTCGTAGTGACGTCCCCTGCTTTCAAAGGGAAGGCACTCTTCCGACTTAATTTTAAGTTGTTCAGAGTTTCCTCCCCTGATGTTAAAGGGAAGTCACTCTTCCGACTTAATTTTAAGTTGTTCAGAGTTTCCTCCCCTCATTTTAAAGGGAAGTCACTCTTCCGACTTAATTTTAAGTTGTTCAGAGTTTCCTCCCCTGATTTTAAAGGGAAGTCACTCTTGCAATTCAAAATTTAAGTTTTTCAGAATGACGTCCCCTGATTTCATAGGGAAGTCACTCTTCAGACTTAATTTTAAGTTTTTCAGAGTGACGTCCCCTGCTTTCAAAGGGAAGTCACTCTTCCAATTCAAAATTTAAGTTTTTCAGAGTGACGTCCCCTGATTTGTAAGGGAAAGAACTCTTCCGACTTAATTTCGAAGTTTTTCAGAGTGACATCCCCTGCTTTCAAAGGGAAGTCACTCTTCCGACTTAATTTTAAGTTTTTCAGAGTTTCCTCCCCTGATGTTAAAATTAAGTCGGAAGAGTGACTTAATTTTAAGTTGTTCAGAGTTTCCTCCCCTGATTTTAAAGGGAAGTCACTCTTCCAATTCAAAATTTTAGTTTTTCAGAGTGACGTCCCCTGATTTTAAAGGGAAGTCACTCTTCCAATTTAAAATTTAAGTTTTTCAGAGTGACGTCCCCTCATTTTAAAGGGAAGTCACTCTTCCAATTTAAAATTTAAGTTTTTCAGAGTGACGTCCCCTCATTTTAAAGGGAAGTCACTCTTCCAATTTAAAATTTAAGTTTTTCAGAGTGACGTCCCCTAATTTTAAAGGGAAGTCACTCTTCCGACTTAATTTTAAGTTTTTCAGAGTGACGTCCCCTCATTTTAACGGGAAGTCACTCTTACCGACTTAATTTATAAGTTTTTCGGAGTGACGTCCCCTGATTTAAAAGGGAAGTCACTCTTTCGAATTAATTTTAAGTTTTTCAGAGTTTCCTCCCCAGATGTTAAAGGGAAGTCACTCTTCCGACTTAATTTTAAGTTTGTCAGAGTGACGTCCCCTGATTTTTAAGGGAAAGAACTCTTCCGACTTAATTTCTAAGTTTTTCAGAGTGACGTCCCCTGCTTTTAAAGGGAAGTCACTCTTCCGACTTAATTTATAAGTTTTTCAGAGTGACGTCCTCTGATTTCAAAGGGAAGTCACTCTTCCGAATTAATTTTAAGTTTTTCAGAGTTTCCTCCCCTGATGTTAAAGGGAAGTCACTCTTCCGACTTAATTTTAAGTTTTCAGAGTTTCCTCCCCTGATTTTAAAGGGAAGTCACTCTTCCAATTCAAAATTTAAGTTTTTCAGAGTGACGTCCCCTGATTTAAAGGGAAAGCACTCTTCCGACTTAATTTTAAGTTGTTCAGAGTTTCCACCCTGATTTTAACGGGAAGTCACTCTTCCGACTTAATTTTAAGTTGTTCAGAGCTTCCTCCCCTGATTTTAAAGGGAAGTCACTCTTCCAATTCAAAATTTAAGTTTTTCAGAGTGACGTCCCCTCATTGTAACGGGAAGTCACTCTTCCGACTTAATTTATAAGTTTTTCAGAGTGACGTCCCCTGATTTCAAAGGGAAGTCACTCTTCCGACTTAATTTTAAGTTTTTCAGAGTTTCCTCCCCTGATGTTAAAGGGAAGTCACTCTTCCGACTTAATTTTAAGTTTTCAGAGTTTCCTCCCCTGATTTTAAAGGGAAGTCACTCTTCCAATTCAAAATTTAAGTTTTTCAGAGTGACGTCCCCTGCTTTCAAAGGGAAGTCACTCTTCCAATTTAAAATTTAAGTTTTTCAGAGTGACGTCCCCTGATTTTAAAGGGAAGTCACTCTTCCGACTAAATTTTAAGTTTTTCAGAGTGACGTCCCCTGATTTCAAAGGGAAGTCACTCTTCCGACTTAATTTTAAGTCTTTCAGAGTTTCCTCCCCTGATGTTAAAGGGAAGTCACTCTTCCGACCTAATTTTAAGTTTTCAGAGTTTCCTCCCCTGATTTTAAAGGGAAGTCACTCTTCCAATTCAAAATTTAAGTTTTTCAGAGTGACGTCCCCTGCTTTCAAAGGGAAGTCACTCTTCCAATTTAAAATTTAAGTTTTTCAGAGTGACGTCCCCTATTTTTAAAGGGAAGTCACTCTTACGACTTAATTTTAAGTCGGAAGAGTTTCCTCCCCTGATTTTAAAGGGAAGTCACTCTTCCAATTCAAAATTTAAGTTTTTCAGAGTGACGGCCCCTGATTTTAAAGGGAAAGCACTCTTCCGACTTAATTTTTAAGTTTTTCGTAGTGACGTCCCCTGCTTTCAAAGGGAAGGCACTCTTCCGACTTAATTTTAAGTTGTTCAGAGTTTCCTCCCCTGATGTTAAAGGGAAGTCACTCTTCCGACTTAATTTTAATTTGTTTAGAGTTTCCTCCCCTCATTTTAAAGGGAAGTCACTCTTCCGACTTAATTTTAAGTTGTTCAGAGTTTCCTCCCCTGATTTTAAAGGGAAGTCACTCTTGCAATTCAAAATTTAAGTTTTTCAGAGTGACGTCCCCTGATTTCATAGGGAAGTCACTCTTCCGACTTAACTTTTAAGTTTTTCAGAGTGACGTCCCCTGCTTTCAAAGGGAAGTCACTCTTCCGACTTAATTTTAAGTTTTTCAGAGTTTCCTCCCCTGATGTTAAAATTAAGTCGGAAGAGTGACTTAATTTTAAGTTGTTCAGAGTTTCCTCCCCTGATTTTAAAGGGAAGTCACTCTTCCAATTCAAAATTTAAGTTTTTCAGAGTGACGTCCCCTGATTTTTAAGGGAAAGAACTCTTCCGACTTAATTTCTAAGTTTTTCAGAGTGACGGCCCCTGATTTTAAAGGGAAAGCACTCTTCCGACTTAATTTTTAAGTTTTTCGTAGTGACGTCCCCTGCTTTCAAAGGGAAGGCACTCTTCCGACTTAATTTTAAGTTGTTCAGAGTTTCCTCCCCTGATGTTAAAGGGAAGTCACTCTTCCGACTTAATTTTAAGTTGTTCAGAGTTTCCTCCCCTCATTTTAAAGGGAAGTCACTCTTCCGACTTAATTTTAAGTTGTTCAGAGTTTCCTCCCCTGATTTTAAAGGGAAGTCACTCTTGCAATTCAAAATTTAAGTTTTTCAGAATGACGTCCCCTGATTTCATAGGGAAGTCACTCTTCAGACTTAATTTTAAGTTTTTCAGAGTGACGTCCCCTGCTTTCAAAGGGAAGTCACTCTTCCAATTCAAAATTTAAGTTTTTCAGAGTGACGTCCCCTGATTTGTAAGGGAAAGAACTCTTCCGACTTAATTTCTAAGTTTTTCAGAGTGACGTCCCCTGCTTTCAAAGGGAAGTCACTCTTCCGACTTAATTTTAAGTTTTTCAGAGTTTCCTCCCCTGATGTTAAAATTAAGTCGGAAGAGTGACTTAATTTTAAGTTGTTCAGAGTTTCCTCCCCTGATTTTAAAGGGAAGTCACTCTTCCAATTCAAAATTTTAGTTTTTCAGAGTGACGTCCCCTGATTTTAAAGGGAAGTCACTCTTCCAATTTAAAATTTAAGTTTTTCAGAGTGACGTCCCCTCATTTTAAAGGGAAGTCACTCTTCCAATTTAAAATTTAAGTTTTTCAGAGTGACGTCCCCTGATTTTAAAGGGAAGTCACTCTTCCGACTTAATTTTAAGTTTTTCAGAGTGACGTCCCCTCATTTTAACGGGAAGTCACTCTTCCGACTTAATTTATAAGTTTTTCGGAGTGACGTCCCCTGATTTAAAAGGGAAGTCACTCTTTCGAATTAATTTTAAGTTTTTCAGAGTTTCCTCCCCAGATGTTAAAGGGAAGTCACTCTTCCGACTTAATTTTAAGTTTGTCAGAGTGACGTCCCCTGATTTTTAAGGGAAAGAACTCTTCCGACTTAATTTCTAAGTTTTTCAGAGTGACGTCCCCTGCTTTTAAAGGGAAGTCACTCTTCCGACTTAATTTTAAGTTCTCAGATTTTCCTCCCCTGATTTTAAAGGGAAGTCACTCTTCCGACTTAATTTTAAGTTTTTCAGAGTTTCCTCCCCTGATTTTAAAGGGAAGTCACTCTTCCGACTTAATTTTAAGGTTTCAGAGTTTCCTCCCCTGATTTTAAAGGGAAGACACTCTTCCAACTTAATTTTAAGTTTTCAGAGTTTCCTCCCCTGATTTTAAAGGGAAGTCACTCTTACCGACTCAAATTTTAAGTTTTTAGAGTGACGTCCCCTGCTTTTAACAGGAAGTCACTCTTCCGACTTAATTTATAAGTTTTTCAGAGTGACGTCCTCTGATTTCAAAGGGAAGTCACTCTTCCGAATTAATTTTAAGTTTTTCAGAGTTTCCTCCCCTGATGTTAAAGGGAAGTCACTCTTCCGACTTAATTTTAAGTTTTCAGAGTTTCCTCCCCTGATTTTAAAGGGAAGTCACTCTTCCAATTCAAAATTTAAGTTTTTCAGAGTGACGTCCCCTGATTTAAAGGGAAAGCACTCTTCCGACTTAATTTTAAGTTGTTCAGAGTTTCCTCCCCTGATGTTAAAGGGAAGTCACTCTTCCGACTTAATTTTTACTTTTTCAGAGTTTCCTCCCCTGATTTTAAAGGGAAGTCACTCCTACCGACTCAAATTTTAAGTTTTCAGAGTGACGTCCCCTGATTTTAAAGGGAAGTCACTCTTCCGACTTAATTTTAAGTTTTTCAGAGTTTCCGCCCCTGATGTTAAAGGGAATACACTCTTCCGACTTAATTTTAAGTTGTTCAGAGTTTCCTCCCCTGATGTTAAAGGGAAGTCACTCTTCAGACTTAATTTTAAGTTTTCAGAGTTTCCTCCCCTGATTTTAAAGGGAAGTCACTCTTCCTATTCAAAATTTAAGTTTTTCAGAGTGACGTCCCCTGATTTTAGAGTGAAAGCACTCTTCCGACTTAACTTTTAAGTTTTCCAGAGTGACGTCCCCTGCTTTCAAAGGGAAGTCACTCTTCCGACGTAACTTTTAAGTTTTTCCTGATTTCCTCCCCTGATGTTAAAGGGAAGTCACTCTTCCGACTTAATTTTAAGTCGGAAGTCACTCTTCCAATTCAAAATTTAAGTTTTTCAGAGTGACGTCCCCTCATTTTAACGGGAAGTCACTCTTCCGACTTAATTTATAAGTTTTTCGGGGTGACGTCCCCTGATTTCAAAGTGAAGTCACTCTTCCGAATTAGTTTTAAGTTTTTCAGAGTTTCCTCCCCAGATGTTAAAGGGAAGTCACTCTTCCGACTTAATTTTAAGTTTTTCAGAGTGACGTCCCCTGATTTTAAAGGGAAGTCACTCTTCCGACTTAATTTTAAGTTTTTCAGAGTGACGTCCCCTCATTTTCAAGGGAAGTCACTCTTCCGACTTAATTTTAAGCTTTCAGAGTTTCCTCCCCTGATTTTAAAGGGAAGTCACTCTTCCAATTCAAAATTTAAGTTTTTCAGAGTGACGTCCCCTCATTTTAACGGGAAGTCACTCTTCCGACTTAATTTATAAGTTTTTCAGAGTGACGTCCCCTCATTTTAAAGGGAAGTCACTCTTCCGACTTAATTTTAAGTTTTTCAGAGTGACGTCCCCTCATTTTAAAGGGAAGTCACTCTTCCGACTTAATTTTTAGTTTTTCAGAGTTTCCTCCCCTCATTTTAAAGGGAAGTCACTCTTCCAATTTAAAATTTACTTTGCAGAGTTTCCTCCCCTGATTTTAAAGGGAAGACACTCTTACCGACTCAAATTTTAAGTTTTCAGAGTTTCCTCCCCTCATTTTAAAGGGAAGTCACTCTTCCGACTTAATTTTAAGTTGTTCAGAGTTTCCTTCCCTGATTTTAAAGGGAAGTCACTCTTCCGACTTAATTTTAAGTTTTTCAGAGTGACGTCACCTGCTTTTAAAGGGAAGTCACTCTTCCGACTTAATTTTTAGTTTTTCAGAGTTTCCTCCCCTCATTTTAAAGGGAAGTCACTCTTCCAATTTAAAATTTACTTTTCAGAGTTTCCTCCCCTGATTTTAAAGGGAAGACACTCTTACCGACTCAAATTTTAAGTTTTCAGAGTTTCCTCCCCTCATTTTAAAGGGAAGTCACTCTTCCGACTTAATTTTAAGTTGTTCAGAGTTTCCTTCCCTGATTTTAAAGGGAAGTCACTCTTCCGACTTAATTTTAAGTTTTTCAGAGTGACGTCACCTGCTTTTAAAGGGAAGTCACTCTTCCGCCTTAATTTCAAGTTTTCAGATTTTCCTCCCCTGATTTTAAAGGGAAGTCACTCTTCCGACTTAATTTTAAGTTTTCAGAGTTTCCTCCCCTGATTTTAAAGGGAAGTCACTCTTCCGACTTAATTTTAAGTTTTCAGAGTTTCCTCCCCTGATTTTAAAGGGAAGACACTCTTCCGACTTAATTTTAAGTTTTCAGAGTGACGTCCCCTGCTTTTAAAGGGAAGTCACTCTTCCGACTTAATTTTAACCTTTTCAGAGTTTCCTGCCCCTATTTTAAAGGGAAGTCACTCTTCCGACTTAATTTTAGTTTTTCAGAGTTTCCTCCCTGATTTTAAAGGAAGTCACTCTTACCGACTCAAATTTTATTTTTTGAGAGTTTCCTCCCCTGATTTTAAAGGGAAGTCACTCTTCCGACTTAATTTTAAGTTGTTCAGAGTTTCCTCCACTGATTTTAAAGGGAAGTCACTCTTGCGACTTAATTTTAAGTTGTTCAGAATTTCTTCCCCTGATTTAAAAGGGAAGTCACTCTTCCGACTTAATTTTAAGTTTTCAGAGTTTCCTCCCCTGATTGAAAAGGGAAGTCACTCTTCTGACTAAAAAAATTTAAGTTGTTCAGATTTTCCTCCCCTGATCTTAAAGGGAAGTCACTCTTCCGACTTAATTTTAAGTTTTTCAGAGTTTCCTCCCCTGGTTTTAAAGGGAAGTCACTCTTCCGACTAAAAAAATTTAAGTTGTTCAGATTTTCCTCCCCTGATCTTAAATGGAAGTCACTCTTCCGACTTAATTTTAAGTTGTTCAGAGTTTCCTCCCCTGATTTTAAAGGGACTTTAAAGTTACTCTTTCTGACTCAAATTTTAAGTTTCTCAGAGTGACCTCCCCTGATTTACAAGGGAAGTCACTCTTACCGACTCATATTTTTAGTTTAACAGATTGACCTCCCCTGATTTCCAAGGGAATGCACTGTGGCTAACTACTTTTTTACTTTTTAAGGGATTGCAATGCAATTTAATAATGCAAGTACCATGATACATGATCTGTAGATGTGGAAGACATAATTTTGCTGTGTATCCATCAAAATGTAAATGATATTTCTTTTAAAATGAGGAGTAAAATTATTCAATTCTATCGCCAAACGCTTTCAATCGAGCAGCTGGAGGCGATTTATTACAATTTTTTCTACATCTCAAAATTAAAGTGTTGATACCAGCTTTATTCCGCTAAAATATCACTTTGTATCATTTTTATAGTTAATTTAGACTTTCACGATCGTTCAGATGATACTAGATCCTAGAGAAACATCGAAATTCCAAAATTTGGTCAGAAAATTAACACCATTACTCAACCTTTTGGAACGCTTCACTCCGTCGCAAACGCATCACTCGGTGGAATACATATCGCGTTATACATCGTGTTTCATACCCCAAAATGACTTATGTCCATGCTACGTGACCCAGTAACTCGGTCCAGAGGCGAGAAGTTGTTTTGATTCGTGGACAGGGTTTACATATTTGGTGCACTGCATTGAATTTAACTCCAGGCCATAGAAAAGTCACTCCCCTTTGAATAAGTCACACTGATAAATTTTATGTTTATTCACACAATGGAAAACAGCATTGTTTTAAAACGGGAATACCTTTAACACTAACAACTCGGGGGACAGTATAGCCCCGCATATGTGTCTCTGTACTCCGACTTTTACAGCGACAGTATAAAGATGTGACGTCTGTGGCTGGACTAGGGACAGTACAACCAACATTGTCAAATCAAGTTTGAGGAGAAAATTATGAAGAGCTATAGTGTTTTGTTTATAAGGTCATCAGTCACCATGTACACTTTGGTACTAATAGGCATTTTTGTTGATCCCAAATGATGAAGATATACTTTGGGAATGTTATGTTTGTCGCCTTAGATCTAATCGGCATTGGCCAATCAGATAACAAACGTGCGAGTCTAGAAATTTTATTTCTTTTTATTTAAAGGAAAAATCAATGAATCGGAACCTTTTATGTTGATTTCAGGTAATCAAACGTGATATTGTTCGTGAACCAAGTTTGCGTTTATTGCTGAGGGTGCATAATACTCAGAAGCCGCCATTACGAACATTTCTCGACCTGTGCTCCGAGGTCACGTGGTTCATGCAATCACAAGATCCACCAATGGCATTGGAGTTTACAAAAAACAGTGAACCATTAAATTTCAAACCGTACAAAACGATTGGTGCCGACTTTTCCTTCATTATATGGCCGACAGTATTACTGCATGACGATGGTATGGTGTTGGCGAATGGAGTGGCCGAGTTCATCCAGCAATCAGCGCCAAGTTCACCTTTAATACAATTTCAAAAATGAAATTACTTTGAACGGTTTCGGATCAGTAAGAACATCATATATGAATTATGTCCGTGGGATTACTAATTTGCATTTGATGTGGTGATCATACACCGAAGTGGACGGGTACCATACTAAAAGGTGTAATTCTCATTCTAAATTTAGCTGGGTTTTGTGAAAGATATTGTCTCTCTGCCATGCGTGTACTGTAAGGTTATCAACTGAATATGATATTATCGACGACTTAACATAATACCATAATTTATTTCTTGAGCAGACAGTGATGTGTAAGCCAATCAAATTCAAAGTTATAAATGCTGAAGCAAATTTTGGACAGCTGGACTGTGTTTGTGAACTGAATGCTAGTTTGTTCTAATCTGCAAGTTGTAAACACTGGACTGGAACGTGAGCTTAATACGGCTGCATTGAAAAAAGAATGCACTCTTGATATAAAAAGTCTTTATTGCATATACATGTATTATAAATGACATTTATGAAAGTATACTTAACAAGATTTAACCAACAATAGATAAACGTGTAACAGTGTAATAATTTTCTTTTGAAAATTAAAAACATAAAAAATGCAGTACATCAAATATATATTCAATAAAATATATCTGGTAGTATGAGTATTTAAAACAATTTGAGACAATAATTTTTATGAGATTCAAATTCTGAATAAAAACGATCAACTTGAGATTAATCTGTAAATGTTCAAAACAATCAAACGTTTGTCATGACAACCATACACATTTTGAATGATGTAAATTATCTAGACATAGATGCATGTTTAAATGAATATTCATGAAGAATTTCACAATATGGACATACAAAAATCATGGATACGAAACTATGATTTGATCATAGCTTGACATAAATGAACAAAAAAAAATCAGTAATAAGAAATACTGGTAGATCTACCAAATAATAATACATACAAAAAATATAATAAAAACTTTAAGGAATAAAAGTTGACTAGACATTAGCGAAGAGAACACAAACTGGAAGTATAAAACATGTGCATGTCAATCATAGGTTGAAATAAGTACTAAACTTGATTTCAATGTACACTTACATTATAATATACTGTCAGACCTCGTTCATTCGAACTTATCCGGTCCGAAACTTTACTAGCAGGTGGACAAGTTAAACAGCACGTTAACAAAACAATAAAAACAACAAAAATCGTCAAAATAAATAAAAAAAACAATATTAAGTCATTACCCTAAAGGTCGCTTTTAGTCAAATTGTGTGTGTTTTCATAATGATTAATTGCACTTGATTAAATGGATGTCACTAAATATCATTATGCAGAGAAAGTAAAAATGTGAAGTAAACATATGAACGGCTTGATGGTGCACATTGTCACTCAGTTATTGCGAAGAAGCAGATACTATAGTTTCACAGTCCATATACACAGTATTCAAAATAGAAATGATAACCAGTAAAATTGCACAATAAGACCACTTCAATAATAAAACCACCTGACAATTAAGAACACGATTCTCAAGTCCATTTTCACAGTATTGCTCTATATTCAACCTCAATATTAAGACCACCTCAATATTAAGACCAGTTTTCAAGGGTCCCAAGGGTGGTCTTACTATACATGGATTCAAACTAATAGTAAATGTTTGTGTCTAAAATGTTTAGTATTTTTTCAATAAACGTATAAATCTGAATGATAAACGTTTGAAATCACTTCAGTTTGGACAAGAGAACAATACTACCTACTACAATGGAAATGGAAATAACACAAAATGTTAAAAAGTAAAATAAAGACATTTTACTAGGTTGTTCGGACACCTCCCTAGGAAAAGCTGGTTAAATTCATTATACTTGTCATGTACACCAAGCAGGTACATTGAGTAACTGATTGGAATAAATGAATACCTGAGTATTTCGGTGGCCAATAGAGAAGAATTTATGTAAACATGCCAATTTCAAATTACTAGCTATGGATTAAGTATTGTCTAAAAGAAATACACAACCTGAACAGAAAGCCAAATACAACTTATATCTCACCACTATAGCACCAGAAATAAAAGTACATTTGAACAATTCCCAACGAAAACAAATCAGAGTAAAATAATCACAGAAAATCTCAAAATTATATGGAACGAAATACAAGAAGCAATCTCAGCACATTCTGGTAACAGCAGTACTGGTCCGAAGTTATTGTTCAACGGTCACTCAGACTCGAGTGAAAATTAATGGCAAATGTTAATCATATCAGGGGTTCCACTGGACCCTGGAGTTGACCCTTTGACCCCTGGAATTTAAAAAAAGCCACATTTTGACCCTTAAGATTCTGGCCGAATGGTCAATTTTACTCAATATTATAGGTATTTTTGCTATAAAATTGTAGAATCCGGTCAATAATTAGCTCTATCAAAATGACCCTTGAGATTCACAGTCTAGTGGAACCCCTGCATATGTATGTAATTGTGATTAAAGTGTCGTCTCCCTGACTAGAACCATGGTTACAGCATAGACAATACCACACAAGTATGTTTATGTTTATGTTAACATATTAGCTTGATTTCGTTGCCTGTTTGGATTTCGACGATATTGCACAATTGTAAGACAGAAGTTGTTTGTTGCTATGGCAATGTATGGTCCAGCAATGTTACCACCAATCACAATAGAATGAATATGATCATTTGTCATTTGTATGATACGAGATGGTTTGCTAAGATCAAGATTATCCCAATCTTCATCCGTTTCCACAAAGTACAGACATACAGCACCTGAAACAGACAAAGCCTATCAGCACTAATCAATGACATCTACATGCAAAACCAAGTTTTCTATCTGTAGATAGATAGAATGTACAATTTACATGGCAATATAAAATTAAGACCAATATTTATGAATTAATAGAGCCATATCAATCAACATTATATGTTATGGATAACGCAAAATGAGTTTAAGTAAAAACTCTTATGACCATTAATATATAGTATTGCGTGACCACTTTTGACATCAGACGATTGCAAGGCAGTAATCTCTTCAGAATGTTGTTTTGTGCTGTCTGTGTGGCTTTGTGTAGCTTTGTGTGTTCCAAGTTTAGTAGCTTGTGGGTTTAGCAGTCTGCTTGGGAAGGCCAAATTGATTGACATTTTCTGGAAATCCATTTTTCTTTCTATTTTAGGAACCCCTATTTTATGTTAAGTGATGAATACAAGCAAAGTTATGGTGCGTGAATATAATACATAACTATCCTTTGATTCAAATAATATATTACATTTTCACGCATATTTCACATTCAGCCGATCACAATAAGTACAGTTGAATACGCACCTGATCTACAACCTATCGCCAGAATGGAACCCCTGACAGCAATGCATTCTGGGGACTTCCGCAGTTTCTGGTAAATATCATATTTTTTAAATTCAAAACTTTCTTCATGTGCAGATATGTAAAGTTGACCGTCAGCTGAAATACAAAAAGCAAGATGAAACAGTAAATACAGTAGTACTATGTTTAATTATAAAGACCCAGTATAAAAACACAATTTGTACGGTATGTAACTATGCAAAATCAAATGCCCATGCTCACTTTTCAGGCCATGCTTCATTGAAATCCCGAAAAAGTAAAAAAACTCTCATGTGCTTATACTGCTATTGATTACGTCTAAGGGCACATAACTCTGTAATGCTTGGACTGATCAAGAAGAGAAACATGTCACATCCATTTACAATTCATGATTATCATGTTTATATTATGAAGTTTCATAAGAATCCCTTTAAAAGTGTGCAAGAAGTTGGCTTAGCAAAACTTGTAGCAATGGACCAACTGAACGCATGACCAACGGTAAGACGATTCCAATATACGCCCAAAACTTATATAATAACACAATAAGGCCAAATTTAAAGAAGTATTTCATTCCTGTCTCCCTATCTCCTCACAAAAAAAAGAGTTTAATAATGACTTACAAGAAGAAGTATCTTTCAACAATGAATACCTACATACCTACCTAACTCTAGAAAGTAGAATAGGGAGACAGCAAACACAGACTTTCTTAAATGTGGCCTGGAAAAAAGAACCAATGGATGCTTCCCCACAAATGTGGAAAGATGCACAGACAGATGAACAAGCGGGGACTATATGCTCCTCCTTTTTATGCATAATAAAGAGTGAAGAACGAACCTGTGTAACAGACGATTCTTCTACCGAGCATAAATATTGATTTAATGCAACATCCAAGACTAGCAATATGAGACATTGTCTGACGTCTTTTTAGTCGCGATTCTAGATCACCTGACCAAATATACAAATCACCGATCTCGTCCCCTGAGAGAACCTGTAACAGAATAACACAGAATGTCTATATGCAAAAATAGAAGATACTGAACAATGAGTGTTCATAAATAACTGAATTTATTGATCAAATTTTGTGTAAACAATAGAAACAAACCTTAGGGCTATTCCAGTAAAACATATAACCCACGGGGAAGGCAGTTATTTTCATAGTATATGGTGGGGTCTTTTTCGCTAATTTGGACCCCAAAAGGGTAAATTTGCTTCTGTAGGGGGATGGTATAATTTAGAAGTGCCTTCCTCCCGTGGGTTATATGTTTAAATGGAATAGCCCTTAGTTGATTTTTCATAGTTGTTGTCTTTTGAAAATGAGTAGACTTAATTAAGTAAGAACACAAATGAAAAAATATTTTATTTTTCAGAAATCATTAATACAAAATATCAGTGAAAATGATCTTTGCTTAATTTTTATGACAAATTTTATGCATGGAGGAAAGTTATATTGTAGCATTGTACATGACATTTTCAGTGCACCTCTCTAGAGCCACTCCCGTTGAGACCCATAAATATTGGTTGTGGTTCAGAGGTTGATGCTCTAGAGAGATTAAATTAGTAGTAATGTTTACTACCAGAAAATGTAGAGTTTTTTGCTGCTCTGGAAAGGTTACACTGCACAGCGGGAGTAACTTCCCGAATGGGAAATCAGAGGATTCCCATTTCCTGCTTCCTGATCAGGAAGTGTGTTACTACATTCAGATTTTTAATTCCCATTTGGGAAGCAAATCATCACTTCATGGTTTTAAAAAATTGTCTGGAGGAAAACTTTCTTGTCGAGCAAGAATTATTTTGACATTGGTTATCTACAATGGAAAGGCTTATCTAAATTTTCACTGTTCAGGAAGCAGGACAGGGGAATCCCCTGATTTCCCGTTCGAGACGTTTATCCCACTGCTGCATACAGGATAAAAGACTGTAACTTCAATCTCATAAATATCACATTCCGAAAAATAAACATACCACATTTTCCCAGAATGCAACAGCAGTAACATCAGGAGATGATTCGGTGGACAACGTACATGTCACAGTTACATCCACATCATCAAGATCAGACGACTTCCATAACGGATGACCTTGAACTGAACTTCGGTCAGCAGCAGCAACAAAATGGTTACCCCATGATCTGAAAGTTTCAAATTAGAAACTTCTTTTTTTTGTAGTGATAAAAGCAATAAGTCAAAGAAATACTTGCAACAAGCAAAATCAATTAAATGTGATCTAGACAATATAGAAAATTAGACTTTATTAGCGAGTTTTATCTTTTCTTATGCGCTCGCTTACATGAAAGTCAAGCAAAATTTAGCTTACGAAATGTACTCGAGCATTCAAATGAAGGTCTGCCTAATTGTAAGCCTCACAAAAAATAATTCAAAGGGAGGGCGAGATGCTGATTAAAAATCATTAGAAATATAAATGTTCGAGAAACAATATTTTGAAGTATATAAAATTTATTCAAATAAAAGAACCCTTTTTCGTACCCTGGCTTGTCAATGGGTCATAGTTAATAAGGTAGCACCTGTTGGATACACTGGTTAAATTACAGGGCACTCGATCAACCCTTATAGGGACTGAATATAGGAAAATTTCCCAGTTTGCTTGTAATTCCCTGAACATTTACCAGTATCCAAGTATGACACCATCGATAATTTAAATTAAAAACATGACCCTAGTTTAAGAAATATGCTAACAGTGATTAAGTGTGAATATAGCACATAACATAAAACCATATAAAGTTTTACCTGACACAGTTAACTTGCTTATTGTAATGACGAATCTTCTTGGATTTCTTTGTCTTCAGGTTAAACAACATCAAATTAGAATCCCGAGAAGAACTGACAATCTTGTTACCATGGTCACAATTCTGCATATCCTTGAATGACATCGCTGTAATACAATCAATATCTTGAAAACAACAAAGAAAGCAAAAACAAAATCCCATCCAATAAGCCATTCACATGTCTCAGTGTGTTTCTTATCACTGCAAATGTTCGGATGATCTAAATATCAAATGTCAATTTGCTTAAAGCCTTAGAGTACATTGCAATGGTATTCATTTGTTATTTCTGCTCACTGGAAGCCAGTTCCAACTGTAATTGGCATTTGATAGTTAGCAGAAATAACAAATGAATACGTAGTCAGTATTATACCATTACAATGTATTCTAATGTTGTAAGCAAAATCTGACATAACTTAGATCTGCATTTTTCCCTATACATTTTACACGGTAACTCATAGTATGATGAGATTTTCTATGCATCCTACACTGTTTAGTAGTAACACTGTTCTGGCATGATTGAAGTAAAGAGAAAGACAATTATCAAAAGATAAAACTGCACCTGCAGGGTTTATTCTGGCTATTTTGGGAAGATGACAACTACCCTTCAAATTGGGAATTTTCACACATTGAGCTTAGAAATTAGGAAAAAGATCTAGAAAATCACAGCAAAGTTTTAGGAATAAAAGTAAAGGATGTAGTGATCAATGAATCAACAATTGCTGTTTATATAAACTGCCTCGTACTTCTTGGCTAAATTGAACCAAAATGTTTTCTTCAGATTTACTGGGAATTTTTACATTCAAATTGGGAAAAATATATACTTTTTGGCATTGGGAATATAGCCATATAAAAGCAATAAAAACCCCTAGCAGATCCGTAGTCCAGTGGTAACGCGCTGGACTAGTAATCCAGGGATCACAGGTTCGATTCCCTGCTCCATCACTAACAGTACTA
The DNA here is from genome assembly GCA_032209605.1 of Mactromeris polynyma. Taxonomy (NCBI): domain Eukaryota; kingdom Metazoa; phylum Mollusca; class Bivalvia; order Venerida; family Mactridae; genus Mactromeris; species Mactromeris polynyma. Next base: position 4,440,533 of record JASFXZ010000041.1, read on the forward strand.
ACAGTCTTTCGGACGAGACTTTAAAAACCGAGGTCCCATGTATGATGCTTTACATCGAGCACGTAAAAGAACCACAGGTGCTTCTGGAACTGAGGCATCTCCTGTATCATGCACTATCCTCCAAAATTATAAAATGACTAACATTCTTCCGGAGGTGTCGCCCATATTGGAAATAAACGCGAATACAAAACAAAATAAAAAGAAAAAAAGAGTCTGACTTGTTTCGACAACTTACCCATATCAATACCAGTAATACATGTCACTCTTTTATAATGCTTGTACATTACTCGATACTTCTTATCTTCTTCAATGTTACACCAGCTGATCACATGACCACTCTCGTGTCCCGAGTATATTACATCATCTACAACATCAACAAATGTTTCAGTGATTTGGTTATAACCCGAGATCATACTCTGGATTTAAAGAAATTCTCAAGACCAACATGTTTTGAGTTTCCATTAAATGGTTTAGTTCGTTTAAATTATGTCAGAACTCTATCACAATATGCTACATAGAAATTTTGAGAAAATGGTTTGTTAATGCCCTCATATGCTCTTAAACGTTGCAAAATAATTTGTTTTAAAGTTTCTTGCAACTGTAAAATAGGAGTCCAATGCAGGTATTTTCTACGCAAGCGCAACCTCGCCGCATAGGTCAGGAAAGAAATACAAATGTAGAAATTACCTGGATTGTGTATATAAAGGCAAGTGACTTCACCATGGTCCGGTGGGAAATACAACTCAGTTCTTTGCTCTAGACCCATTTTGATGTAACAAACCCTATTCAATGTATATCATGTAATTAAAGATCAATGCCAAGTTTAAATATAAACAGATTAGATTCTATAATTTGATATATGGAATGTTTTGCAGCATAAAGTGCCCAAAAAAAATAAGCATCAATTTGGTTCCTAATTCCCAAAAACATTTATTGAAACTGTACATGCAGTGAAGCTTAAATTGCGAAATAATGTTCTCTTTCATGAAACAAAATACATTTATCATGTATCAACAAAAAGACTGTACAAAACATTCTGTTTAAGGAGCTCTTACATGGAGAAAGGTATTGGAAGCAATTGTTTCAATATACAGTAAATATAAAACCAATAAAATATTTGTGGTCATCTTTAGAGCAACAATGGCCAAAGGCGAAAAACATTCAGATCAATACCTCAATACTTCCATGGAAATATGTTTATACCTTTTGTATTCTGCAAAGATCTCTCTCCAAAACTCCCATGGTAACTGATTCTGGCTGCCCTGTTCTACCAACACTGCCTCCTTATCTACAGCTAGACCAGTCAAATTTTGGAAAATGTGTGATGGGATTTCTGCCAAACACATTCGTAACCATAATTTTCTTTCCTCTAGTCCTGAAAAAACAGTTTTTTATTATTTCTAAGACAAGTAACAAGCAGACACATCTTTATTTTAGTATATTTTCTTTACCTGTCGAATTGTACCAGCACGGACATATATGGTTAATATACGTGCGTGGTACCAGTCACAATAATTTGAAACAATTGACAACCTGGAACAGTACATTACATACATTCAGCATGAATACAACACATCAGTACACACAAGCGGATTCATTATGGCAATGTTTAATTATCCGTCTCCAACATATTACAGATATATGGAAAATTATCATTCCAAGTAGACGATTAAATATCCGTAAATATGATAAAAATCGAGTTCAAAATTACAGAGAACATACTCCCATATGCACATAATCGAAAACAGAGAGAAAAACGAAGCACTCAAAAAATGCCGTTAAAGGAGAGTGCGATGCATGAGGTACGAACCTAATTGAGGGCGAATATAATTTCTCGAACTTACTTGATATAAGCTCGTGCCAGTACTTGCAAACCCTTTTGCAGAAAGCAACTGAATTTCCATCAAGTTTAAGCAACACTTCGATGTGAAGTTCTTCCGGGAAACACATAATACTAGCCTTTGTCTCGGCCATTACGGACTGTCGCCGTACGGCAGCAGGTTATCAGCGCTTACGTCCCTTTGGAAGTCATTGCTGTAAGGGAAGTAACCGTGAAGGTGATTATCAAATATTTTGTAGTAATTATCTCCCCTATACCACACTATAAATCTGGTTTATTATCTCTCACCAGCCTCAGTATTCTAAAGCGTAATATCTCACCAGCCTCAGTATTTCAAAGGATATCACCAGCCTCAGTATTCTAAATGGTATTATCTTACCAGTCTCAGTATTCCAAAGGGTATTATCTCACCAGCCTCAGTATTCCAAAGGGTATTATCTCACCAGCCTCAGTATTCCAAAGGGTTTTATCTCACCAGCCTTAGTATTCCAAGGGTATTATCTCACCAGCCTCAGTATTCCAAAGGGTATTATCTCACCAGCCTCAGTATTCCAAAGGGTATTATCTCACCAGCCTCAGTATTCCGAAGGGTATTATCTCCCCAGCCTCAGTATTCCAAAGGGTATTATCTCACCAGCCTTAGTATTCCAAGGGTATTATCTCACCAGCCTCAGTATTCCAAAGGGTTTTATCTCACCAGCCTCAGTATTCCAAAGGGTATTATCTCACCAGCCTTAGTATTCCAAAGGGTATTATCTCACCAGCCTTAGTATTCCAAAGGGTATTATCTCACCAGCCTCAGTATTCCAAAGGGTATTATCTCACCAGCCTCAGTATTCCAAAGGGTATTATCTCACCAGCCTTAGCCTAGTGCTCAATGAAGTGTCACAAAACGTTTAGAATTTCAATGTGTATTCATTCAAGGATTTCAATGTTTCATTGGGTAAATTCCTACAATGCTTGGGTTTTCTTTTCAAAGATCCTTAGTATTTCATAGGGATGTGAAACTATTTTTGGGGTATTATCCTCTGAACCTTGGTCTTACATAGCATACTTTACCCCCTGTCGGAGTACAGAGAGCAACATCATAGGCCAAAGTATTTCATGGAACATAATTACTATCACATCAGCCTTAGTATTACATAGGGACTCTTCACCAAAGCATTTATCATAGTTGTTAGATTAGTTGATGTTTAAGACCACATGAGAATTTCAAAGGGATGTTTATATGAAGATTAATAGCAAAACACACAGGAGATTGTCACGAGTTCTTTCCCCTTATCCCTTCTGGAGTTCTCTCTCTTTATCCCTTCTATGTAAAGTACATATTATTATTACATAAATATACTGTAGGGATAAAGGGAGAGAACTCTAGAATGGATAAAGGGGAAGAAATCCTGACAATCCCCTGTTGCAAAACACAGTTCATGCAATTATGATTCACACAAGTAGTAAATATCACAGGCATGGGTCGCATAAAGGCCTCCGACACAAACAATTTAAGTAAAAAAAATGTTTTCCCCCCACTATATGTATTTGATTTATCTTAAAAAACTTTTTTTTTTAACTTAAAATCTTTGTGTTATATTTATATACTCTTTATTTCCACTTTTCAGTGATTGTACATGACATGACATTAAACAACAACAACACTAAACAAAGAGAACATGACATACATGTAAACATATATACAATGCAATACAGCGAAGAAAACAAACTAGGAAGAGAAACATCGGGGGGAAATGAGTATGTTTATAAATATACAGTACTAAACTGTAATTTGTTTTGTCCTTAACATATACACTAGTAATATTAGCAGGCGTTCTTTGATTGGTATAAATTAATTATTGCAATACAATACTGTAATATAACGTTTCACTTAGTCAGATCTTGTCGAAACGGAACGATTGTGAGAAGAAACAACATCATTTGGAGCAGCATATACATCAATCTAACTTATCAAATCTATGTAATCATATACATATAGTGGGGGAAAAACATTTTTTTTAACTTAAAATCTTTGTGTTGGGGGCCTTTATGTGACAAATGCCTGTGGTATATATCTGTATGTCGGATTAAATGGAAGAGGAGTGAAGCAGACAATGTGGCAATGAACCCAGAGGTCATAACCACAAAACCTCATACTGCCTAAACAGCTCAATTGGTGGTGTCTGCTTTGTGTGGGGAGGTCATGAGTTTGATCCCTGACTAAGTCATACATAGCAAATCATACCTTGCTAAGCATTTGGTATATAAAGGGGAGAATCTTGAGAATTCATGTATCTGTATGTAGACACTTAGTAGCTCATGGTTTTTGTTGATCATATGGTTTATCCAGAAAGCAGACATGAAAGTGACATACAGGCATCACGCTTTCATCACAATCAATCAGACAGGTATCTGTATCAGTTTTTCCAGAGCTGAATTTATCCAGCAAATCGCTGATGCCATGTTCTTCTTTTAATCTAAATACAACATAACCTCACTTAAAGACCACCTCAATAATAAGACCACCTCAAAATTAAGTCCACACTATTCAAGTCCATTTAAACTGTTCTGCTCTTTATTCAACCTCAATATTAAGACCACCTCAATATTAAGACCAGTTTTCTAGGGTCCCAATGGTGGTCTTATTATCGAGGTTTTACTGTACAGAACCACAAATTTTCTATAAGATTAGAATCTCAAACCGCCTGACCTTCAGCTTTTAATGTTGGACAAATGTAATAAAACAAATAAACACCAGACTTTGTAATAACTTTTATTTTTTTGTACTTTATCAAATATATTGACTTAGCCAAAATTATACCTTATAATTTCAATGATTCTGTAAATATAACCAATTTTCCAGCATTTTGTATAGTGCTGTTAGATTGACCGCGAACAGGTGTATAAACTTTCAGGACTGATCCATGTCAATTTAGGTAAGGAAATGCTCTCGTGTGTAAACCTTTATCTTCTGTTTAGTTTACTTTTCTATCAAATCACAACCGCAGCTACCCCCCCCCCACCCCCCCCCTCTGTCAATCTTACGGAAAAACACGAACATTTCAATACACCTATTTTGAAATGAATTGTCCAGGTAATTTATTCATGCGTTCGCGGTTAATAAAACTGCACTATACAAGCATCTGTATTTTATGGCGTATGTTTTTATTTACATAACTGGCAATTAAAAATTAATTAATATATCAATAGATGTTTAATCTGGTGAATCATTTTGAAATGCCTATTAACTAAATCATGATACCAAAATACATGTTTTAATCTGAATGCCGTTTTGATTCACATAAAAATCACATCTCCATGTACAAAAATATCAGTAAGGCAATTATGGCAATAACTAGGCAAAAATACCGAGTCAAAAGTACCAATTCATAAGCATTAAATACATAGGGTGTACAACCTAAGCAAACAATCTATGCATCAAGCCTGTAGCTACACTGAGTCACTTGCCCTTTTCAAGTTTTAGGGCTCCGAAATAACGAGACATCCCAACCTTCACCTGTTTCTTCCAGCAAGAATGCACTCTTCAGTTGTCTTTATCAGACTGTTGTTCTAGCTACAGACCTGTACATATATTTTGAACATTTCGATAATAAGAAGATAAAAAAATACATGTAATAAAGCTATTTTGATGGCACCATTTTATTGCTGGCAGAGAAAGTCTGCACAAGCATGCAGCATCTTGCAGATTCAAACTCCCTGCAGACACACACTCTTTTAGCATAAGAGTTATCACTGTTTTGTACATTGCAACAGACAAAAAATGTTTCCAAGTACAGTCAATTTGTGATTTTTTTACGAAATGCAATATCTCAGAATGACGGTGAAATGCCAATATACACACCAGTCACATCAACAATCCTTCTTTATTCATATTGAAAAGACTTTAGTACCATTTAGTATGAGAAGTCGGCAAATGTAATACCTGTCTTTCCTTGAGTGTATGTTCTATGTACATTTTGAAAAATGATAAAAGTATACTGTTCTAGCAAAATTATCGATTGTTTTTCTGCATTTACAAACATGTGTCTGTTATAATGGTTATTTTCACAAAAGCATTATTACATGTAAATGTCAACAAGTAACTTGTATATCTCTTAATACTGTGATTGTTTGAATATTTTCCTCAGTCCACTGACCAGTCGAGTTATCGCAAATAGACTGTACATGATTTGAATCATAACACATAAACACACGAATTTGATTCATAAACAGCAATAATTTCATATCACAAAACAACAATCAATCATATAACTGACAACCAGCCATGCGTTCAGTTACAGCTAACGCCGTTTGCGTCGCTTACAAGTGTATTGACCGCCTCTTTTTCGGCTCACAAATTCACTTGCTACCTTGGAGCTGCGTTAGTGAGCGGGCGTACATTGAGCCCACACTCTTTGGCACAAATCTTCCCAACTAGGAGAGATAAAATCTCTTGATTGGTGTTCAAGGGCTTACTCAATTAAATGAGCTGCACCACAACAAAACCTTTATTAGTGATGTAGAAGTACATTTTCACTTTTAAAACCATTTTTAGCTCCTGTGACCTACTTATGCAGCAGACCAAAACAATTGATGCAACTTTGAAAGAGGCTCATTCCAGTGAAGTTTGGACATAATTCATTCAGTGGTATACTGTAGTATCACTTAAATTCGCGCAAGACGAATTTTTGCGTATTTCGCGCTAGAGGCGAAGCGCGAATTTAAGTCTGCGCGATGATTAAACTTTCCGAAATATACATGTATACAACGTTTTAGTCATCTTTTATATTGTTTATCGATCTTTTGATGTTTCTACTCTTTTCATCGTACAGTCGTGTCAGTTAACACCAATTAACAGTTGGACCTGTCATATTGTTTGGGACCGCTCTAAATGACATCGTAAATTTTTGTTATGGGGTATATTTTAGTTAATTCCCGACTAGTTTGCTGAAATTATTTGTCAAACTGAGAACCGAAAGTGTAAAATCGGGATACCAGTCCGAAAATCACGTTTTTGGGGTTATATAGATGCTCTAAACCATGAATCAAGCGCTTGGTAATACTGATCGAAATACGACGCAAACCTCGTTAGTCATGTTGTTTATTCAAGTTTCACACGTTTCTATTGTATTCAGATATGACAATTGGCAATAAAATTCTTAATTGGCGACTCTATTAAAGAGATAACCCCCAGATTACGAGTTAATACCCAGAGTATTGCTATTAACAGCTTATGATACCGATGTATGAAATAATGACACGCGCTGCAATACCGTAATTTTTGTCCGATTTTTTTTCTTTAAAAAATTAAAAATGCGCGAATTTAGGCCCATGCGAAACTGCCTTTTTTGTCGTTTGCTATGACGCTACAGTAGGAGATGTTGACACTGGACATTCAACGATCCTAAAAGCTCACCATGAGCACTTCATGCTCAGATAAGCTAAAAATGGTCAAATACTGTTAGACCTAGGCTTGATTTAAAACATATACATGATATAGAGTAAAGGCACCGCTAGACAATCTTTGGTAGTGAATAAAATATAGACATAAACAAATTGTACACTAGGTAGCAAAAATATCAGTACTAGATTGCTAGGTACACGTACCTGAAATAAACTGTCAAACAAACACAATGCAACCTCTCCAGAGCATCCTCGGTATCCAGGCTACTCGTAACATATATGAGACCCTGGGCAAATTGGCTAGCAGAACTTAGTAATGCATGAATATTCATTAGCATTTCAACCAAAATGGACGATTACAAAAAAGAAGTAATCTCCTTTGTGAAGAGCTATTGATGTCCTGCCTAACACGGTTTGATAGCCGGAATCTCAATGGGTCGCCCAGAACCACAATTTCATCGGTAACTCCTCAGCAATTTCTGTATCGCATGAGGTGTGTGTCATGCAGCCAATCAAGCAGCTGGATTTCACCTCATTAATTATTCATGAGTACAAGATTTTTGAAGTCAGTTTGCCCAGGGTATCATATATGTTATGAATAGCCTGGGTACCGAGGATGCTCCAGAGTAGCCATCCCAACAACCTCTCTTCAACAATATTATCAATTTCCCATGGTCAATAAATACTGCCAAGTACTGATAGGCAACTTGGACAGAATTGCCGAACGTTTAATCAGCATATTAGGATAACCCAACCAAAACAACTAATCAACATAATCGGACAATCTGTTGTGTCCTTTGACAATTTAGAAGCATGCCTCTCAGAAGGTGTAACTGTTGCTGTTTACACATACAAATGAATCTCACTAGTAACCTAAATAAAGAAAACTAAACTTTAAGCTAAATCTTGTAATTTTTACGTCTTCCAGGATATTCATATTCCAGAAAAGTTTCAAGTTTTTACTCATACTTTTCTGATTCAGCCCCAAGTGATAAATCAACTTCCTTAAATGAGGTCACCAATTACTAAATTCATGCCCATATTTGATTGTCAACGATTGTTGGTCTATCATTACTAACAAGTTAAGAGACTACCTCTCTACAACATTCAAATTTGAATCTCCCTAAGTACAATCACATAGGAAAATAAATGATTACCTGAAGAAAACTAAGCGATGAAGCAGGGGTTCTACTAGGTGATGAATATCAAGGGTCATTTTGATAATTTTTTACCAGATTTTACCATTTTATAGCCAAATTACCTATAATTTAGAAAAAAGATAGACACTTAAAGCTAGAATCCTGAGGGTCAAAATGTGGCACTATGGAAATTCAAGGGGTCAAAAGGTCAACTCCAGGGTCAAATGGAACCCCTCATGAACTCAACTACTCAAATACAACCAATCAAATTAAGATATATCAGCTATGCAATAGCATGCATGTTCTAGACTAGTCCAGCCACAGACGGCACATCTCTATACTGTCGCTGTTACAAAGACGCGTGTAAAAGTCTGAGTACAGAGACATGTATGCGGGGCTAGTTCTAGACCAAAAATTAGATTTTCAGAACACGTTTACTCCGCTTAATGCAGCATTTCAGGCCAATAAAACTAAATGTAAATTTCAATGACTTAGAGATCAATACAGTAAGAGGCTTACATTGTATTTCAATGCATCATATACATTGTATATACAAGTAAATGTAGTGATAAATTTATTACTTTGACTGTACAAAATACCCAAAGAAGTACGCATAGACTAGAAAATAATAAATGTACATTGTATGTTAAATCTGTCCTTGGAACTACTTTTACACATTCTTCTTTCAACGTAAATAATAACATTTTACAAAAGCCAGTTAAAATATTCACATCAAATATATAATGCTAAGCAAAATAGGGTTGCAACTTCACACAGTAACGGGGACAGCCTTTTGAAAGCATTTCCGGCGATAACATATATAAACAATAGTTTAGGCGTTGTATGTTCAAATGCTAGGCATTGACATAAACATGAACAAAATTCACACTTTACAGCTAATCATTTATGTCAAATTCATTAATTTTCAAGAAGTCTTTAACGCCTGCAGGCATTGGCAACTCGTCGATACAGTCATCTACAGGTAAACGCATACTTCCACGAACACTTATACGACATAACTCCTTCAGAGAATGAACGGGATATAATATATCACGGATCCAAGGCCCTATTCTATCATAGCTACTACAAATACTCAATTTGTGTACTTTATGATAAAGATCAGTCCCATGAATTATCGGCGAAAACCCTTGCGCCATTAGAAGCCTCCAAGAAAAAAGCTCTTTACTGTTTGGACCGATGACTTCAGGATTTTCAAGGATCGACCTCGACAAGGTCAATGAGACGAGATCTGTCATTTCTTCGGAGGTCAATTTGGCACCATATGACAACAGCAATTTGATTTTTTCTACGGCATTATGAACATAGGCAAATATTAACGGCTTTTGTTTCTTCCATCCACCACCCTTGTTGACATCTGCTCCTCGGTGAAGTAATAATTTGACAAACTGAGGACTGACATGCGTAGATGAACATGCTATGCCTAGTGGTGTGCACATATTGTCGTCCAACATGTTCACGTCCATACCTAAGTCAAGAAGTTCTGAGACCAATTGCAGGTCTCCTAATTGCACAGCGGTAGGAAGTAAGGTGGCATCACACAGTTCAGAATTTGCTTGAAGCAACATTTTAGTAATCTGAACTGGAGGAAAACAGAATGTATTTATTTTTCTGTCTGAACTATTAACATCTTTTCCATGCCAATAGGACCAGTACTTAGCATTGCGGCATGAAACTTTCATAGGCGAGTCACCTACAACTGTTTGAATGTTAACATCACAGCCACTTTCGATGAGAAGTTTTACAGCCTCCACATCGTCTGCTTCACAAGCAAGGAACAATGGAGAGCGTCCCATATTATCAACGACGTTGACATCACAGTTTGCTTGAATTAAAGCCCTCAAGGCTTGAACACATTCCACCTTTTTATAATCGCAACGTTCTTCTGAGTCACAGGTATAATGAATCGGCAGTTTTCCATCAGTGCCGGGAATGTTTATGTCTATACCTATATCCAGAAGATAACGCACAATATTGATACTCCCATTTGAGCAGGCATAAATCAATGGTAGAATTGTGCTCTGTTTCTTAGAATCAGGGGTTTGATGCATCAAGGGCTTATTGAAGTCATATTGGCAGTCACAGAGCGGCTTTAAATCACTAACATTGTCAGCTTTTATTGCCTCAATGATAGGAGATAGGTTGGTCACTGCTTCTGTGCTCATTTTGACTACCTGAAATGATAAAAAACATACGATGACGTTGTAGTATAATTTATAAATTTGCTCAAGACATCATTCTCTGTCATCTCATCATACCAACTTGGTAAAGCTTGCCATTCAGAAATTCTAATTACGTTGAAGTTAGTCCAGGACAAGTCTGCTTTTAAGGTTGTAAATTTTAGCCATGGCTCAAGGAATTTGTTTTTTTAATTTGCACAGTTAGCGTCAGTCACCAAAAAACAGAGATATAGTATATACATTACTGAAATATTGCTCAGGTTCACTTCTACAGATATGTCACCATGATCACCTTCAGAATTCATTACCCAACAGTCAACATCAACATGTATTATGCCATTTACATACATTTTTCTCACTCAATATGAGTATTTAACAGACTTGTTTCAATAAATTATGTGATTTGATATTTGAGGGCCAAGTGTTAAGTATCTGTTATAATCCTGGGTCCTGGAAACACGTTTAACTGTATGTAATGCTACCTTAATCAAGTTATATGTGAAATATGTGAAACAATAACCACTTTTAAATACCGAACAAAAATTATGTTTTACCTATGCCGTGAAATCGGTGACATCACAAAATATCAACAAATATGTCAGACAACTAGCCTCCCATGTTGGACAAGTCAAATTTAACATGTCCGCTAGCTGGGACAAGTGTATATGAAAATAAATCTTAGCACCCCGTTGGTATTTAGTATCATTACTATTCGTATCTGACGTAAGCTGTTACTGTTCAACTTAAAGCAGCATAATGTTACATTTTATGTAAATAATTTTTGTAAAAATCTTTTTTTAAGTATTTGGTTATAAGGACGTATTTGCTGATGAAAATATTTTTCGTTTCGCTGATTTGACACAATTTTGAACAATTAAGGTGGCCACAATACTTCCTACTGACCAAAGGTGGTCACAATTCTTCCTACTGACCAAAGGTGGTCACAATACTTCCTACTGACCAAAGGTGGTCACAATACTTCCTACTGACCAAAGGTGGTCACAATACTTCCTACTGACCAAAGGTGGTCACAATACTTCCTACTGACCAAAGGTGGTCACAATTCTTCCTACGCGACAGACTAAATTAGACATTCATCAAATATCAATTAGTTAAATCAACATAAACTACCACACATGATATCAATATTATCATATAGTTCTAATTAAAAGCATCTTATTTAACACTTCACTCAATTCACATGAGTACATAGATTTATGTACACTAAAATCAACTTACTTGTCCTAACTCCTCATAGTGTACCAAAACAAGAATGCACAGTACTGTAAAACAGTAACCTACACTAGTTATATCATGCGATCATTGTTTTAACAGCTGATCAACACCATACAATAGAATCAGCTGTTAATATTGGCAGACAATTAATATGATCATCTGCATATTGCTATAATTAGTATTCGTTTTATTAAATCCAATTATCCTAACGTGCAATAACAACTTCATTTACAAAGCGTAACAAAAAGCTTGACCGAATTTCCATTGTGCACGATTTAACGAACAAGTGCACCCATAGTACGTATACGTGAAATCTGTGACATTGACCTGTTTCAAAACCACGATAGATAGCAGCTAGCGTAAATATTTATCTAGAGACATGAAATTTGGTCAGTCGGTAGGCGTTCTTAAACTTATAAAAACATAAATTAGACAAAGAATGTTATCTAAACACTTATGTTGAATGTGAAAAGTTATAAAGTATCGTGCAGTTACCTTGCAGTGTCAGCATATGCATGCGTATCTCTTCTGTACATGCCTGAAGCACGTGCCCGAATAGTGAGCACCCCACCAATGAAATTCGCTAGAGTAGAGCTATGACCCAATTTTTATTGTGCATATTTGTTTACATTAAAATTTCCATAGAATACGTCATGAATAGAAGAATCAGTCAGAAACTTTGCGAGAATTTCAAAGCACCGAACGATAGCATTTAGCGAGGAAGAACACTTTAGAACAAACAGTGACACGAGATAAACTCCAAGTAAGGTTTTAACATAGGCATATAACGAAGTATGGGTTAGACAGTGGACTAGGAAGTGTTAAGTTGTTATGTACGAGGAACGCCACATTCACAATACAAGGCCTTCCCATACAGGACCAGGGAAACATCAGCATACAAAACATTAGGAGTTGAGAAGGTGTATGGGCAAACATTTACGAGGATGGGGCATTAAGGAATTGGCTGACAATCAGAAACATTTAATTAAGGCGAGCAGGAGGGGACAAACAAGGGCGGTAGGGAATCCATCACAGGGCAAGCTAAGAAAGCAAGTTGGTCAGGATCAGACAGGAGAACATGAACACGGATATAATATCAGACCAGATTTGTGAGGGAAAATGGGCATCTCAATGTTTATCTAAAAACATAAAGGGAAATAATAATCACCTAGAGATTTACAGCCTTGTATAATTGGAACTGTCAGTAAAATATTTGGAGTTTAAACATATTTAACAGCTATAACCTCATATTTACCGCTGTATGGTAATCTATTTCCCACATATATGTAAATTGACTAAGCTGGCTGTATACACAATAAAGGAAGTACCAGCTTAATCCATGTGGCGGTCTGAAGAACGTATTGCTCACTGATTTTCATTGATTTGATGCAATTTCCGTAACCGGTCGGTCTGATCCGTGTTTCAATAAAAACTGACAGGGTTTGAAACCCGGAACCTCTCGAACAAAAGGCAACCAATCTAGACACCAATGTTTCTAAAACCTAGGACATATTGGTCCCAGCTAAAACTAACACTGTAGGGGGACCCGGGAGATCTAAGAATTTGGACCTCAAAGTGAATCACGGACAAATTGTATATGTCGACCCGTGGTAGAATATTCTAAATTTTACAAGAGAGATTATATATATATGTATGACAGAAAAAATAATTTAACTACACGTTGCCAATTTCTCCTAAAAATATTTTCGAAATAGAGGCTACATACTTTCTGTAAGGGACCAATATACAGGCGATAATAATTATAACCTAATAATCCATGAATCGGTTCAATTCAAATTGTGTAGAAGGGAGTATAAAAGAGAAAAAATCTGGATCTGATATTAAGAAGAGTGAAATTGTATCTTGAAAAGTATTTATATAGATCTATATCTGATCCTTAATGCAGATTGAATCATATGTCAGTTTCACTCGCTTTGCGGTTATCCACTATCACTTTGCACAACGAGATAAATAGCAATAAGAAGAAGCATAATTTCATCAACTTATCCACTAAACTTCCAAAATCTTAAAGAAAAAAAAACATGCTATCATCCGATACCAATTTATGCGTACACATATTCCAGCCTTCAAATGTGCATGTCTATAACTCCATTCCATAGTTTTCAACATGCGCACGATAATAAATATTCGGAATACCTCGGTATAATTTAGCTGCCCTGCGTTCAGTAAAGGTATTTCATTTGTGGCTCACGTTTCGTAACGATTTGCAATTTGGTTCCCTGTGTGCACACAATGTGATACGGTGCACCAGCGATACAAAACAAAACGTGAGCAACTGTTAGCCGTAACTGGACGCAGGGCTGGTCCCCGTTTATTGTTGCGGTGTTTTGCGGAAGTGAATTCCCGACCAGAAACCAGATGAACTTCACTTCCGGGTTTGAAACAGACGTGTCAAGATGTAAGTTACATTACTGAGCCATATTTTTTGTTTTTGTCGTCTGTTTTGCTTGATATTGAACTTCTTTTATTGAGAATTGATGTTTATATATTTCAGGTCGAAGGTTACATTCAAAATCACACTGACATCGGATCCCAAACTGCCCTTTAAGGTGTAAGTAAATAACATCATCTTGTTTGTTTACAATATGGATTACAAATTGTTTCAATATTGACAATATATTGCACACTTTTTGTTTCAAATAACTAGTTAATGTTTTTGAAAATTATACGAATGTCCAGTTTAATTAAGCACATACAGCATGGCACTAAATTAATATCACTATTAGAATGAGATGTACAATTTTAATTCAAACTTAAAAAGTAAAAGTTAAAAGGCATGAATCTCTCACTCGGGAGGGCTAACCTACACTAGGACAGGTTTCTGCAGTTACCTATTGGTGGAGACACATTGGACATATATTAAATTATGGATACTGGAACTGGTTTATGTACAAGTTCTGTCATACTGTTGTAATGAGTTGGTATAGTATTTTAGTAACCCTGAATCGGTGCATTAGCCATATGGGCTCAGTTATATGCCAGCGTATGTCTAGAATACTATTTCATTTGTTTAGCAAAGAATTGGTTCGCAAACAGTATCTGACAGATTTGGTATGTTAGGAATGATTCAAAATCAAATACAAAGGGAATACAAACAAAACATCTTGTAAACCTTTTTATAAGCTTGAGCTCCCGAAATATTAGTCACTTTCAGACGCACATGTGACATTGCACAGCACACTCTTCGTAAAACCTAGACCTTATAAATAGATTGCTGGTTTATTATCTATAGTTTGCTCGAAGTAGTGCTGTGGGAATGTGTTTATTTCAAGAAAATTGATTTCTCTGAATCTGATGTTCGACTTAAGTGACTTGTCAAAATATTGGATGCAGGATGATAATCAAGCAAATAACTTACTATGTCCTCAATTCTTCTCATTAGATGAATGATTTTGCTGTGTTTTCAGACTGTCAGTACCAGAAGCTACACCTTTCACAGCTGTACTGAAATTTGCTGCTGAAGAAGTAAGTATTCCATTAATAGATATATTACCATTGGTCAAATATTTATAGTTCATTCAACTTGTATCAGAGTTCAGACTTTCATGGGACTCCTGTCAAAATAAATGAGACAAAATTAGGAGTTTGTGATAAAATGTAGAATCTGATGATAAAAAGTGGGAGCTTCTGAAAAAATACTTGCCGATTCATAAATCTTACATTTGCTCACTAATATTTGGCTGGCACTTAAAATGAGCTTCAAAGTGACTCACGTGTGCCATCAATCCTTATACCATGAAACAAAATTCATAATACAAACAAACCGACACTTATTAAAAAAAATATTGTCATTTTTTGTGAAAAACAACTACGAGTAAGGACAAAGAAACTGCATTGGAAATAGTAGGACAGACTTGAAAGTCTGTGGTATTATTCTATTGAACTGAAAGCTTTCTCTACAATATGACGATGGTTTGCCTATTAACCTGTTCATGAGTATTTTGACAAGCGACAGACTAGTTTAAAAGTGATTGATCATTTGTACACTATTATGTTCATAGAATTACCAATTGGTACTTACAAATTCGTCCGAGTATTATATTATAAAAATTAACTTGGCAATTACGAAAAATAAATAATAATTTGATGATTGTATGCTTTCAATTTACAGTTCAAGGTTCCCGCAGCTACAAGTGCCATTATAACAAATGACGGAATAGGTATCAATCCTGCACAAAGTGCTGGTAAGTCTTGTGTCCACAGTGTTCTGTATCTCTTTCATTCTGTATTCACTTATTATGATGCGATATTTGATCATTTTTATTCAGAAATTCTTTCACAACCAAATTGTTATTCTTGTTATTTAAAATTTGGCTTTTGGTTTGAATTGCTCAGCAGATCGTCTCAATATTTGACCTATGTCAATTTACCCAATATGAATTTTAATTTCTTACTTATATTTACATATGAAATAGTTATGTAAGAAATAGGAAAAAATGTGTGACTTCATTTTAAGTTAGATACCTAAAATAACATATAAGTACTTTGCGTACCTAATGAACTTTGTGAAAGATCTACTATACATTTGTTGGTAAATGCGAATAAATCGTTTGGAAAGACACAGAACTATGTGTTCACTCATCATGAGTAGCAGCCATAATAATCATAGAGGTCAACATCATACGGCAAGCAGCAATAAATAACACAACATTACAGACGTCCATAGAGCATCATTTTTTAAATCATAATACACCTACCACTTGGTGGTACAATTTAATGGGACTACTCGAAGATAGTCATTGTCCACCTAAGCTGTCAGCCCTCTGGCTTTGATTGTATCAACTTTTTACAAAATTTTAATATTTTTTGTGAAGTTTGATAACCAGCCAGCTCGATGCTGGCACTGAGGTCCTTAAAGTGTTGATATTTTGTTTATTTTGTATAATGTGAGTTTTAAACCTTCGTCCAGTTTCCACCAAATTTCGTCAAATTGTTCATGGGCTTACTAGGGATTTCGGATCATGGATCCTGGCTGTTACATTATGGT
Organism: Mactromeris polynyma; assembly: GCA_032209605.1. Lineage (NCBI taxonomy): Eukaryota > Metazoa > Mollusca > Bivalvia > Venerida > Mactridae > Mactromeris > Mactromeris polynyma. The sequence goes on from JASFXZ010000041.1 coordinate 4,457,345, forward strand.
GACAGTTTGGCACTTTTGTTAAATATGTGTTTTCATTGGACTCAGTATTTCAGTTCTTGTGTTTATTTTTCAGGAAATGTTTTCTTGAAACATGGAACTGAATTGAGACTTATACCCAGAGACAGAGTAGGTCATTGACACAGGACTCATAATTAGGATTTAATTAAATTTGCATCTATGAACACGCATTACATAAGGACATCATTTTTGCTGCATCAACTTAAAGTTATATGATACTACTTCCTTCTACATCCAGACGTAAAACATGTTTGAACGAACAAGTGTTACATGTATTTGTGAATATACAAAAGAAGCTGTTTTAAACACATGTATAATAATGACCATAGACAAAGAGAGGACATGAATCTAGTTCATAATGGGCATCAGATCAGATATTTGGACAAAAAATGTTAGAATTATGTCTGTTTTGGAGTAGAATCAATCAAAAGCATGCAGGTAAATGTTTCAGTGAACAATCGATGTGATGGCCTGCTGACAGAAATAATAGTCATAGATAAATAGTCTGGACAGGCTGATCTTCGATTATACGGATGACAGTTGCTTTTATAGCTTTGCAATAGTCATATTGTCACACTCTTTTGGTGTATAAATTGTGTCATTGTCAAATTCATTTGGATTTCTTGTTGATGCATTTGCAATACATGTAGTTATAAGGTAATTTTTTCTACCAGTTGTTTGGTATATCAAAACATTTATTCGATACACAATTTTGTGTTTCTTACAATAAGTTCAGGCCAAATTTCTTTTCACAACAATATAAAAATAGTTGTTTAATGCAACCAGTTTCCCTATTTATGCAAGATTTGGTTTTGATGTGTTAGCAATTTGGCATGCTTCTGTATTTTGATTTATGCAAGATTCTGGTCAATATTATTGTTTTCTTGCTTGAAATATATCAGATATCATATTTATCTTTCTTTGATTAACTTTCAGTTTATGTTACACATTGTGTTACAGTGTACTGTATTCATATGTCATCTTTAGGGTTTTTGTTGGCAATTTGAAGATGTGAATTTTGTGAATATTTTATCAGTAATTTATTTTAAGTGCACACATCAAAATAAATTCTACGTGTCAGTACATGTACCATGTACAATTGGTTTGTTTATCCATAGACATAACATCACATAAGGCTTTAAAGTGTTTTAAAATTTTAAATTGACAAAAAGAAGTTTGATAAAACTTGAGGCTGGTTAAACAATTATCGTCTCTTTCATACTGCTACTTTGAACTCAAAGAATTGCATAATTTTTGCAATCAATTTAGTAAGACATAGGAACACTAACTCACATTAACCAAAGGTCATTGTTGTCAGAGTCTCTCTTTAAAGTTTTTTTATTTTTACGCCTTCGTTGTTTCATTCTAGTTGAACTTGATTGAATCTATATTATTGTATCTTTGATATTTTACCGACAACTCTGTTACAGATTATAAATTGTTTTATGCTTTTTGTTCTGTAAGTACTTCAGGCAATTATTGTACTGTACTATGATTTTATTTATAACTGAAAAATAAACTATTAAATTTATGATATCTTGTTGTTATGGTCTTGCATTAAAATTGTGGATTACAGAAAACACAAAGAAATAATTGAGTTTTCAAACCTTATATCTGATGTTAATTTGCTTGATTACCAAATTTTTTCAGTGAAACATGGTACTGCATGGTTAATTAATAGAACCAGGAAGAATGCTTACAGAATGAGGTGTATCCAAAGGTTTTGTGACCTGCCTATGCTACATTCAATGATTGTTCTGCTACAACGAAGCTCTTTCATTGAAGTAGCTACTGAATGGTCATGCTATGTTTCAAAAGGCTTTGTTGATGCAGAAATTTCTTGCACTATTTGCCACTCACATTAAGCAACTCTTCTCTAGCAGATGAAGTTCATGAACACAATGTCCACTTTAGAACAACCAGTACATTACTCCCAAAGTTGAACTTTAAAGTGAATTATTCTGAAAGTCCACTACTGAATGGACAGTCAATTGTAGTTTTTAAAGTAACATTGGGTTCCAATAGCAATTTGCTATACGTCTCGTGTAATTTATGTTTTAACATGAAATATGCTGCATTGTTAATGCATGTAAATATTTTCATATGTATGTGGCATTCCTGTTCCATCTTCTCTATTCATTGTTATTACTATTAGTAATGAAACATAGATAATGCTTAGCAACAGCAAAGTACATTTGTGATAGCACTGAAATTAAAAACCAACATCCAAATGCTACAGAGGAAACGGTGAAATGGTCTACACATAAAACACAAACACACAGAAATTGACAACTTTGGTTGTTGCAGCTCATGTAAAATTATCCACTACATGATTTTACAACATTTGATGACCATACTAAATACCTGAAACAACAATAACAGTGACATAATCACATTTTTTTAATTTAAATATATAACACAGAAATAGAATAAAATATTACTTTTAAAACATTGCATAAAGTATGGAATGTTTGCACAGAATACAAAATTTTAGTACCAGTAATATTATTGCAATGAGATGGAAATAAGACATAATACAATTTATTTAGAATACAGTAAATACGCCAACATGATCACAGGTTAACAATAAATCGACAGTTGATACTGGACCGAAATAGTTAGGTCCAAATGTTTAGGCTTGCATCATTATTTTCAGGATGACAGCAAGAAGATAATAATGAAATACTTAAGGCAGTATGACATTGTTTTTGGATTCAACTTTTCTTTAGTAACCCGCAGTAATTCATAACTGTATCAAATCCTCTAACAACATCTTAAATATATCTGTTAAAATTAAAATTCTTAAATTGGCACACATAGAAATATCAGAAGATATTTTCTTTACTGTAGTATCACTTAAATTCGCGGGGGTGAAATTTCGCGCAAACAGCAAAAAAGGCAGTTTCGCGCGGGCCTAAATTCGCGCATTTTAAATTTTTGAAGAAAAAAAATCAGACAAAAATGACGGTATCGCAGCGCGTGTTATTATTTCGTACATCCGTATCATAAGCTGTAAATAGCAATATTCTGCGTATTTACTCGTAAGTTGGGGGTTATCTTTGTAATAGAGTCGCCAATAAACAATTTTATTGCCAATTGTCATATCTGAATACAATAGAAACGTGCGAAACTTAAATAAACAACATGACTAGCGAGGTTCGCGTCGTATTTTGATCAGTGTCACCAAGCGCTTGATTCCCTGGTTATACAACCCCAAAAACGTGATTTTGGACTGGTATCCCGATTTTACACTTTCGGTTAATTAAAACATACCCAATAACAATACCACAAACAATATGACACGTCCAACGATTAATTGGCGTTAATTGACACAACTGTACGAATTGTTCAAGAATTAAAGTATGAAGAAAAAAGTTGCAGTGCGTGCACTCCGGATGACAACGATTTTATGCAGTCGTGTATTCTTTATATAAACATCGTAAACGACGAAAAATCAATTTATGAATTAATGTTCCATTTAAACAACTCTTACGTACTAGTAATCAAACTGTGTCAAAATATTCCATGTTCCTAATTATTCCACACAGATTATCAGAAAAAAAGCGACATATTATGAAAAACGTAAGTGCATATACACACATTTTCGGACAGTCAAAAATTCGGATAGCCATGTTAGTTTCGGAAGTTTAATTATCGCGCGGACTTAAATTCGCGCTTCGTCTCTAGCGCGAAATACGCGAAAATTAGACCTGCGCGAATTCAAATGATACTACAGTATTTGTTTTCTGTAGTTTCTTGACTCGCCTCAATTACCTCCCCTGAATTTCATTACACACAGACAGAACCAGTCCAAAGTTAACAGTTCAATTTTAAGCTACAGCTAACAACATATGACCGAGCACATTTCCTGAGTTTGATGGTAAATGTACAAATTCATCCTGATTAAAATTGATGTATATAAAACATAAAGCTAGTAAAAATTCGATCAAAAACAGTCCCTGCACTGTAGCAACAATGGAAATGATCAAGTTCAGAGATCAGTGAAGTTTCAATGATAACCAAACGTACACGGATATGCAACATACAAACCCTAGAGATGCATGACAATCTATACTGTATGATCACTGTCAAGACATGATAAATGGGGTTATCTCCCCTTTATGGTGGCATAAGGTCAATATCACAGACATAGAAAAGAAAGTAAGGCAGAAAATGTAAAATCAAATAGCATCACTACTTTTAGTACAACTGTACAAGAAATAAGGCAACGGTAATGTATGAGACTTTACCAGTAGATAAGCACCTTATGAGCAACTTAATTGAAAGTAACTGTGATGATGTAGGGCTAAAATAGGGTCATTGAAAATACTATTTCAAATCTCTGCTAGGTTAAAACAGGGTCATTCAAAAATCTATTTCAAATGACCCTGGTCAAATTATAAATATATATTCTTAACAAAGAACTCCAACATGAGAACTTAACTGGTCTTATTTCATTTATATGTCAAGATGGGAATTTCAAAAACATGTATTCATTGAATGAAAACGCCACCATCTATTTGGCAAAATGTACGGAAGACAACTTGGTATTAGTGCCATTAGTATAGAGATTATTAACAAATGCACGAATAAGATTGTTTGATTACAACGATAGTCTAGTAGTAGAGCATTGAATTGTGGATATTCACAGTTGCAAAAAAATATTTTGCTACATAAAATGTTCTTATAAAAATAATGGTCAGCTATTATATTGGAAAAAAATTCCACATCAATGTTGAGAATGTTTAATAAAAACTGTCCCTCGTTCATTATAGGCAGTATATTGCACTGGAAAAGTACACTCTTCATCTTTCCTTAATCATCACCCTGTGGATAGAAATACAAATAAGATTAAATAATGACAGCATTTATTTTATATACATGGTCAAATAAAAGTACTGATGTCAATAAAAAAAATTTATGCTCATATCTTTCGATGTTCGTTAAGATGCTTATGGTCATATATCACAGCACGCTTGCTTACTTACTTTCAGTATTGATTTGCGCTTCCACGAATACATGAAGTCTACACACATTTAACAGGCCTCCTAGCCGACCTCAATGAAATATTTTTTATAAAGGTCGCAATTTAGCAATGTAAAGGTTTTTTAGGGTGATTTCTGTAAAATAAATGGCTAATAAAGGCTAATTTTGACGATCTAATTTGATTGATTGATGCTCTCTTTATACAGTCACTCATGCACATGTATATACTGTGTAACGCTATACTACAAAACTTAAAGGATTAGCCGTCAGATAGTCGTTAGAACATATCAATTGTCACTCTTGGTTGTGTACCAATTTGGCCATTTAAACGTTTTTGTTTGCGGTCTCCCAACCCTACATAGGGAAGTTGGGTAGGCATTTTTTTTGGAAAGTCAATACTTCTTGACAGTGACTGTTTAACTACATTTCTCTACATCAAAACTAAAACTAGATATGTCCATAGCACACGGATGCCAATGCTATGGGATTTTCAAGCATTATTAATCGTAAACCATATTTTCAAGTCGAAAAAAGCCATAACTCCTCTAAAATTTAGTGGATTGTAATCAAAATCGAACTTATATTAATTTTGACCTTTGAAACAAAATACACATGACTACAGATCAATATCAAGTCAACCAAAAAGCCTTGATATACCAAATAAACACTTAAGTGAAACAAAATGTTACCATTGTAATGCCAATATGACGTATAAAAAATTCAAACTTTCATGAAAAAAAAAATCAACATTTACCCATTCATCTGAATCAACTCCTTCAGCTATGTCCTGTGGTAACGGATCTTCTTTGATGTCAAGTTTATTGGTCATTGCACTTATAAGCTGTACAAATAAACAAAATAATGCTGGTTTAGAACTGATAATTGGCAAAGAAAACTATTACTAGAGATGCTTATAGCAAAACTAGAGACATCACTGAAGGTGAAGAAGATGAAGAAGGTGATACATGTACCTCCACAATACCATTTTGTCAGACATATGTTTGAAAAAATCCAAGATGGCAGCCAGATAAGACAATGAAATTTTCTGTTGTTTTTTGTCATTAAAGGCTGTAAAAAATCATCCAACCGGAATGGTAGACAATTTTTGTCTGGAGATGTATACCCCACTTCACATTGTGTACTGTACATTACTTTGAATCGCGAGTACTTTATTTTGCATGATCAGCCTTATTATTTTGAGAGTTATTCAATCCTCACTGCAACAAACTGGCAACGTATTTAAATGACACCTGGAACTTAACATTCACTAGAATATTTAATGCACCAGACAGTTTGGAATAAATAGCAATCTACAGAAACTTGAAATTTAAAAAGAAGTTAAGTCATTTGGTTCATTCTTTAAGAGGACAAATAAATGTATGTCTGAAACATAGATACAGTCGGACCTCGTTTATTCGACAACATTCTATCCAAATACTTGGTATCATCCGAAATAAATATCAGGTCGCGATGTATCTTCAGAACGTCGAACTGAAATGGACCATTTGAAACCTTGTATTATTCAAAATAAAATTTCGGACCCGATGAATTCGAGGTCTGACTGTATATTTAAGAGTACGCTATTGTATTGTATTGTTTGCCACTCACTTCGTCCTTCTTCATCTCATCTGTTTTATACGTGTCGGCACTGTAACTGTCGTATTTCTTTGCCTTTGGTGCTACAATCGGTGCCTCACTCACTGTTAACAAATAACCATACATAACATAAACTGATTACAAGAATTCATTCATTGCCATTTGTAATGCATTTTCATAGCCTTTTCAATCTATTTTTATGAAATTTGGATGAAGTGAGGATTTATATTTGAGATAGCAATAAATCAGTTGGTTAAATGTCAGTTTGTCAAGGCTATGCCTAAGTAAACCACAGAGCAATTTTTCATTACCTGAAAGCCAATGAACCAACATCTAATCCCAGTTTTCAGTTAATTATATAATAAATAACTGAATCTTTTACAAAGCAATAACTGCGTATCAAAATGCATAAGAAAAAATGATATGACAGTTTGAAATCGATGAATATTTACTGCTGTATTCAAAAACAAGCCAGCATGATAAAAACAGTTTTAATATCAAACTCTTGATTTAACGATAGATGTGGCATCAGGAAATTATGTTTTGGCACAACATCAAAACTAAATCGTAGCATTTTGACAACAGTACTTTGATTACAACTTCTGAACCTACATGGTTTCATATCTGATGGTCGTAGTGAAACTTTGGTTGGTAGTTTATTTGATCCGTTGAACCATTCCTGACTGGTCATCGTTGGTTTACTATTTGATACGACATCTGGGAACAAATCATCTTGAAAATATTCAGTCTGAAAAATAACATATGTTCACAATTATTCATGTCTTCATTATGCATTCATAGAAGGCTCAAGATTACATCTTTAAAGTCCATCTATGTAGATATATTATTGAAATAACAAAAGTAATTGCAGGTTTACAGTGGTACCATGTTGTTTTCTTCATTTCATCATAGATGGTCATCTGTAGACCGAGGAAATAAAATGTTTTTTAAAACTTACATCAAGTCATAAACAGAATATATTGTAATGTTAAATTTAATCAATAGAACTTGAATACTCTTGTTGTTATCAATAACAATTACACCAACAATCAGTTTCATCCTATACTAGTCAGCATACTTTAAAATAAAAACATAATCATTTGTTTGTAATGGGGCTTTAAAAGTCACATAATTAGCTAGGGTCATGGAGTGACTATTCCAGCTGTTAGAAAGGAAGAAGACCCCAGGCAGGCACCTGAACAACTGTATATCAATTTATTTTCGCTAATCCTGAGACTCGCGAATTCAAAATTCTCGCGAAAATATGCTTGCGAATAAAATCATGCATGTACTAATTTGGTGCAAATCCGAAATTGTGTATATTCTGATATGTATAACACGCGATGTGAGCATATAACGATTTGATCCGTAGATAAATGTTCAAACAACAACACAAACCATTTCCGTCAATCTAATATTCGCGATGGAGGAAAGATGCGAATTTATCATTTCGCAAACACTTCTGGGCAAGACTTTCGCGAAAATATTATATTGCGAAAATAAAGTGATTTACAGTAATAGAATCACTGACCTTCTGAAACAGAAGCTGGGTTCCTCTTATTATTGAAATACATTGCCAACTTATTTTCAAGTTTTAATGTTACTGGTGTGGTAAATTTACTTGATTTTTCAATTATGTACGCCAGTTGGCTGGCCTAACCAAAGCCCTTGAGTTATCAACCGGTACTAACCTATTATTCCATATACAAGTGATAACTTCCCAGCTGGAGTTTCAATGTCAGAAAGTAAAGAGAAATGCATAGGATTAAACTGTAGTAATTGTTGTAAATTACAGTTAAACTTCTAAACCTCGAACAGTTTTGGCTCGAACACAGTAGATACCTCGAACAGGTTCTTAAATCCAGGCGAAATCCCTTCTTAATTCATATTTGGCTTGAACACTAGATCACTCAAACAGATATAGGTCAAAAACTCGAACATTATTTGTGGTACCTAGCTACCATTTCATTCATTGTTCACCATAGATAGGTCGAACAATACAATAATTCACACTTTTCATTGACCATTTGATAGTCCATTGTTTGTTGACGGGTAAGACTGGCGACACAATTCGCACATCGTGATAATTACTTGACGGTTGTACTATATACATGTACTTAGGTGACTTTTTGTTTTCCTCTAATTCTTTTTTAATTTTTATTACTATGAATTATAATATGACTATTGAGCGACATGCCTTCAGTATGAAAACACTAACAACACACAAATGCCTAGTAGTGTTCAGCATGCTTAGTACACTTGTACCAGGGACAGCGAGTTCGTACATATACATGTATACCAAAGATGCCTCGAACAATAGATGGCTCAAACTTATTGCTGGGTCCAGCGGCAGTTTGAGGATTCGAAGTTTTACTGTTATTCAAATTTAAAACATTTCTGACTTAAGTTACCTTTACTCTTGGGACAGTGAATGACACAGTTTCGACAGAAGATTGAGTAAGTCTCCACATTCGATCTATCTCCACTTTTCGTACATCACAGCTAGTCTTTGGCATTAACTCAATCCCTTGATGGAGTCCCTCTACTTTAGTTGTTGCCATGGTGTAAAGGTGGGGATATTCTTCTGACACTTCAAATGCCAAGATTAATCCTTCACCCTAAATAGTAAATGTCACATTCAAATGATAAGAATATTTTAAGTTTACCTGACATGCTAATGTACTTGAATGACCCTACATGTTAAAACATTTCTTCAAAATAACTCGATAAAAGTACTTAAAAGCTAGTCGCACAATGCAGCCCTGTTATTGGTCAATTTTAAGACTGTTCTCATATCTGTCCAATCAAAGACTTGAGTTTAAAGCTATGATTTACAATCCCAATTCCTGATGTTATGTAACATAATATTTTGCCTACAGAAACAATATTTTTCTGAAATGTGCCCAAGTTAGGAGCTTACCCTCCCTGTAAGAAATACTGTATTGGTTCCTTCGTCATATTTTGGTACCAGTATAGCTGGTGATACATCAATTTCTGCTGTAAACAAAGGTTTGTCAAGATTGTCCACCGAGTACATACTCAACAATCGCATACAATTCCTGCAAATAAAATAGAATATAAAAATACAACAAATGATATGGTTTAATATACATCTCATAAACATTATAAACAAAGTTGTACTGCAAATGATTACTAATATTTAAAAAGTTTATTAACCCAATAACTGGTCCTAATTAATTTAACTACAGCTTGTTTTAGGAAAAAAACTTATGTCTACCCCAATTTTCTTCAATAATGAACCATAACTCTGCCAAAAGTAATCCAACCAAAAATGCCAACAATATGCACAACTAGGCTAGGTATCAATAACTCGTGTGAAGTTTCATTGAAATCCAACTAACCACTGGTTAAGGAGAACAATCGCAGACAAACTTTGAGACATCCAGATGGGCAGACAGACAGATTGACAGAACAGCATCGTCTCCCTTTCCGACTATATCCCCATAGGTAAAAAGCCTAAAATTACTTATCCAAATTCAAGGGCCATAGGTTCTTTAATGAATTCCTAAAACAGCCACTTGAGTAAGACCCTCTAGACAAATTCACCTAACTAGATGTTTCATGTAGTCTAAGAGAGCTCTTTTAAACTGTACTCTCAAATATAGTATCAGGGCTATAGAAATCCACTAGCTCGACGTCTTGGACTAGTCTAATGCTGAATCAGGCTATCAACAGTTGAATTGAAGTTAGTCAAGGACAGGTCTGTTTTTAAAGCTAACCAACATCAGCAATTGTTCAGTTGTAAGTCAAACCTTAGAATCTCACATGTGATTATTAATTTTAGATTGTGAAGCTATCATTGTGTATGTCTATTTGTTACTAAATTGACCGATATTCTCGGACAACTAGCTTCATATGTCTGACGAGTCAAATTTTACATTTCCATTAGTCAGGGACAAGTGTCTTTGAAAAAAAATCCAGAGCCCTGCATTATAGGAAAAAGTTAAAGATACGAACCTATCAAATCCTGAGACAAATAAATACTTCATGTTGAGCACCCACACCACTCTAGCACCACGACTACCATCAGGACCTGTACCAACCTATCAATATCAGAAATATAACAATAGCCACCATACATTCAAATGGGAGTAAACTGTAAGTAGGGCGGCCCATAGTAACAAGTGAATGTTGCTTAGCAACAGAATCTAAGACAACACTGACTTTGAATTCCTAGAAACGAACAGTTGATGCATATTACACAGACCATTTTAAAATAGAAATATCTTCATACCAAAACACTGGAAGGAAAGCAATGTATTAGTACAATTTATTTAAGTTTACAATGAGAGCGGCCAACATCAATAACGTGACTCCTTTACCATGACAAATCTGACTCATAGCAGTCAATACAGAAACTTGTGCTAAAAATCAGACTGTTTCAAATAACTAGAATGTTGTAAGTTAGCCCAATATGTTGTAAAGTAATCTGCAATAAGCCAGAAAACAATGTAGCTTTTCAATCATTACCAAACATTATTTACTATGCATTAAAATAGTGCATTTCATATCATACTTTGATTGGTTCTGTTGAAGATCGAGGATCATATATTCTTATTTTCCCATCCTTGCATACAGTAGCTATGAATTTACCATCAGGGCTCCATTCAGCCGAGAATATCTGAAATTAAATAATCACTTAATACTATTGACCATATTAAATTCTGATAGAACTTTATTACTATTATTATGTCAGCCAACTTTTATCTCAAACAGTCATTTCAGATAATCTTTAATTTACACTGGAATTAAATGTACATAGTTTCAGGTAAGGCTCATATTTTTACACTAAATGTAGTTACCATTGATGAGAAATTCACTTAATAATAATGTTTTAGTAATTTTAATTAGCTGAATTTATCACGAAATGTTCATGGACATAAGTATGATAGTATTTTCTATTTTTAGCAAAATATAATAGATTTGAATATTGAAAAATGATTAATGAAACATATTTACTACAGCTGTTGTAAATTTATCGGATCAACGTTTTGGCTTACGCCTTCATCAGGATAACATACAGGGTGTTAAAAAAGGTTGTTCACAAATTCTGAATTTCGATAAAATGAAAATAATGCTGTGTAAACTGGCTTTATTTTGCATAATGAAAACTACTACTTTTTCATGAAAATCTGTTTTGAATTGAACTCTCACGCAGAAGTAAACTATATGTATATAGCGACAAAGATGGAACGAGCAATTAAAAAAACACACTAAAATTCCAACTTCGTACACAAATTTTTTTACAACCTGTATACAAACATAAACAACAGATGTGATGTTACACTAGTAACATACTGTTAAAAGGCGGTAAAATGTACAGTTGCATTGGTGCATGCTATGAAATGCATCAAAACACATATATGTATATGCTATGTACATTTTGTACTAAACTGGATATAAAAATAGTAACAATTCCTATTGTAGAAAATTATTCTATTTTTTTTTTAATTTTAACAAAAAAAAAAATTGGAAAAATACTTAAAAACCAAATTACCTCATCTTCATGTGATGATAATTCAATCTGTTCCGTGTTATCAGAAAGATCCCATATTTTTACAGCCATATCATAAGCAGCTGTCAGTACAACGTCTTTAGCGAGCGGATGAAATCTTATGAAATATATCTTTTCAGTGTGACCTGTATAAATAGAAAGCCTACTTATTAGCAGAAATAAGACTCTAATGGTATTTAAAAAGTTCACACAGGTTTACATTATCAAATAATTGTCTTAACACTATCTGATTCAGATTTCTGACACTTTTCAAGCTCCTTTGATAATAGATAGTTCCCACATCTACAATATTTACCTCCCTACAATTGTAGGCCATTTTGATAGGCAAATTTCCTTAATGTTTATGGGGAATATAATGTAAACGATGATAAACTAATCCGATATATAAACAATTACTTATTCATTATGCTCATGTGGGCATTTGGCTCAGTAAGTTGAAGAAAAATCAGACTTACAAATTCTCTTTGTATTTTCTCAATTATCACAAATTTGGAAATTACTCCCATAAGGGATTATCAGTTTTGCCAATCAAAATGGCCGACATTTAAGAACAAGGGAGGTAAATATTGTAGATCAGAATCAGATTTTATGTCAATGTCACCATTTTTACAAACAGCTGTTTCTTTATATATATATAATAATTATGCAGATAGAATATTTTCACTTTCATCCATCGATATCATCTCTCTGATTATAATCCACAATCCAATTAAATGATGTTGCTATTGTTATAAGTAGCTGAATACTTGCATGAAGTGATTGGGAATCTATATAACTGTACTCATGTACACACTATATAAAAGAGAGAAAATAAGTTGCTACATGGAACACCATATACATAAGACAGTGCCTCTCCACACAGACCTCCTGGAAAACAACAATCCATAAAACATAAGGCATTTGAGGAGGTTCAAGGGTACATACGCAAGGGACCAGGGGTGCAAAGACCATAAGGGATAAAACAATTGAATGGTTCATGGTTGCCAAACTACATAGGAAAAAAAATATCAACCATAACAACAATACATGTACATACTCATTAGATAGGAGTCATATTCTGTCAGGGTTTCAGTGAGTCCATCTTCTGGTATGGTCCAGATGAATACTTTAGCATTATCACAGCCTAGAGAACAAAATCAATGCATATCAACTGAAATCAACAATATATAACATACTAATGAAAAGAAAACTTGAAAAATGCTGTAGAAAACAAAACATAATACTCATGTTACTATTTTTATTCAAACTTTGTATGATGATTAATTGATCAACCAAGGACAGACAAACAAACACCTCTATCCGAGACTAAACTAGATTTCACACAAGTAAAAATATCCAAATATCAGAACCATGTACTGGTCCTTTTGAGTAACTGAAACTACTATGGTTTGCCTTTACAATAAAATAACTTTCTATTACCAAACACAAAGATTCCAGATTTCATTGATCTTGATGTACACAACTATCATTTTATTACACAAGATTTTAATGATCTCGATGCACACGTTTATCAGTTCATTACACAAGATTTATTGATCTCAATGCACACGTTTATCATTTCATTACACAAGATTTATTGATCTCAATGCACACGTTTATCATTTCATTACACAATATTTATTGACCTCAATGACTGAACACAACTATCAGTTCATTACACAAGATATATTTACCTTAATGTACAAAACTATTAGTTCATTACACAAGATTTATTGACCTCAATGTACACAACTTATAGTTCATTACCTACTAATATCCTGGAATCATCGAAAGGATCAAACATAAAATCATTCACTTTACTACCATTCTGTATAACAGGTACTCCAGTGTCTGGTAATCTTCCAGGTTTATCTAACTATAACAATACAAATATACATGTGATGGTTATTATAATACTATACACAACTCCTGGACACCACTAACACAAGGGAACTTTTTCAACTTTTGCATACAATTTATAACTTCGAATTCACTTGTATACGTCTATCTTAAACTTTGAAAATCATATGAAATATTCAGTCACATGTGTTCATTACAAGGGTAAGCACATAACACAAATGTAAAATTGTAGAACCTTATCTTTAGTAGAATAACATAATTATAATAATCAGTTTGGATGAACGCTTTCTGAGTTACAAACCAGTACTCACGCCAAATTCCGGTGATTAAATCCCACTAAATGCGGGGCTCGAACTCACAACCTTTGGATCAAAGTCAGACACTTTACCCCTTGACCTTGTATAGCTACTAAATTCAGGCAAACTATCACTACTATCAAACAAGACACAAGAATTGACATATTTTGACTTGTGACAAATCTCAGTTTGAGATATTTTATGAAATTTGGACCGAAACCATAAAAAAATGGCATGTCAATAATTACACCCAAAAATTTGAAATTTCCTCTTATTGTATGAGAACTCTGAGGAGTCAACTCAAATGTTGCTTTTTCACTGAAATACGAGACCAGTTCATCAATTACAGATATGTAATCCATTTCATATAGATGTACTGTGCAACCTTTTGAGCAACAACCTCTCTTCAACAACCGTGCCATTTTTTTCTGTAATAACAGTCCACTATCATATAAGCCTCTCTAGAGCAACAGCCTCTCAACAACACCTTACATTTGAGTCTCACAAAAAATGCTGTTCTGGACAGCCTGCACTGTATTTGCATACCTCTAATATGGCTACCAGTCCACCAGATCCATCAATGGGTAAGGCACATCTTTTACTGTTAGCACAAAATAAGTTACTTTGACCAGGCAAAGTTCTACAGAGGCGTCGTACATTAACTATATGCTTGCTAACATGTTCTGTGACACCTTTCAAGTATTTACACTTTGATTGATGAAGGGCTGAAAAAGATTAAATAAATTCATATGTAAAGGTAAAGCTGATTTTTGTTGGAAAACGCAAAATAAATGAATTACTGCACACACATGAATAGCTATCAATCTATGGATTAACAACAACCGTCATGGATAGGCCAGATACCAAGGGTACAGAGAAGATCCTCAGAAGTTTTTACAGAAAAAAATACAATAAAAATGTCTAATTGGCAATTTTAAATATTATGTTGAAGAAGCATTTCAAGAGCATTGGAAAACATTTGTAAAGAGAAAATTCTAAAAATGTCACACAAAAAATAATTTCTTGATATGCAAATCTCATACAAACATACATGTATAACACATATAACACAACCAACTAAAATTTAACAAGAGTAACAGTAACAAATCCCATTACCTGCGAATGTTTTAGATGCTTTACTAGGCTCGGCAGGTTGGGTAGGCACCACTGGCTTGTTTTCTTGAACGGTCTGTTTCTGAGCTGGCTTTTTATCAACAATACTTTTTGAGCTAGTTACAACAGTGGAAGTACTAGATTGTTGTGATGGAGACGTTGCTGGTTTTTCTGTCTGAAAATCACCAAAGCATAAAATCTGCATTCTTGCAATCAAAAACGCGGACTAGACATATAAAGTACATCCTATTCAAATGGTGAGTGTTTATGCTATCAATCTGCATCACTTACAGCAGAGAAAAATATATTCAGAAACTACATAGCAATACAGTAAACCCTCGTTTAAAGACCACCTCAATAATAGGACCACCTCACTAATAGGACCACCTCAAATCTAAGACCACATTTGTTCAAGTCCATTATCACTATTTTGCTCTTTATTCAATTTCAATATTAGGACCACCTCAATCAGAAGACCAGTTTTCAAGGGTCCCATGAATGGTCTTATTATTGAGGTTTTACTGTAGAGGAATGGCAGCTTCAAGTTTTACATGGGCCTATAATTTGATTTATCATCAAATAGTTGATGGTGAAGGATTGAAAACAAGGCTGGTAAGAGCACATAAACAGTAGCATATCAGCAAAGCCACGAAAATGAAACTATTCTATCTGCTAACTTATTAATATGAAGATAGACCAGTTTTGCTTTCATCCCTCAAAATACGCCTCCTATCACCAATACTGCTCTGTTTTACCATTTATCTATGCAACAAAAAGTGGCAAACTACTCAGAGACTGAAGCAGTACAAGTTGGGGTTTCAATATAATTCCTTAAAAATCATATGTTGCAAGGTGTATTTACCAGTCACATGACTTATACATACCTGGGTCTTGTTAGAAGGCTTAGCAACTGAATTAGACGTTTGTTCTTTATTGACCGCTTGTTCTTTATTGACCGATGTCTGTTTTTGCTGTCTGGACCTCACAGCAGGATTCAAACTCATCTTCGCTACCTGTAAATAGAAGAGTAAACATTTTATAGATGAATGGCAGTAAACTAATTACCTGAAACTTAATGAGTGAGTGTAAAAGCCTATCATACAGTAAATGAAAGAATTTAGTACTTTATACAAGAACTTACTTCAGCGTTCTGTCCAGCCAACCATTGGTCTGAGGTTAATGCAGGCTCATCACATTTAGTGTCTGGGAAGAGATCATCATGGAAATCCTTGTATTGCTGAAAATGTAGAAAACTGAGCCATAATACCGAGCATTTGGGTTTACGCCTGCAAGCAAAGTTTAGGCCATTATTTCTGATGGTAACGGTGTGGTCAAATAAATATAGGCTTGTGTTATGTTAACAAGTAAAACAGTGAAAGTGAATTGTAAAATAAGTAGTTGTTGCTGAAAATTCCCCATTTGGGGTAAAACGCTGAGATTTTTCCCAATTCAACCGCACCCGGACCTAATCCAAAACTGCGAAAGAATTGCTGTCAACCAAAACGCATCTATATAATCTTTGACAAATTTCTAAAATTCAAGTTAATGTCTTCTTTACTTACCCTTCTAGGAACAATATAAGGTAATGGAATGACAGTATTATGTAACAACAGTATCAATCTATCCACTTCACCTTCCATAACATTCACAGACAACTTAGGTATGAGACATGCTCCCTTAATCTGTTCACTCTTCTCAGTTCTCTCAACTGCATCTGAAATATGAGTTGATAATATAGCATGAGTGGTCATACAGTACTGAATTTATCGAACACAATTTCTAAAACAATAGAAACGAACCTTCACCTTCTTTAAATAGAATCATTGACAATGTTGAAATTTTTGGTATGAAAACTTGTGAGCGCTAGTTTAATAATATACACTGAAATGGAAGATCTTGCAGGCCAAAGAGAGAAAGGACAAAGACCACTTACTTTGTGTGAAATAGGGATCAGATGTTGACACTTCCATGTATGACCAGCATGTATCACCCTTTGAAGTAAAAATCAAACAAAAATATGGGATTGGTTATATACACATTAAAAGAAGCAGTTAGAATTTGCTACTTTTATCATTAGATCTATTGATGAATGAGAATCTGTAGATAAACCTCATAACAGGTCATCTCTTAAACATCTTCATATAATCATAACAAAATAAACATCATTTCTGTACTATCCTGTAAAAAAATGCGACTATAATCATGACAAGAAACATAGCGACAAAATTTGGTGAAGATTGATGTGTCAGCATTTAAGGGCCATCACCCCAGAATGGGCAATCTGGTAAGTTATCCAACTTGGCTAAGATATCATGCCTACAAACCTTACGATAAAATTGGATGAAAATCAGACAAAGGCTTTCCAAGATGGAGAGTGAATAAATTTAATGTGGCAAAATATTTACTATTTAGGGGCCATAACCATAACAGAGTGTATACAGCAATCTGGTTAATTATCAAGCTTGACCGAGATAATAAACCCATAAATGTTGTGACCAAATTTGTTAAATGACAATTATTAATTTTCAAGAGCTCACAACTTCAGTGGACACTGCCCATCCACATATAAAATTGCTTGAATGATAAGATTTTATGTCGATATGTATGAACTAAACCACATACCTTACCAACCAAAAGCATCATATTGGTATCTTCATCAAACAGTGGCATCAAGGTTCTGAAATGAATATAATATTGTCATGGAAAGCATGTGCATAGGCTACAATGATACAATGACATAGACATAGCTATATGAAATGGAACGTTGAATGTCTCCATAACTGGAAGGTGAACAACTTGGCAAAATATTGAATCGCAAAATGAAGCATAAAAGTAATGAACAGTATTGGTATTCACCTAGTTGCTGCTTGGAAAATGAATATTGCCATCACAGCAAGCAAGATTAATTTCCATATTATAAATTGAACACAAATATTTAAAAACAATAGCAAACGCTACTGGCTAATTGTTCAGATGTTGATAAGAACATTTGTAATAATTACCCATTTGAATTATCTCTACTGTCAACTTTCAATGGACTGCCAAGTTTTCTACTGTCAAACAACATCACTTCTCTATTTCTACTCTGTAAGCAAAGTCAGAACTTATTATTTACACCATAAAAAATGTCTATGAAGTTATATTCAAATCAAATATGTTTATTTGCTTCAAAAGCATTAGAAACATGCCCAATGTTGTTTCATCTCCAACTAGATAAATACATGACATACTAACCATAATACTCCTCACATCATTTAGAAATGAACATTTAAAAAAGGGTTCGCACTGTATCTAAAATAACATTTACAATATCATAATACAATCCAGAAACCTGGCAAAGTGCCAATGTCATTGGTAACCAAACAAAGTGTCTCAAATGCTGATAACAGATAAAGAAAAGGCATTGGTTGCTCAGTCCTGTTGTTGTCTTAAGCATTGGTTTAAAAATGCTATAATTGTTACTGGCAGGTAATTCAGGTCAGCAAATAAATAGAAATAAATCATGATGCAGTTTATACCATACTAAATCCAGTAGTAACGATGTAATCACTGTCTCCAAGAAATACTGCCCTAGAATCTTTGTTATTATGGTGACCATTACATTCCTGTAAAAATAATTTTATAAAAAAAATAAAATTGAATTAAAATTAAAACTATAGGTATTAATAAACAAAGTAGCAAAGAATGTGAGTCATTCAGTCCACATTTTATGATGCTGAACAGTCTTTTAATTCCAACTCATGACACATTTTGTCTACAAAAGGATTATTACAAGAATATATCTCTAATCATAACACATAGTAATATAACAATATTTCTACATATATCAATCTATAAATTACCTGCACAACTCCGTCTCCCCTGGGGTCTATAACTCTGAGTTTCTTATCTTTGCAAGAGGACACTAGCAGTGAACCATTACCATTCCAACACAGACTTTGTATCTGATCACCATGACAACTAAAATCTAAATAGGTGAATTTCCTTCAAGCATTTGATATTGTGAAACATGCAAAGTGAGGTAAATATACTGAAAATTCAAAAACTATTACAATAAAATCCCTAAGGAATTCAACAAAATTAAATGGTATTTAATACTTACATATTTATATTTTCTTCCTCCAAAGACATAATTTGTCATGGTAGTATGTTCATTTCATAACCTTAATGCCACTGTGTAATGAGGATACTATGCTTTCTCAGAAACTGAGCCAAACGCAAAACAAAACTGTGGGCAAAGAAGATGCAAATCAAGCATGTTTTCCACTGTTCATACTTTTCACAGAAATTACAGCTTTAAGAATGCCAGGTTCTACGCATACAGATTGATCATATACATAAAATAAATTGTACACTATCTTACCAAACTTTTCATCCATTGTGGAAATGTCATAAAGCTTAGCAGATTTACCAACACCCACAGCTAACACATTATCAGCAACAGTGTTCCAAGCTAGAACCTCCACTCTCTGTTCCTGTCCAGGCAGTGTTGCAGATGACACTGACGAAATATGCTCGGAGAGTCTCTCTGCCTCGGGCAACTTCCAAACTTTCACCTGTAATAATAAAATATAGCTCATGTTCAATATCATATACTTTAAGCATTCGGATAAGCTATGACTGTTAAACTAGAGATTGTCAGTTGGAAACCTGAACATGGCATATCATTGAGTTAAAGCACAATTAGCCTATCTAACATATGAATAAAGCAGGAGATAAGCTTGTCTTGCTTTCAAACTACAATCTGTTCTATATGACGGAAGATATTACCTCTGTAGTCATTCATCATTCACAGCTGATTCATGAGATGACTTTGTTCATTACTTGTAATGGTTGGATACACAGGAAAACCAGTAAGGTCAACTGATAGTCAAATCTAATTGAAATACATTTATTAATCCCAAATTCAGCTGTAAACAATACAGAAAAACCTCAGTAATAAGATAATCCTTTGGGACCCTTACAAACTGGTCTTCTTATTGAAAAGGTCTTAATACTGAAGTTAAATAAAGAGCAAATCAGTGAAATTGGACTTGAAAAATGTGTTCTTAACACATTGTATTGAGGTGGTCCTATTACTTAGGTGGTCTTTAAGTGAGGTTTCACTGTATATCACTTGTATGTGACTATTATGGTTCTTCACATAATCTTATACCTAACATTTTGAGGAAGAAACAATCTGTAATGTTATGATAATACAAACTATGTATTTTTCCCCAGTTTTCTTCTAACTAACAATCAGGATGACAACGGCTAGACACCAAATGGTGAGTGATAACAACAGCTAACCCACAGCACTTCATGCTCATGTGAGCTACAAAGTATCATGAATTGTTTCAAATGATCCCCGCCTTATGGGTGTTGCAAGATATTTGTGAGTGCTAGGATGCACTTGGTGATGTATTTAGAATAAAATAAAACTTACTGTTGTATCAGCAGAGCATGAGGCTAACAGCTGACTGTTGAATGGACTGAATTTCATGTCTGTTACATAATCTAATAGGAAAAACAACAATAAGACGATAAGAATGAGCTTTAAAGTAATTACACACCCATAACTAAGATAATACGTTTTTACCATATTTTGCGCAATATAAAGATTACATACATAACTAATAACCTTAGCATCATTACTCATGGATAGACTTGTAGTACGTAACTCTAAGAGATCAGAACATGGAGAAGGCTTTCTGATTAATAGAATGCAGAACAAAAATTCACTCAACGTGCATTATTTCTATATGCCTCTGTATATTAAATATTAAGCAATCTTATTATTCTAATAGCTATTTATTAATCCAATTAAGAATCAATTTTCTTCGTGTCCACCTTTCTTGGTTAAGTCACAGAGCAAACATGCACTTGTTAACAAGGTGGCAGGTCATAATGATTCATAACTGTAGCACAAATATGTTGTTACAATGTATCATATTGTCTGATATTCGACATTGCTCAACTTGTTATAAAAAATCAGAATGAAGTTTCTGAAAGATGCTTTTTCCAATACTTAACTTAAAATGCAGTTGCATATGTTTAATTGTTTTAAAAACTCTTACCTGCATGTCCTTTAAGCACAGGTAATTCCTGACCAACACGACCTTTTGTGCCCAATGGAAGAACACCCAGGTTGCCACCACCTGAAAAAATTTGAAGCTAAAATTTGAAGCATTTTTTCAGAAAATAAAAAGACATAAATAATAATAACAGCAAAGTAGGGAAATCGAATGTTTGATAAGAGTTAAGTGAAATAAAGAAAATGTTATCAATTTTAATTTCGGCAAATATTTTTTAAGTTTTGTTGTGTTTTTTGCAATTTTTCAACAATAGTTCAGTTGTGTACAACAAAAATTGACCTAACCGGTACATGTAGTGATTGGATACAAACTAAATATCATCTTAGATCCATTGATGATCAGTCAGACATTAAATCCTGTCTTTGTTTTCCATACATTTCAAACTACGATGTTAATGGTATATTGTTGTTTGTACCACAGAATTAGAGGGAAATCCCCGTATTTGTATCAATCTGGAGTATATCAATTGGCAGTCAAATGCTCTACCGATTAAGCTAACTGGGAAGGATCTAATACACCTAATGCAGGGTTTTCCCTTGAATTTTCTTTAAGGGGGTCACAGTGGGCCCTAGGGGCTTCATTTGTGGGTCATTTGTAAAATTTGGGGGTCATTTATACAATTGACCAGATATGATACTCAAAGGCACGACATAACTGTATGCAAATATTGTTTGTATACAATATAACACCCGACTTTTACAGATGCCAATGCATTCACATGCAAGGTAATTTTTTGATGCCTTACAAGAGTAGGGCTACAAAAATTTGTGCAGTCTGGAGACACAAAAGGATTGTCTTGACAAGTAAGACCATTTTCAATATATACAACCACTGATCGCGAAAAATCCTTATAATGCCAAAGACACTTTTGAAACGACCCCCAATGATATTTTTGTAGTCAATACACATCGTGACCTCACACAGCGACAACTGAATGCGCGGATAAATACACACAAAAAAATAGTACCGAGTTGAACGTTAAAAAAAACAGTGAAAATAATTTTCAGACCAAGACAGGAGCCATATTGGACATTGACTTAAAATGTAATGAAATTTCTTCGTAACACTTATTATTCCATGTCAATCATTTATTCTGAACAGTAGGCTTATGCAGTCCAAGGTTGCGCTAGAGAAGATAAACATGTTGGGTGAGCGCACATCAGATGAAATTCTCACATTACAACGTCGAAGAAGGGAGCTATCCAACAGAAACTAGGATAGACAAACTGGTAAACATACCGGATTTCGTATAAACATGGAATATGGGTTTCTTAATTGTTTCTTGCTTGAGAAAATATTGTACCCAACTTGTTCATATTGTTTACCTTAGATTTAGGTAAAAAAAAGTCAGTGATCAATGAAATTTGGGCATTCATGCATGCACGCCTCGGATAAGCCAATCAGAATGCCGGGATTGGCTGGATTTGGAATTATTACAAAGTAACTTCCCCATTCGTACCCATTTCCTTTCAAATTTAGCACATTGGGACCCAAGTTTCGACCTGCATTGCGTTTGCATCCCATGCGATGCTCTAGGAATATTTTTACGGGTCCTTCAGCCAAAATGTGTGCCAAAACGCACAAATTTGTGCATCAGGGAAAACCCTGGTCACCTGATGATAAATTTATTTCTAGTAAAATTTTCATATATCTAATAATGAGTATGGTTTGTGCTAAAAGTGTCTGTACCTCCAGAATCCACATTGAAAGCGATATAATCAGCACTGGCAGCAATATGATTTCCACATGATTGCATCAACGTACCAACATGAACATCGTTAATCCATTCCTACAAAAAAGTAAATAGCATATTGAGAGATGAAACCAAACGAGTCTAACTACTTCTTTGTTTGAATGCAATAAGACTGGTAAAAAATACATTTGCTTTACTAGTACATGCACACCTATAAAACTATCTAAACATCACCTTAGTGGTCCCTTTACAGAAGTTGTTAAATTCTACTCTTTTAAAATTCACTTGCAAGAAAATTCCATCCACTCAAATTAGCACTTGCATTTTTCAAAACCAGCTTGCATTAAGAAAGTTAACATGTGTTAAATTTGACCACTGCAGTATGTCCATTCAATATATGATGAAAATTTCAAACCTCTCGTTTAGGATATCTAGGGGCAGCATTCTTGAATTTGGATACTTTGAATCGCCAAGCCATCTTTAATTAAACAATAATCTGAAGTAATGAAAAACATACAAATTTTAATGTCAAACACAAAACATGTATAGAATGAACTCCAACATAGAAATTTCTAGGAAAGTATATGTGTGTGAAACATCTGTTTTTGTTGATTTCCCATTCCCTTCACAATTAATTTTAATAAAACATATTTTTAAAGCTGTAGAATTAATGACTGTTAGCCACTAGCAAAGAAGAAGAATTTAGAAAATCATGTGAACTCAGTTTTACTACGACAACAAATTACATAATTATTACATATAATTTCACACTGTGGATAGAGTAATACCCAAGTCACATTTCCACCGATTAGGGGATAGATGCTGTAGCGTTTAGTTTACAGACTTTTTTAAAAATCGTAGGGGGAGCCCGTCGATGACCTTTCAACATCCTACGGTCACTTATCAAAAATTGGGCATTGGTGGGCACATCCGAAGATAATAGCGCAGAGTAATTTTCTTCTGATGAGTTGGACACCGGAGATCCATCTGTTAAAAAACCTAAGGACTTGGCCTATAACCGATGTGGGACCATTTGGGCACCTTTGACATCGGAAGGTCACCAGTGATTTCTGGGATAATTTTCCCAAGACCAAAATCAGCTATCGTCTGATCAACAGAAGGCAACCCACCGGGCACATACGGGTCTCTGTCGAAATTCGTCAGGTGACCCGACGCGGCCCGGTTGGCGTTTTTGACATTGGACTAATATCAGAAGGGCAACCACCAGCATGATCCTTCAAGGAATATTAGCCACCCAGAATTGGCTGTACGCATCTCGAGCGTTCCAAAGTTTCAACAAGCTGAAGCATGACCAGCCTCAGGCATTGCAGTGGATGCGACATCACAGTATACATCCTCTTTGTCCTCCTATAAAAACATTTCCCTAGAATAAAAAATCAGCGTGGTGTGCTATGCCCTGGATACCTACCGGATACCTGATGGGGACAGACAGAAACCCGGAGGAAGCTGGTATGGGCACCGTAAGATCAATGCTCGAACTCGGAGTGACATCCTATGACATCTTCCGGTACCCGGCTGATGCCCATCCAGCAACCGGTCGAAAACTTTTCACACATTGCACAGATTCTCACCGATGCCAATACATCTTGAAACCCTTCAAAAATCCTCCGGCGACCTTTGGAAATATGACTATGGCGACCTTTGGAAATGTGACTGAGGCATTAGGTACAAACAAATGTGCAATTGAGGCTTTTATCTTTATTACAATTATTAATGTTTATGATGAAATTCGATATGCATCAGCAGCAACTGTATCTTTTTCATTCAGCATCTTTTATTTATATATACATTGTATTGCATTCCATTGATAACTCTCAGTCTCAGATTCATGGCAAAGTTTGGACAATATTATAACACGAGTAATTCATGGACATATAGCATGTCATCAACATGTGCTCATTCAGATAAAAAGAAATACAAATGTACAATTCAATATATTTCAGGTTGCAGCCACGAAATGTTTTATAAATACAATAACAACCCAGTAACCACTGGTACCAAGTAACAGAAAGTAGAGTTCTGTCAGTCTGTGCAAGACCGTCTGCACGGAGACGCCCACCTCAAATTAATGTTATAACTGAAAGTTTCTGTATACCTAGTGTTCCTGGTCAATGTCTTGAATATAACTTATGAAACCAAAGCAATGACATTGGTGTTATACACAAAACAACCCTAATAATAATGATAAATAAATGATATTCTAAACGTTCAACGGGTTGTTGCGACTACTTCCTGCACAAAGGCAATCCGAATGATATAATTACTCGAAAGGATTTTATTTAACATCTACATCCGACAAATTTAACGACGATAGTCTGATAGCTAAATATTTTCCTATTATAATACTTTCTAAAGCAATAAAAATGAGAAGTGAATTATTGAGTTCACAACCAGATTGAATATATTTACAATTAAAAAGGATAGCGACACAAGTATCATATATTTTCTCGGAAATGACCTTGGTCCTTTCGATCATTAGTTCGTCTACAAAATGTCAGGTAAAGGGTCATCTCGGCCCACTTACAGTCTCGGCCCGGTCCGACTCGGCCCACTTTTGAAGTGCAATGAATAGGCAAAGTTTATTCACACGTTCCGGTCCGACTCGGCCCACTTTTGAAGTGCAATGAATAGGCAAAGTTTATTCACACATTCAGGTCCGACTCGGCCCACTTTTGAAGTGCAATGAATAGGCAAAGTTTATTCACACATTCAGGTCCAACACGGCCCACTTTTGAAGTGCAATTCGGCATATTAAAGAATGTGATAGAAGTCGTCTTTTTAATAGCAAAGAAAAGGCGGAGATATTCACACATTCGGCATATTAAAGAATGTGATGGAAGTTTATACATGTGTTGTGTTCAGTATCATTAATTATCATTCTACGTTCTTCATTTTCGTATCTGTCTTTTATGTATATGTGACCTGTGTTCAACTTATGTGTATAGTTTGTTGTATGCGTAAAGATAAATGATTACAAATGTTACATGTATTTGATTTCATTTGTTGTCTAATCGTTTGTTCGTCATTTGTTATCTGTGCATTATCTGTATTCATTATTTATGTATTGTGCTTTATCTGGTATTTATGTATTGTTTGTTATTTATACCAATATTATGACATAACTATTAAATTTTTTATATGGTCTACTTTATTATAACAGATACCAATATACATTTCACGGGGAAATTTCCACTGTACCGCGAATCTTCACAGCACTGAGAATATTCAGTAATGTTTTCAACTTACATTTAAATTAAATATTAACGATCTATGTATCAAAAATCAACACTTAGAATGTTCATATATATGGCATCAATAATGTGAAAAAACTTTGCCTATTCATTGCGCTTCAAAAGTGGGCCGAGTCGGACCGGGCCGAGACTGTAAGTGGGCCGACTCGGACCGGGCCGAGACTGTAAGTGGGCCGAGATGACCCTGAATCAAAATGTCAGCCGTCAGGACGGCATGTACCGTTGGTCGGGATAATTCCTTTTGTAGGTTGCGACTGAGGCTTTCAAGATCGGAAGAAACCATAAAATCACATTGTTCTGCTAATATACATACACAATGTGTCAGGCCATCGCATGTTGTCAGTCGAGGTAATTGAATATTTTAACTGGTTTTGTAATACGTCACATGTTTTCGTGACCACCGAACTCAATGTCAAATGTGCGATTGCGTAATATTTCATTAACTCGATATTTGACTAGATTTTAAACCATTCATTTGCTTTGCTTGTTGTATTTTAATTTCATCATCCATGAAATGCCAAGCCTTTTGGGATGATTTGCTGAACTTTGTGTTGATTTGATCAAGCTGATGTGCGTGCAGGTCGCTTAAAAAATATTAAATCTGTCTATCTGTTTTGTCAAAACTCTTACGAGGACTTAGACAATGGTGCTAAGAAAACTTAAAAAGAAGTAAAAGTATTTAAAGACTACCAAGTAACATGCACACATGCCTTGCGTTCGGTAAAGGCTAACACTCCCTCGCGTTATGAATACGAAACTGAGCACATGTTTAGCAGCTTAGCTACTGAACGCACTGATTGCCAAATAGTGTGCATGCACTGTGCGCCCACTCGCTCTCGCAACTCTGAGGTAGCAAGCGAATGTGTGAGCAGAACACTGCGTTCAGTTACGGCTAACAGTCTCTCTTGTTTTGTTTTGTATCCCTGGTCCACCGTATCACATTGACTGCACACAGAGAACCAAATTGCAAAATGAACGCAGGGCTGGTTCCCTGTCTTTACTGTATTTGAGGCATTGAACCAGAACAAAAACGATGCGGTCAATACACTTCTTCACGACTATAGCGTTTTTTATTAGAGATCAGATGGTAATCAGTCTGTAAAGCAATAAAGGACTCGCAAACAATAGAAAATCATGTCTTGAGTTGTAGATAAACAAATTGGTTTGCTTATCAGTGTTGGGCTTATATATTTAATTCTGCCACAGTCATTGAAGGAATTTAATAGGTCAATGACTTGTAGGAAATTTAGCAAAACATAGTATGTATCAAATATTTAGGCATCTTTATTGTTGACAGCAGCTATTTGTGATGACAAGTTTTTATATCAAGTTACGATGAGTATGACATGAGGAGCGCATTGTTGTCTCAAGATATACAACTGACAGTTGGGGAGAAGTGATACTTGGTGCAATTGGGAAAAGTGCCGTTTATCAGTATCTGTTATAGAAGGGAAAAAACACTATTTACTGTGAATGTTTTTATCCAGTTTAAAGGGTTTTCATATCATTGGTCAAGAGGTTATGTGCTGAACTTACTTTCCAGCCATGTAGTTTCAATGCCATACAGTAAAATGAAATGACAGGACAACCAATTTGTTGTCTGCTCTAACTCAGTCTAATCCCTTTAGCAATTTTGATGGGCTTTCTTCCACTCAGAGTCAGTGTACTGGAGACATAACATTCAGAGATATTGTTAAGTTTATGGTTGATCATAGTCATATAGACAGACTTTCGTGTCTACCTGTAACTCTGGTATCAAAATGAACTGACCATCATGTGTATTTAGTGTTTGGGTTGTGACTCAGTTTAAGGTGGGAGGGGGGAGACACAAGTTGTTTTTTTATATATAAATGCTACTATTGTCTTATATTTTGCAGATCTTTTAAAGAGAACATCTCTAAGTGTGTATGTTCCATGTGAGAAAATTCACTCAAGTAATAGAAACGATAAGCAGGACTATTACAAGGTGCTTGGTGTCAGTAAAAATGCAGATACTAAGGAAATAAAGAAAGCCTACTATCAGGTAATTACATTTTAAGCTTGTGAAATAAAATTATTAGTTATATTAGTCAAACATAGTCTGTATTTCAGATTTAATTTGCAGCACATATTTGGCTCACAACCAGCATACATTACTGCAGGTACAAATATAATCTGATAATATAAAATGAGTCTGTCATCACATGCTACAACATTGTCCTTAATCCTATCATACTGGCAAATAACACAATTCAATTTAGAGCTGTCATTGATTTGGCAAAATTCATATCAACGATATCGAATGAGAAATATTGACAATACATTGATATATCAAGTATTGTTTACTAAAGTGCCATTTACATGCTTGCAGTTCATGATTTCATATATTTTCACTTCTAGTTATGTCTTACACATGCTTATGTATTACTTTGACAATCTTGTTTCCTCACTGTCATGAAGTGTGTATATTTTTTGTAAAATATATAAGCAAAATATGAATAATCTTCAGTTATTTACTTTTCCTTGAACACATTTGATAGGTACAGCGAAGTTTTAGACATAGGTCATAGCCTTTCAGTCATGGCGAATGACTTCCAAGACTTGTCAGTCATTTGGTCTGACAACCTTGGAAAACTTGTCGGACCAATTGCAAACTTGTCGGTCCGAAAACATGTTGTTAAAAATTACGGGCCGAAAATTACCGCTCATTTCAAAGTGAAAGTAAACAAATCAAACACAAATGTGCAAATAATTGGCGTATTTAGTTAAATTATAAATAACAGTTAAAAATTATTATTTACTTTCACATTCACTCCTGAAATGCCTTTTTGATGACACAATCAAAGTTCAAATGCCCGAAAGACAAGGGAATGTACAGACAATTGGTGTAAACAGCAATGGATGTTGTAAAACCCGTACGACCTGTACCGTTCCGTATCGGACATACGGACCGACGCACAGGCATTCTGTATCGGACCTGGTCGGTTATTATCAGTCAGGTCCGACTGACCGATGGGTATTCGCCATGACTGGCCTTTAGACATTGTTCAGTTAACGTGTACCGATAATCGATCGACAGAAAATGATCAATGATACATCGATATCGTTTCTATCGAATTCTATGACAGCTCTAATTCAGTTAGTGATCATTATATTGTTACTTTACAGTTGGCTAAAAAATACCATCCAGATGTCAGTAAAAATGATACAGATTCTGCAAAGAAATTTCAAGAACTATCAGAAGCATATGAGGTAAGTGCATGTAGTTGTAGTTTTACATAAGTCATCAATTATTTTATATGCTTTGAGAGAATATTCAGTGAAAAGGTATTGCAGTTGTAATTTCAGCATGTTTTAGTACTATCTTAGGTCCTAACAGTTATACAAATGATCATTTGTGCATTTTGCAGTCGCATCCATTTAAATTACAGTATAACCTCACTTAAAGACCACCTCAATAATAAATTGATGTTCTCGGTTTTTTATTCAACCTTAATATCAAGACCACCTCAATATTAAAACCAGTTTTCAAGGGTCCCAATGGTGGTTTTATTATTGAGGTTTCACTGTATGTGGTTCTTGAAAAGGGAATTTTGTGTAAAGTTCTATGAATATTATTCAACTTGCATGATCAAATGCACTTGATCGGACGTGATATCATGATTTACTCACAATACCCTTGTTCTTCTCCAGGTTTTATGTGATGATGGGAAACGTAAACAATATGATACTTTTGGAATGGCTGGTGGTGGATTTGATGGCATGGGCGGCGCTGGTCAAGGAGGTGGTGGCTTTCAGGGTTTTCAGGGTTTTCAAGGTATGGCTCTTCTCAGTGTTAAACATTGTATGCATAGGTGTTGTGTTAATGTTTCATTATAACATTTAGCAGGATAGCATATCTGGATATCATGCTGTCAACTTTAGGTGAATATGGCATTTCATTTGTATGTAATTAATGTATATAAAACTATTGTTTTTTACATATTTGATAAGGAAAGATAACCTTGCCTGCAAAACTTTTGTTTTAAGTCACTGAAACTGTCTTCAGTAAGACGCAATCCTTACTTTCGTTTTTATGTCTGAAATTGGCTACTTCCAGTTCAATAATTTGTCAATATCAAACTGACAGAAAGTCATTTTATAAAAGGAAATGCAATTCATGTGGTTTGAAACTAGCAATCGGAGAACAGAAGAAACAAATTTCATGCCGCTTTAAGAACTTGCCTGCTTGATTCAAATAGACTCAGTCTGATGACATGACAATCATTGCCATCAAAAGTTAATGGAGCGATGTTTGGAAACTTCCGATGTTGTATGATTAAACTTATCTTGAAATACTTTGTATTTCAGCTTGTTTAGTTTGAAATAACTTCTGTTTTATGATATTCATTATTTGTGTACTGTGCAAGCTCTCCAGAGAGACTCCCCTTGGGAGATGCAAAGTTTGACTGTTGTTGAGACGTTGTTGTTATAGAGAGGTTAAATTGATTTTAAGTTTTGAGATTTTTTTTATAATGTTGAAGCGAGGTTTTTCCTCAAGGGAGGACCACTCTGGCGAGGTTGTGCTGTTATTTTTAATGTATATGCTGGTCTGTTGGTATTAATGAATTATATGTAATCTTTATATTAATAGGGTTTGAGAATTTCAGAGGAATGGATCCTCAGGATTTGTTTCGAAAGATATTTGAAAACGCTGGTGGTAGTGGTGGCTTTAAAGGATTTGAAGAGCAGGAATTTGATTCAAGATGGGGCTCAGCTGCAGCAACAGAGGTATGAAATGTTGAGAAATCCTCGGCAATGTAGAAGGTTTACATTGTAGCTTCTATTGTTTGAACAGCTGCTATTTAGTAACATCATTAGTATGTAATAACAAATTGTCTTTAATTAATTTGTCTGAATCTCCTAATCATTGGGTGATACTTCTTGCTGATGTATACTATTTCATTGCAGATACTTATTGTAAACATTTTTTTGTCTTCTGTAGCTCAACATTACACTGTTATTTCAGAATGATAAACAATTTAACATCTTGTATGAATTCTGTAATGTCAAAGTAAATGGATATGTTATCTAAGTAATGCTAATGACAAAGTGGTTGTCATTTAACTTGTATAGCAGAAATACTAGATACACATGTTTAGACTCCGTTTTGATACATACAGAAGCAGTTTTTAGGGGTCCCATGGAACGCTGGATTTGACCCCTGGAATTTCCAAAAAGCAACATTTTGACACTTGGGATTCTGGCTGAAGGGTCACTTTTTCTGTGAATTATAGATATTTTGGATATAAAATGGTAAAGTCCAGTAAAATTTATCAATATTAACCTTGAGATTAATATTTCCAGATATCAATGAACTTGTCATTCCAAGAAGCCTGTAGAGGAGTGAACAAAGAGGTGGAAATGAACGTAACAGAAATTTGTTGGAATTGTAATGGTACAAAGGCTGCCCCTGGGTCCAAACCTCAGATATGTCCTCAATGTAATGGTACAGGCATGGTAAGTGTTGTCATCTTTTTTCTAATCTTATCTAGTAACATAGTGTCAGGCCTCTAGAAATACACTAGCCTGACGCCCCAGAGTGTCAGGCCTCTAGAAATCCTCTAGCCTGACATCCCAGACAAGTAATTGGTGATTTGGGTTACCAACAGCTGAGTTGAAGTTTGTCCAGGACAAGTCTGTTTTGATTGCTAATCAACATTACACATTATATATATCAAATGAAAATCATGCATTACCAATGCCTTGAAATTGGTGACAATTAAAACTGTCAGAAAATTTTCTTGGACAACTAGCCAAATTGAACATCTTCTCTTGTCTGGGACAAGTGTATTTTTAAAAAAATTCTAGAACCCTGAGTGTGTAGTTTGGTGAATTGATAAGTCCGTATAACAGTATACTGCATTTCTGGCAAGAAGCCAAACAGTGCTGGACATTACAGCACCCATGTCTAGATCAGAGTTTGTGAAATGCGGCTGACCTCTTGACTGGTGAAAATGCATTTGATCTGATAAAAAATATTTTTAAAATACATAAGGTAATGTCTTTTTTCTGGTAAAGGTTGGCTCTATTTGGTCAACTCTGTAGTCCAGACTTGTTTAGTAGCAGAAAACAGGTATGTTGTTTAAGACTGCAGAATGTAAGTCAATAAGAACTATATCTATTTTATAGGAAAATATCAATTTTCAGGGATCAGGATTGTTAAATCTAAATGTTAGTATTTTGAACTCAAACTGTCAGTATTTTGAACTTACTGAAAACTACAACAGTTTTAGATCACATGTTAATAGTTTTTTACAAATGCTCTGTAGTGAGTATGTATCTAGAAACCGTTATCTGTATTCATAGACTAACATGGTTTGATTTTAAATTCTTTCTGTTTGTAGGAGACACGTCAGACTGGAATATTCATGATGCAAAATACATGCCGTATGTGTGGTGGTACTAGAAAAATTATAAAAAAGAAATGCGGTACTTGCAGTGGTAAAGGAAAACTTCTAGAAAGGAAAAGAATAACCGTACCAGTACCAGCAGGTTTGTACTTTTAATATTGATCTAAACAGGTAAATTGTGAAATAAAAATGAATTAAAAGTAAGAGTGAATTCAAATTTGGAACCACTGAAATAAAATGACTGAATTGTCTTTAAATCTAGTTAATTGTAAGTGAAAGCCATGCATTTATTCAAACTATATATTCAGGCATGAGAAATTTCTGCAGAAATCCACTGATTTGACGCTCGCAAGGGCCGTTTTTGAGACAATTTAAAACATCTTAGATGCTTATAAGCCAGGAACTTCAGCGGACCCCTTGTCGAAGTTTCAGCTGATTTTGAATTTTTGCATCCCATGCCTGTATTCTGGTCAGTTTACTGAGTTGATGTATTTTGAAAGAATTGGGATTTATTCTAATGCTATCACTACACTTCCTTGATTTACTTATATGTAGGTGGTATAGAGTTCCATGAATTCTCTTGAAATTTAAAATTGATATCTATATTTCTGTTGCTTGTTCTTGATGCTTTGTCGATGCTATTGAAGTATTGAAATTTATAGCAAATTATGTCTCTCCTTGATTTAGGTGTTGAAGATGGACAAACTGTTCGTTTGACCGTTGGACAGCAAGAAGTATTTGTCACATTTAGGGTAAGTTGCTTCATGCTGCTATTGCATGTTGTATACTCGACACATTTAATAACACACAATATGGGATTTCTAAATTTTCATTAAATGACTTTAAGGATACAAAAAAAGAACTTGACACGGTATTATTGCACCCAATGATTTCGAATGAACAAGGTCTGACTGTAGTTCTTCAAGTATGGACAAAGGGCAGATATAATCTAAATAATTTATTTGTGAAAGTTTCAATCAAATTTGGTAGTAAAAGTTAGTATGATTACTCAAACCTTTACCTATTTATGAAATGTTTACTTTTCAATCTGGTTGAGGTTTATACAGAATAATGTACCATTGATTTGATCTAACTTTGATGTTATTTATTGTTCAGGTGGCAAGGAGTCGTATATTTCGTCGTGAAGGTGCAGATGTACACAGTGATGTTACAATTACTCTGTCCCAGGCTGTGTTAGGAGGTTCTGTCCGTGTGCCGGGAATATATGACGATATTCTGTTAAATGTAAGTGTACGGCAACGTAATAGACAAATTCTGTTACCACTTTCTTAATACGGAGGCGCAGTGGTCAGGATAAGAGAGCGTGACTCCTGATCCAAATGTCGTGAGTTCAAGCCCTGAGATTAGCGGGGTTTGATCATGAACTTCACTATTCCTTATTTTGGCGTGTAGTACTAGTTGGTAGCTAGGAAGCAGTCATCGAGAGTGATTTGAAGAAGTTGTTTCTCAATTGATGTAAACTAAATAAGTTTAAACTTTACTTTTTGAAGGGCCAATGTATTCTTTTATCAGTTACATTTTATCTGCTTTTGAATGATAATCTTTCAGCACAGAAAATGCCTCTTATTATCCACTGTCGTTTTATGGTTATTTTGACTGCATATAGTTAAGTCTTTGTATCTCTGGTGCATGCTCTCTTTGTTTTAAAATGGTACTTATATTAAAATATACATTCTTATTTGTTGGGCACGTACATTAGACAGTTGTGCTAAAAATCTATGTTGCCAATTTTGTCCCTCGCCATTCAAAGAATGGTGAATGGCATAAAGTATTATTCCTGTCTGTCTGTCCTTCCATCCGTGCACAAATTGATTTCCGATCTATACAGTAACTCTTGAAAGGATGGATGGATTCAATTTATATTGCGCACATATGTATTTGATAATAAAATACAGGTCAAGTTCGATATCTGTTACAATTGACCTATTTTTGGAGGAGCTGTGATCCTTTTTATATGCCCGTTCAAAGAATGGGACGTATTATAGTTTCAGCAAGTTTTCCGATCATTAACTTGAAAATTCTTAGTCCAGACTTGGTCAGAATGTGTATCGGCATGATATCTTGGACAAGTTCAATAACCAGCCATATCGCACTTGTCATTCCAGAGTTATTGTCCTATAATTAGAGAAATTACCTAAAATGGGTCTTGTCCGATCAATTTCTTTAGAATTCTTAGTGCAATCTTCACCAGACTTGGTCAAAGTATGTATGGGTCTTATATCTTGGACAAGTTCGATAACCAGCCATATCACAGTTGTCACTCCAGAGTTATTGCCCTTTAATTAGAGAAATTATAAAAAATTGGTCTTGTCCGATCAATAACTTTAGAATTCTTTCTCCAATCGTCACTAGACTTGGTCAGAATGTGTATCCGCATAATATCTTGGACAAGTTCAATATCCGGCCATATCGCACTTGTCACTCTAGAGTTTTTGCCCTTTAACAGGCGTATTTTGCGATGGTATGCGCTCTTGTTTGACATAAAAATTATACTGAAAAATCTATAGCGGGGGCATCTGTGTCCTATGTACACATCTAGTTTATAGATTTATGAAATTAACTGTACGTTGAAAAATGTTGCCTTGTCTGTCTGTCTGTCTGAGTATTACCAAAACTTCCTTATTCTATAAACATTTATGTCAGTGATCATTTGTTTTTTGTTTTCACAAATTTATGTGAATCAAATGACATAATTATTTAGGATGCCATAATTTTTTTTTTAAGATTCCTGTTGGTACCCAGTCACATGATTATAATAGATTTACTGGTAAAGGAATAAGTCGTGTCAACACCCATGGCTTTGGTGATCACTATATACACTTCAAAATAAAGGTTCCAATGTAAGTATTTATTCAGTTAGAAATTTTTTCTCAAAAGGATTCTATTTTATTTCTCATTAGGACTTCCTGTTAGTTTGATATTGACAAGTTTCTGAAATGAAAGTAGCCAGTTTTTAGACATCAAAGAGAAAGTAGGGATATCTGTTATATTGTGGCTTAGATTCTGACAAGTGGGAGAGAATTTTCTAATCCGTCATTTTGATTATGAAAAGGGAATGATATTAAGGGTCATTAAGCATATATGAATAACATTATTCATACATGTAAGAAAGTGTCACGTTCAGCAGTTTACGTCTAGAGTTCTTCAGTGACAGCCCTGTTAGTGTGTGTATGTCATATTTCTCACAAAATAAGTCAAATTCTGCAAAATATATTTTTTTTTCATTTTTTGGACACAATGTATCTTGTTGATGATTTGAGTTCTTTGTCCTTCACTTCTCGTGTATACAGAAAAGTTTACAAACTTTGGAAGAACTTATTTGGACAAATTACTAAAGTACATAGCTGCACACGTTCGTTTTCTATCATCTTGAAGAAAGTTATGGATCAGACGAGTATGCAACCTTTGCAAGGATTGAATGAACTCTCCTCAAACTGAAAATTGTATGTTGCAAAAGAAGACGGGTCTGGTAGTTCTGTTATTCTGATTGTGTTGTTTATGATCGATTACAAAAGTTTAACATCATTAGTTCATCAAAACTCTCCTGGATTGGGCATAATAATGTTAGTTCTTCGTTTCTTATAGCTGTTGAAATTAAGTTTTCTATGTAACCAATTATAAATATTACTTTAAGCAAGCGTATTCTTATTCTTTGTTTTAGGCACTTGACTCCGGATCAAAAAGCGTTATTGATGTCCTATGCTGAGTCTGAGAGAAATGTTGAAGGAACTATAAATGGTGTTGTTCAAACTAACAATGGTTTGTATGAAATTTATTCAGCACTTAATGATAAAACTTGCTAACAAACATTGTTTGGAAATCAGCAATAGTCTATCTTTTCTTTCAACATCAGTCAATCACTGGTGTAGATAGTACACACCCACTGTAAACAATGTAATATAATGTGTAATTTACCATCTTCAGAGGCATTTTCCTGAATATAAGTTCCAGTTCAGGTCCGTGTCACATATTTGATAATTTTTATACACCTGTTCATAGAACAGGACATATTATAGTTTCACCTGCAGCGATCAGTTAGTTGTCCGATCAATAACTTAAGAAGCATTTGTCCAATCATCACCAAATTTAGTCAGAATGTGTATGGGCATGATATCTCTTACAAGTTCCATAACCAGCCGTATCTCTCTAGTCACTCGGGAGTTATTACCCTTTAATAATAGAAATTATCTTAAATTATATAATCCTTTTTACACTGCTTTTTTTCACAATCCACTGACATAACCGTAGAATGGGTGTATTTTGCAATAGTTGGGCTCTTGTTCAGTTATTATATTTTTTCCTAGCGAATCCCATACCGCAGAGTTTGTGTTTTATAGTTAATTATTACTTTGATTTATTGTATATAGATTGATTATAAAGTTTGATTAAGTTGCCCAATATTTACATAGTTAAGTTAAAATATTCTAAGTTTTGGTTCTTGTCAATATTTTAAGTTGAATTGTCAAATCGTGTCAATTTGATATCACATATCTACAGTTTTCCTCAATTCTTACTTTTTATTCGAACTCTCTGTCTTTTTCAGAGAGTGCTAAAAGTTACAAGTATTCCAAAACTGATTTTGAATTTCATGAGAAGCCTAAAAGTGATACTGGATTTGAAGGAAATAAAACTAACCAGGAAAATGACTCTGAAGAATCTTTTCTAGGAAAACTTAAACGAAAGATATTTGGTTGACAGTAGTTTCTGTATAGTTAAATTAATTAAGCTGTGAGTGAAAAAATATTTTGATATGAATTTTTTTGTGACTGGCAGACTCATAGAATCAGGAATTGTGCTGACGTAGAAATCATGAGTCCCAGACTCCCTTTTCTTTCTACGGACTCCCATTGTACTTATTGTGCATCCCTGGGAACCCTAAAGTAAACTTTTGTCAAGTACAAACTGCATATCCAAGGACCACTAGCTGAAAAATCCTAGGGAAAACCCGAGAATTCTAGCAGAGCCAAGGTGTGAAATAAATGAATATATGTGATAGTAGTTACACTTTGTTGTGAAAACTCCCTTCTACAATAAAATTTGCCTGATATTGAAGCCTTGTATACATTAGGTCCTGTTTAATCTCTCAAGCCAGCATGTTTAGCTCAGTCTGTAGAACCCTCATCTGCTACCTGGAGATTGCAGTTTGGAATGCCAGATGAGGTGTGTATTGTCTGTGACAGTTAGACAGACAATAAAACATCTGAATTCATTGCTTACTACCTCAGATTCATTTTGAAATCATGAGTTGCTTGTGGAGAATCAGGTTGTACTGGGAACCCATGAACACTTGTTAAGTCAAATGTCAGCCATACATAACATAAATGATGAGAAACAACAATCTCCTTTGAATGGATTGTTACTTCATCTTGTCCTTTGTTTTTTTATAGGTAAGAGGGCTGTGGAAGATGAACATGGCTACATTAAAACAATTCGAGATGCATTGAATCAACTTCAGAGCAATTACTCAAACAAGCCTGATTCTGATAATAAACAAACGGAATCAAGCAAATCGTCAAACAAGCCTGATTCTGATAATAAACAAACAGAATCAAGCAAATCGTCGAAGACCGATTCGTCTGATTCAACAAATGGAGATGAAAACAAAAATGCTAGCTCATCTGAAGTTAAAGATGACCAGAAAGACTTGAATGATGCAAAAAAAGCCACTGCTGCTTCTGCTAATGATGATGATAATACTGATACTACTAAAGATATTAACCAGAAGAAGCAAACTGCGTCTTGATCTGACTGAGAGATATTTTCATGGAAGTGAATTTTTACTGTTAATGAAATACTTGACAATGCCTATATGGTCGTTGTCAAGCAATTCATACCATGATGAAGTATCATTTGATAAACAGTTGCTAGGGTTTCTAAATTTGATCCAATTTAGTGATGATTCACACTAAAAATAACATGGTCATAATTTTGATTGACTCTGCAAATGTGGAAAAAGTGAGATCATTTTAAATCTTACTAAATGCTCTGTCAAGAACTCAGATTATCACTTTGCATTGGTAGATTATCGTGATGGAGGCTTTGGTGATGAAGTGTTGTTTCTCAGTTTTTATAAAGAACCAGTAGCAGTAGTGTTAATCCAGTCTGTTGTGTCATAGGCGTTTTAACTGTTTGATATGTAATGACTAAATGTACAAACCTGTAACTTAAAGTATACTGTAGATGTAATTTCACACTATATGTCGCTGAATAAGATAATAAATGTTTGAGTGTTGTGAAATTGAATAGTTGTTCACATTATTCTACATAACATTGAAAGTTGTGAGGAGTTGGAGTTGAAAATGTGGAAAATGTATAGTTTTAAGAAATACTGCATAACATACATACTCTATATAAGTATGTTACCGTATCTGATTTTGGGGTAATCTTCCTAGATGATTTTCTCTTTATACGCCTGTACCTAAGTTAAGGTGATGAAAGCAATTGAACTTGAAATTGACTGGTCTTCATGTTTTTATCAAGAAATTGACCTTGACTGGATCATAACTTAAATCTTCGATGTTTTCATCTGCTTTTGGGTATCTAGATATTTTTATCTAATATTTGTCAAAATGCACACTGGCTTCTGTTATCAATGTTTGTGTAATAAGCACTAGCAAGCACATTTTTTATCTATTCTACCTTGTAATATTTGTATAATTTCTTACTGTTACCATAACAACCACCAAAATGCTGTTCTTGCCCTTGTTAATGTTTTGGTAAAAAATCATGTAAAACATTTTTATTTCAAGTGTGAAAAGACGTTTTCTCTAAGCGTAATACTATAAAACACCTTATTTTTGCATTGTGTAATTTTCACGCAAGTCTGTTTCTGAATCTGAAGTAATTTGCGACATGAATTTGTGGTATTGTCGGAAACACTCGCATAGTTATGTAAGCATTAAAAAGTTCATGTTAATTATAAATTTGTGAGATAAAAGATAAGCAAATTAACGCAAAAAATTACATTGTGGTGAATATTAACAGTATTGGAACTGCTAAATGTTACGATATGGTAAGGTACATGATTTAACCATTCCATGAGAAAGTTTGAAGGCTGAGCCTTTCATTTACTTGTATACAATATTTCATGGAAAAGTAAATGTATGAAATCACATCTGCTGGTCTAGTAAATGCTATGGTTACGGTATGTCCACAGGTACTTGAAACAAAATATTTTAATGTTCTTTAATTTTTTATATGGACTATTACTATAATAAGAATATTCTTACTGTAGTAATGGACGGTATAGAAAAAAAAATTTGCTTCAGGTACCTGTGGTTATGTCATTGTTTTACCAATGTTTATTTATATCAAAAATTCACTAGGGTTAGGCCATCCTTTAAAAATTGTTTGTTTGCAGTTATGCGACCTGGAATTTTAACTGTGGGTAGGTAGGAAGTTTAGTTTAGTTTAGTACTGTAATGGCTGAAAAAATAAATTGAGTTGCGTCATTTTTGGTCGGTCGTGTAACTGCAAACAAACTTTTTTTTAAGGATTGCCTAACCTATAGAGTTGTATCCTTGTGGTATTCATATGTATTTGTTGCAACAGAACATATGTGTTTTCAGTCTGGTTATTTCATTGGTAGACATGGTATTATCAACCTGTCGGAAATTAATGTACTAGTACAAATTTAATGGAGTTAATGTTATTGCATTGCAATACAGGTACATTGACGTACAGTATCGGGCCGTATTTCAAACAAGTCTTCTTAGGGCTTGAAAGACATTGCTAAACATAAACCACAGCAAAGTGATGTCACTATTTTTAGCTGTTTGGACCACAATATGTTTTATTACATCTGATGATACTATTGTTAAGTTTGTAGGTTTGTAAACTCGGTTTTTGATTGATACCTTGAAATGTGACTAATATTATGGAACAGAATAAAGCATGAAGAAGCACATTTTTGGATTCGGGTGTAAGCCCTTTGTCATTCTGAAAGGCATTTCACTACGACTGACTATACAAATGAAATCAAATTGAAATACTGAATATATTTTCATATTGCAAAAACATCCCATGATGTCATGATGCGTATAACATCGTTGTCAATGTTTCTCGTGTTTTGTATTTATGTATTTTAATCTGTTAAATGCTTGATTACTGATTAATTATTGCCTGTTTGGAAAAATAAATATTGAGTTATATAACTTTCAGATTTTGTTTTTATTTGTGTATAGTGATTAGAACATCTCGGAATACTCGTCATATTGCCAAAATATGCTTTGGTTTATAATGTTTCGTTGTACTAAGAAATGACTTCTTTCATTACAGTCTAATGTGCAGACATCCATAACAAAAATATGATTATTTAAGATTAGTTATAGTGCAGTTTTATTAATGACAAATGTATGAATATATTACCTGGACCATTTCATTTCAAAATAGATGTATTGAAATGTTCGTGTTTGTCCGTAACCCTGATTGAGAAAAAGCTGCGGTTGTATTTTGATAGAAATGTAAACCAAACAGCAGTTATAGCTTTACGCATGCATGCATTTCTTTACCTTAATTGGCATGGATCGGTCCTGAAAGTTCATACCCCTGTTCGCCATCAATCTAACTGCAATATCCTTGACTATATTTACGTTCAGTTTTCTATGTGCTAAGTATTCCAAATATGCACATGGTATATTATATAGAAGGATCAATAATGCATTATTCGTTTGCGGTCATTGATATATTCTACATAATAGCCATGTTACATATTCCTGCATAAATGTCAGGATCAGGTTAATTTTTACACACTATCAGCATGTATTAAGATCCATCTCGGTAGGATTCTGCTGGTTTCGTTACATTTGTTAGATTATTATCTTAGGATTTACTATTAAATGTACATTAATTGAGTATAATGTCTATAACAATTGTCTGTGCAGCATTATACGTTGTAAGTTTAAACTAGCGTATTTTACATCGTGTCAAATAGTTGTTACAATTTAATGGCTCTCGATGGTTGTTTCCTAGGTAACAAAGGCTGGTGCCTGCCCTGTGTTCAGTAATGATGTTTGCGGCTCATGTTTCGTAACGTTTGCAATTTGGTTCCCATTTGCACTGAATGTGATACGGTGGGTCAGGGATACAAACAAAACAGTTTTGTAACTTTTGCGAATGTTAACTGTAACTAAACGCAAGGAACGATGCCTTGTGTTCGGTTACGGCTAACAGTCGCGAACGTTTCGAAACTGTTAACAATGAATTTCATTGTAGAAACTTATCCAAGGCGGGTGTCAAACTTGTGACTTTTGGGTGAGGAGTCAGATGATCTACCCCTTGACCGTGGAACCTTCCATATATTTCATCATGAATTATATCTGATTTTCTAGTTTAAATAAACGCTTGCTCATCCCAGCTACAAATGTGTTGTGCCGTCAGTTTGTAATCAGTGAATATAGAGTACTTCTATAGGATCAACAGTTAACTACTTCATAACAGTTTAATAAACATAACAAAAAACTAAAAACAGAAAGTTAATTAGCGTAAGATGGAATTCGACCACATTTATGATTCAGCTACATGTTCTATGAATTTACAGGAATTTAAATTGTGACATATGTATCGGATTTTGGTGTTTGTAATAAGCTATCATTTATGAACAAAGGTATTAATGGTTGATTGCTGGTTGGATCGGAGTACGATGATGGATGGATGTAAATGGGCTATCTCCACGACGATGATATCGGCATAGGGTAATATATTAGTCCAATCCGCTCGGAAGTCAAGTTGTTACACAATCAGGTAAATGAAATTTGGGTTTTTAACATAGATCATTAATGACAAGGTGACAACAAGTCATAGTATAAAGCCAAGGTCGTAATTCAAATGAATATCTTATTTGCATTGGGCTAACATTATGCTTCCACGTCGCCGTGAATAACCGGTCAATAACTGTAGGTAGATTCGGATATGAATTTTAATTCGGATACAAGTCCTACTTTCTACAATTGTTCGGACAACTTTGGTCAGATTTGCGTTTCAGATTCAAAGTACTCATTTTTTTCTAGTTTGATAACGATAGTAAAATTGTCGATCAAGTTTTGGAAGCTTTCATTCTATTTATATGTTTGTTGCATATATGTTGTTATATTTAGTGCAGGACTAAATTTCATGACTTAATTAAAGGTCATGGTTGTGCCACTAAAACATTATGCAACACGCATGAAAAAAAATGTCTAAATAAGTTTTCTTGGCCAATATAAGACATGGTCAGTATCAGCAGTATTCCTCGACTTGAACCTTGTATCCTATTTTTTATAAAAAATGAAATGGCTTTAGTAATTATAATTGATAAGCGTGAAAAATGAAGCAGTGCCTGACATTCATTGTGTCCAATTAACTGTTTTTTCAGATTTCAGTTAAGTTTGGGTTTACCTTAGTTACAAAAAATAATAATCAATATGCCTTGACAACGATTTTTGTATTTCAGGGCCCTAGCTCTCACCCAGATATTGTGTACAGGAAAAGCTGATAGTAAAAATCAGTTGCGGCACATATGTTTAGAAAACAATGGTGTTCACTGCAATTGACAGGTAGTATGCTACAGCTGCTTTTATATTTCTGTCATCACTTCATAATTATGTGGCCGTGATTTTTTTTGAAAATAATTTTACTGCCTGTGCTGTTTCAATTGGGAAAATAGGCACGGTAAATCCCAAATTTGGGAAAATAAGGTAATGGTTATTTTGCTTATAAAAACAATTTTTCAGCTGTGGCTGGTGTTTGTTATATATATGAGCTGATGTAAGAGCAAAGAATTTTTAATAAAAGGTTAAGTACACAAAAACTGCACTTAATAAACAGAAATCAAGTCAGATGGGGGGAAACAAACAATAGGGAAAAAATGATATTCTTATGGGAAAAATTTACCCTTTTTGATAAGTAGAAACAGCCTATATTCGGCAGTAAAATTAAACAAAAAGAATCACTGTGTGGTGAACTTTTGGCTTGTAGATATACTGACAAATATGAAAAATACCAAGTTTTTATCTATAACAATTTGTTTGATTTATATGTAAATACACAGATCTTTTGTGATTGTCTTTGTCTGGAAACTTCAGAAAATTTTATGACTCTTAGTTACTGTAATGCTTAGATTGGACTAGACCGTCACA
Source organism: Mactromeris polynyma (assembly GCA_032209605.1). NCBI lineage: Eukaryota > Metazoa > Mollusca > Bivalvia > Venerida > Mactridae > Mactromeris > Mactromeris polynyma. Next base: position 4,501,274 of record JASFXZ010000041.1, read on the forward strand.
CTGCTACTATGTACTAGTGGAAAGAGTGGCTTTGTCATTTGTCTAGCATGTTGATGAATAATGAGGAAAGAAACAAAAAACTAGATCATGAATGATTACAGGAAAATTAATCTGATCCTGACATTTATGCAGGAATATGTAAGAATTCTGGATGACGTGGATGTTAACAATCAAGCAATTTCAAACTTCATTCACTTAATTTTTTAAGTACTATAGCTTGCCATTTTAGTGAAGTTCGAAAAGGCATACCATATGTAAGGAGGAGATGGTAGTCCCATTCACATGTATTGTTGTAGGTATATCACCATGTCTGGTGTAAGTTGTACAAATTGTTTGTGTATTGTTGTAGGTATATCACCATGTCTGGTGTAAGTTGTACAACTTGATTGTGTATCGTTGTAGGCATATCACCATGTCTGGTGTAAGTTGTACAAATTGTTTGTGTATTGTTGTAGGTATATCACCATGTCTGGTGTAAGTTGTACAAATTGTTTGTGTATTGTTGTAGGTATATCACCATGTCTGGTGTAAGTTGTACAACTTGATTGTGTATCGTTGTAGGCATATCACCATGTCTGGTGTAAGTTGTACAAATTGATTGTGTATCGTTGTAGGCATATCACCATGTCTGGTGTAAGTTGTACAAATTGATTATGTATTGTTGTAGGTATATCACCGTATCAGGTGTAAGTTGTACAAATTGATCATGTATCGTTGTAGGTATATCACCGTATCAGGTGTAAGTTGTACAAATTGATTATGTATTGTTGTAGGCATATCACCATGTCTGGTGTAAGTTGTACAACTTGATTGTGTATTGTTGTAGGTATATCACCGTTTCTGGTGTAAGTGGTACAAATTGATTGTGTATTGTTGTAGGTATACATTTTTGTATCACCATGTCTGGTGTAAGTTGTACAAATTGATTGTGTATCGTTGTAGGTTTATCACCGTATCTGGTGTAAGTTGTACAACTTGATTGTGTATTGTTGTAGGTATATCACCATGTCTGGTGTAAGTTGTACAAATTGATTGTGTATTGTTGTAGGTATATCACCATGTCTGGTGTAAGTTGTACAAATTGATTGTGTATCGTTGCAGGTATATCACCTTATCGGGTGTAAGTTGTACAAATTGATCATGTATCGTTGTAGGTATATCACTGTATCGGGTGTAAGTTGTACATATTGATCATGTGTCGTTGTAGGTATATCACCGTATCGGGTGTAAGTTGTACAAATTGATCATGTATCGTTGCAGGTATATCACCGTATCAGGTGTAAGTTGTACAAATTGATCATGTATCGTTGTAGGTATATCACTGTATAGGGTGAAAGTTGTACAAATTGATCATGTGTCGTTGCAGGTATATCACCGTATCAGGTGTAAGTTGTTCAAATTGATCATGTATCGTTGTAGGTATATCACTGTATCGGGTTTAAGTTGTACAAATTGATCATGTATCGTTGTAGGTATATCACTGTATCGGGTGTAAGTTGTACAAATTGATCATGTATCATTGAAGGTATATCACCGTATCAGGTGTAAGTTGTACAAATTGATCATGTATCGTTGTAGGTATATCACTGTATAGGGTGTAAGTTGTCAAATTGATCATGTATCGTTGCAGGTATATCACCGTATCGGGTGTAAGTTGTACAAATTGATCATGTATCGTTGTAGGTATATCACCGTATCAGGTGTAAGTTGTACAAATTGATCATGTATCGTTGTAGGTATATCACTGTATCGGGTGTAAGTTGTACAAATTGATCATGTATCGTTGTAGGTATATCACTGTATCGGGTGTAAGTTGTACAAATTGATCATGTATTGTTGTAGGTATATCACTGTATCAGGTGTAAGTTGTACAAATTGATCATGTATTGTTGTAGGTATATCACTGTATCAGGTGTAAGTTGTACAAATTGATCATGTATCGTTGTAGGTATATCACTGTATCAGGTGTAAGTTGTACAAATTGATTGTGTATCGTTGTAGGTATAGTGTATCGTTGTAGGTATATCACTGTATCAGGTGTAAGTTGTACAAATTGATTGTGTATCGTTGTAGGTATATCACCATGTCTGGTGTAAGTTGTACAAAGTGATCATGTATTGTTGTAGGTATATCACTGTATCAGGTGTAAGTTGTACAAATTGATCATGTATTGTTGTAGGTATATCACCGTATCGGGTGTAAGTTGGTTAGGCTGGTACATGAAACGAAAGTTGGAAGATTCTACCCAAGATGTGAAGAAAGCTCAGCATGAAACTCTGATGGAAAGAATTAAGGAGAATGCTGACACAGAATATGGCCAACGATTCAGATTTCATGAGATTACATGCAGAGAGGATTTTGTAAAGTTCCATCCTTTAACAAGGTTTGTTTGCAGTCTTATTTTGGCAGTTGCTACTGAAAGGTGTGTGAATGTAGCATAGGCAATTGCCTCAAGCTACTGAAAGGTGTGTGAATATAGCATAGTTAATTGCCTCAACAGCGATAGCCATCACGTTAGAAATATCATATTGATGCAAATGTTTGGCTTATTTCTTTACACATTACCATATCATTTGTTTCAATTCATTAATTGAAAATGTCTGCAGAATGATTTAGATGGCTTTTCTTCAACATGTAATGGGTTTTACTTTGGCAGTCATAGGGACAAGCTGACACAAAGTTGCATTGCTCGATATATGTTTTACCTCTGACTCCATTACTCTCTGTTTTGAAAAAGACTGATACACAAAGCTGAAAAAGTAAAGGTAAATGTTAAGAATTTAAAGTCCTACCTTCTATCCAAGCAATGGGATAGAGAATTGCTGCATAAATTCTGTCATATCAAATTTGAAATGCTGATAAATTCCTGTATGTCAACATTAACATCGCAGTCTTCAATCCTTCACATTAAGCATGGTAAACAAACCACTCTGTGTTTTCTTCCCTCCAGATATCCACATTATGAATCTTACATTGAGCGTATGATGAAAGGTGAGACCAATGTTCTAACAAAGGAGCAACCGGTCATATTTGCTGTTACATCGGGCACCTCCGGTAAAAGCTCGACTATACCAATGCTTAAAAAGCAGCAAGGCACCTTCTTCACTCAAGGGATAAGTATCATATACACCAGCATGAGAACTGCTTTCCCTAACTTTGGATCCCAGCAAAAGGACATGAAATTTTTCTACACACCACGGCTAAGAACCTCTGAGTGTGGAATTCCAATTGGACCAAATTCATCTTCGCCAGCAAATTCGAAGAGAATATTAAGTATGTATTCTACTCCGAAAGCAGGTTACGAAATTAAGACTGAGCCTGAAGCGTTGTACATACATTTGTTGTTTGGTCTGAAAGATCGCAATCTTGGAATTATGGAAGCTAACTTTGCTTCCCTGGTTTATGCTGCTTTCAGATCTTTGGAAAGCAACTGGGATTCCTTAGTTAAAGATGTTGAACTGGGTAAAGTAAGTGAAAGTTTAAATATTGATGAAAAGGTTAGAGAAGAAATCAATAAGTCAATGTCACCGGATCCCACAAGAGCTGAAGAGTTACGTCTTGCTAGAAAGGAGGGTTTGTCAGGACTGGCCGGTCGAGTTTGGCCAAATTTGAACTTTGTCATGACAGCCGATTCTGGTACCTTTGAACTCTATGGAAACCGACTAAGGGAGATTTACTGCAATGGAACACCTGTGTATTCACCATTGTACGCTGCCTCTGAGGGACTGTTAGGTGTCAACATCTGGCCACTTGAAAGACCAAGTCGCTATCTTCTGGCTCCTAATTCAATGGTGTTTGAATTTATTCCTGTGCAAAACACCGATGATGAAGAACCCAAAACATTGTTTCTGGATGAGGTAAGAACTGCCTTCTATTGCTTATGCTGAGGTTATACATTAATACAAGTGTGTGATAGACAGTCATGCAGTAAATCAATTAGTTTGATACGTAATATCATATGTGATGAGTTGAGATATTTCAGGTGCAAAAGATGTTTCTTCATAGAGTATTTTCTGAAAATTCTAAATGCAAACACAGTGAAAGAGTCATTATATAAATCGAAGTGGTTTTGGCAGTAGTAGCCTTAACAGCAGGGGTGTAAATAATTCTTGAAGTAGCAGGGAAATCGGCGGGGTCTTGGGGTTCTCCCCTTAATTGTGATCACTCATACATGGAATGTAGCAAGAGATTATGCTTAAGTTATTAGGTAATTTTACTGGCTACCGGCTCTTATTGACTCCCCTGCACACTGCTGTTACTGGCTCCCGGCTCTTATTGACTCCCCTGCACACTGCTGTTACTCAAAACTTTATTTTGACTATTTTGGGAAGGTGACCCTTCAAATTGGCAATTTTTGTGCATTAAACTTAGCCATTGGAGAAAAAATCTAGAAATTACAGCAAAGCTTTAGGGAATAAAAGTGAAGGATGAAGTGGTTAAGGGTTTGGTATGGTTTGGTATTACTGTTTATGAGGTCGCCCGTCGCCGCGCACATTTTATAATGCACTTTATGGTATTTTGGTCGACCCGGTATGTCCCCGCACACCATAAATAGACTTTTTGAAACCGAAGGGGGAAATTTACCTGCCAGTATAACAGTATAGATCAAACAGACAATTTTTGAAGCCAAAGACGGTTACTGCACACTGCCAATGAGACCTATCGTACAGTTACCATTTGCCTGGCACCTAACCAGTACTTTCCTGGAATCTACCCAGTACTTTCCTGGTTACATGCCAGTACTATGTTAGGTGGGAAACACTGAAAAGTATTTCTGTTTTATCCGGCGAGACGAGGGATCGAACCCACGACCTTCAGATTCGTAGTCAGCAGCGTTAACCACTGAGCCACAGGGCCACCTATGAAGTGGTTAATTAATCAACATTTGCTATTTATATAAACTGACTGTGAGAGAAAAGCCTCTAACTTCAGACTAGTAAGGAATTTTTACATTCAAATTGGGAAAAATATATACTTTTTGGCATTGGGAATATAACCGAATAAAGGCTATAAAAACAGCTGAAAATGAAGCCTGTTACTTGCACCTCAGCTGATGTCCTTGTATTATTGTATTATTCATTCTATGCCATGTAAGTTCATGTTACGAAAATAATCTATGCATATTCTGTTTCCTACAGTTTTTGAGAACTAAGAAATTAAAAGAATGAAACATTTATTTTCTACAACTTTGATTTATTTCTGTCTGTATTTGACAATTTAACTGCTGTACACAACTTTGTTAATATAATTTTTCAGGTGGAAGTTGACCAAGTGTATGAGATGGTTATTACAAATGCGAGTGGTTTGTATAGATATCGGTTTGGTGATGTTGTCAAAGTTGTTGGACTTCATAATACATGTCCCGTTATAGAATTCCAATACAGGTACAGTCAATTGTTCCTTCGTTGTATTGATTATGTTGCTTTATTGAACAAGATCAATGACACAATGTGCGATTTTGTTCCCATTAGATTTGTGTCATTGAACGAATATTATCGAATCTTTGTTTGTTCTTTAAGATTTAATAATTTTCTTTTATCTTTTATTCATTTTTTAAATGATCGTAACGGATACTTTCATGCTCCAATTTCATACTTTTATTCATTATAATTAATGTTTAGTGAAAATGTAGATGGGTAAGATTACTCGGTACAAGTCAATGTAAAGCGAGTATCATTTATAATAGCGATGTATTCATCATGCATTTAGTAGATGATTGATTTATTACAGACAGGGTCAATTCCTGAATGTTAGAGGTGAAAAGATTTCGGAAAACTTTTTCTTCCAAGCTTTGAGCTCATCAGTTCAAAAAGCTGGATTCAACATGGTGGATTACTGTTGTACAGAAAGTCTTATGGTGGACCAAGTGTTGACTGGTATGTCTTCTGAAATTCTAGAGTATTTTTTATACATTAATTAGTGTATCCCAACCATTCTTTGGGTACTAAGAACAAATCAAGCTTGAGGTGTACATTGTAATGTTTGTTTTATTTAAAATTGATTGTATATATAATTATATTTAGTTTGAGGTAGGGGTAATAACTCTACACTGAACTTCAGTGTTTGTCAGGAGTTCCTTCCCTTAGATGGTTGTCCTGTAGAACTATGAGTGTCACCTTGCTGATTTTATTTTAGAGTAACCTAGTTAATGGCCGTCTGTGGCTTACCAGTCACATCACATTAACGCAAGCATACATATAATAAATACATATAAAAGGGTTTTGGTCAAAGGTTTACACCTTTCTATATAGAGGCCCTTCCTTCCCACTTTGCCTCCTAAGTGATCTAGTCTATTATTCAAGATGATCAGGTTCTAAATACCTAGACCTTCTATGCCTCCTATACATGTCAATGTGTATAGAGAACTAACTCTTACTTTGCTTTGAGCATGTGTTTCAATTTGTTACAAGTACAGGTGCACTAGTATGTTTGATGGAAGGCTACAACATGAACATTGCATCATACTGAATTTGGTAGCGACATCTAACATGGCTTTTACTCATATTTGTAATGTTAGTTTGATTACTAACCTATTTGACTTGTCAAACAGAACTAGGTCTCATTGTAATTGTGTATATTATGAAATACAAGTAAGAAGTCATTTTGTTAATTTGTCTGTTTCAAGAAAATGTGGCTTATTTTTTCGTGTCATTTGTACATGTATTCCCTGTCGTATGCTTCTTGTTGTCCTGAAGGTAGGTATTATTTTATGCTGGCAGGATAAGTGTATAGATACAATAAAACAGGCATTGAGCTGTTTGACACCTAGAAAATGTCAATGTGACACAGCAATAACTGAACAAAATTGGTTATCACTTGACAACATGAGCGCTGCTATGGGATTTACAACCTTCTGTGAGTGACGTCATTTCGAGAAACGCAACATGTGATGTCACTATTTGCAATATTTCGGATGATACCGAGTATTCGGATAAAAGTTTGTCGCATAAGTGAGGTCCAACTGTATATTATATATGTTTGTAGGTAATAGCACGTCAGTTCCCTGTTACCATGTGTTTATAGAGTTGGAAGAGGGAGAGACCATTAAGAATCCAATCAAGGTAACCATTGCTTTATTGGAATGTTATCGTTTTATGTCTGTATGGCAGGAGATGGGGTATATGTTTTGTGCATGTCTATATGATTTGGATGTATACCTTGTAAATGTTCAAATAATATTATTTTACTGCTATGTTTGTATGAAGAAGTTCGAATGAAATCCAGTTGCAAAAATGCAATCAGAATTTGGTTTAGCATACTTTGGTGATGTCAGTACATCATATTATACAAATATTATTCAAAATACTTTTGACACAATTAAAGTTTTTAGACTGGTAGATCGTGGTTGATTATTTTCTGAACAAGCAGCTATTACGAAATTTTTTGTGCCATATAACATGTGAATCACATTCTGAAATCGTATGACATCCCCAAAGTTTTAAAATAATATGAGTTTTCTCCCATTAATGACCCTTCACAAATGCAGAATTGAACTAAATTGGCACAGTTATTTATGTTTTCATCTATTTATTTTTTTTGATATCCAATATCTGTTCTCTTTTGCAGATTGACGATGAGTTAAAGGCATTGTCTTACGTATATTCATCATTCAGACGTAAGGGTAGTATTGGGCCTATGAAAGTGTATATTGTGAAGCCCGGCACTTTTGCTGATCTCAGATCATTCATGATATCATCAACAACTGGGTCCCCTAATCAGTACAAGGTTCCCCGAGTGTTGAAGAAACCCGAAGCTGTTAAGTTCGTTCTTGACAAGTTGGATGCTTGTGTTTTATAGAAAATTGGGACACTATAAATCACTAGATGCGCATGTGATGCATAGATAAATTATACTGTTTGCTTGTATTTCGCGGTACTAACGAAATAATGTAACAGAAGAAAAACTTACTTTGATTGTCTTTTGTGTTCAGTTTCTTCTTTCAAATACTTTACAGTTAACTATTGATGATAATATCATTTCTTTTCAGTATTTTTCCTATTATACCAATTTGTTTCAATGTACCATATGTGTTTTTGCCAAAATACTGCGAAACCGAAAGTAACGCGAAAATACCAGCAAACACTAGACTATTGTTGTTTCATGTTGTTATATATTTACTGAATATTTATATGTATGTGTGTAGGACTCATTGGACATTGAGGATTCTGTTATAGAATGTTTTTTCAGGGCTGGTTCCTATTTTATAAAATCAGATTTTTGATATTTTTTCACCTTTTTCTTAATAATACTTATTGTCTTGTTTATTCTTGAAAAACAATTGTCTGTTTGAATAATAATGTATGATATTGCTCGTACTTCATCTGAATCCTGTACACATATGGAATTATATTCATAGTTTGTTGAAAACTGATGTCATGATAATGTATTGTTTGTGAATGGAATATAAATACAGTAAGACCTCACTTAACGACCGCCTCAATAATAAGACCACCTAGAATAGTATGATACATTCCATTATTTCATGTTTATTTGCAACATATACGATATATTTTATTTTAAATATCGGGTATTTTCATATAAAATAAGTTAAAAATTGTAATAAAATGACGCTTTACGAACATTTCGCAGTTCTAAATTTACTGAGTATGTATTACATAATTATACAATCTCACAATTTATTAATGCAATGCAAATACAATTTTTTGCGTGCCCTTTTTGATTGTTTTATCATTTTATGTACTCATAACTCACTATGGATTATCTTTTGCGCCTATGATTGAAATTAGCTAAATACTGACCCTAAAACAAGGGATGATTGTTATGTTAAATTACTGACTTATGGATAAATTGTCTGAGAATTATGTTCATTATGCATTTATTGATTGGTGTTTGTCTGTTGAAACGCATATTCTCATCAGAATTTTTTCAGGACTGATTTGATAACTTGACTTGGACCTTGTGTGCTTGTATAAGGAACATATATTTTCATAAAACATTTTTTCGTTGTTAACTCACCTTAGCACAAAATGCTCAAGGTGAGCTATTGGGATCATTGTCTGTTCTTCATCCGCGCTCTTGCATCCACATTTCATGAGCAGTCCTAACCAAACTTCAGTGTATATGGCCTTATGTTCTCGCCAAGTTATGGCCCAAATAGGTATATTAGATCAAGAGTTATGGCCCTTGATTTATCAAAACATCTTTTTATACGCCCGTTTGAAAAACGGGACGTATTATGGGAACACCCGTGGCGGGCGGCGTCCACATGGTTTCCCCTCTCTAAGTCTAAGAGTTTTCATCAGAACTTTACCAACCTTGGTGAAAATGTTTGTGGGCATAATATCACGGCCAAGTTCGATAACCAGCCACATCCCCCCAGGCACTTCTGAATTATGGCTCTTGAATTATCCAAAATTGGCAAAATTAGCCGTGTCCGCTCTCTAAGTCAATGAGTTTTCATCCGATCTTCACCTAACTTGGTGAAAATGTTTGTGGGCATAATAGCTCGACCAAGTTCGATAACCAGTCATAGCGCTCATGTCACCTGGGAGTTACCACCCTTTGATTTTAGAAATTACCTAAAATTTGTCTTGTTTTAACTCTGACTTATGACGGGCGTATTTTGTGACAGTTTGGCACTCTTGTTTCTTTATCTGTTTGTAATGAGAACTTTAAATATCTTGCTTGGTAGGTCCTTTTTCAGATTCTTTCAAATAAAGTTGTTCAATGCAGAGTTGGCCCAATTTCAAAGTAATTTTAGAGAAATGTTTCTTGGGTGACCCTCTTCTGATTTCCTTCAAGCCATGTTGATTGTTTAGAGACCAAGGCTGCCTAGGGGCGTGGTCTCAGGTGAGCAAAATAGGGCCATCATGGCCTTCTTGTTTTTTTGGGTTTTTTTTTGCTTTGGAGAAGGACAACATTATATTACCCTATGATTGTGCAGTATTTATTCATGTTTTACATCATTCTGCAATCTTAACAATTAGACAAAAAGTAAATAAATTGTACTCAGAATTTTATAAACTTACCAAATAAAATTGTTTCTAAGCACATGTTTTAAAATAATAGTTAACCCAATAAATATCTAGTTAATTACATTATTATCTAGTTAATTAAGTGGTTAATGAGTTAAGTATTGAGTTAACTACATAATTTTCTAGTTAAAAAGTAGTTAAATGGTGGCAGAAATATGCCACCATAGATATCAAGTCATCTTGTGATGTACGGAAAACAACATTCCGAAGTATACACTGTCATTCAGTTATATAAGGAAAATCAGTACGAAGTAGATCTGTATACAATACATTATAATACTGCAAAGAAAAATCCAGTAATTGCGTTGGTTAAAAGGCTCGCGTATAGGATTCTATATACACTGCGCTGACAGGGTATATGACGTCCAAACTCATTTCCCTGTCATGCCTCTCGTGACGGCTGGACTCGAAAACTTTTATCTCTTTATTGAACAGATTACATGTGTGTGCTAGTACATGTATTAATATTCAAAACGATAGATTTTTTAAGGTTTGAGCAAAATTCCGTTCGATAAAGTCCATGAGATCAGACGCTTGAAAATAAAAATTAAAGTGCAAGCGCTCGCTTAACCATGTGTATTGAGGTACCTTATGGGGCAATGCAATTAATTTTTAGGCAATATAACGTGTGAGTGAAATAAAAATATTAATATATACAGCAAGTAATTCCCGATATATTTTAAATGGAAAACGTTTTAATTACTGATATTATACATTACTAAAACACTCTAAACAATTTTATAAACCAAAAAACAGCAAAAAGGCACAAATCTAATTCTTAGATCTAGAGCTAGGCATTGAAACATCGCTTGTTTAACTAAATTCTTATGAAAACACGATTTTGCAGTATTATAAATTCGTTATACTGGTTGTTGACAGGGTATATGGGGGAAATAACCTGTCTGTGATTCATATAACCCTCGGCTAACGCCTCTGGTTATATGGCACACAGACAGGTTATATTCCCCAATATACCCTGTCAACAACCTGTATAACTAATAATATACAAAGTATATACAGTCATCCAGTAATGTATGGAAAACAACATTGCAAAGTATATACAGTCATCCAGTAATGTATGGAAAACAAAAGTACAAAATATATACAGTCATCTAGTAATGCATGGAAAACAATAGTACATAGTATGTTCAGTCGTCCAGTAATGTATGGAAAACAACAATGCACACTATGTGCATTCATCCATTAATGTATGGAAAACGACAATACAAAGTATATATAGTCATCCAGTAATCTATGGAAAACAACAATACAAGTGTGTACAGTCATCTAGTAATGCAAGGAAAACAACAGTACAAAGTGTATACAGTCATCTAGTAATGTATGTAAAACAACAATACAAAGTATATACAGTTATCTAGTAATGTATAGAAAACAACAATACAAAGTGTATACAGTCATCTAGTAATGTATGGAAAGCAACAATACTTAGTGCATACAGTCATCTAGTAATGTATGGAAAACAACAATACAAAGTGTATACAGTCATCTAGTAAAGCATGGAAAACAACAATACCAAGTATATGCAGTCATTCAGTAATGTATGGAAAACAACAATACCAAGTATATACAGTCATCTAGTAATGTATGGAAAGCAACAATACTTAGTGTATACAGTCATCTAGTAATGTATGGCAAGCAACAATACTTAGTGTATACAGTCATCTAGTAATGTATGGCAAGCAACAATACTTAGTGTATACAGTCATCTAGTAATGTATGGAAAGCAACAATACTTAGTGTATACAGTCATCTAGTAATGTATGGCAAGCAACAATACTTAGTGTATGCAGTCATCTAGTAATGTATGGAAAACAACAATACTTAGTGTATACAGTCATCTAGTAATGTATGGCAAGCAACAATACTTAGTGTATACAGTCATCTAGTAATGTATGGAAAACAACAATACAAAGTGTATACAGTCATCTAGTTATGCATGAAAAGCAACAATACAAAGTATATGCAGTCATCTAGTAATGCATGGAAAACAACAATACTTAGTATATACAGTCATCTAGTAATGCATGGAAAGCAACAATACAAAGTGTATACAGTCATCTAGTAATGTATGGAAAGCAACAATACTTAGTATATACAGTCATCTAGTAATGTATGGAAAGCAACAATACTTAGTGTATGCAGTCATCTAGTAATGCATGGAAAGCAACAATACAAAGTGTATACAGTCATCTAGTAATGCATGGAAAGCAACAATACTTAGTGTATGCAGTCATCTAGTAATGCATGGAAAGCAACAATACTTAGTATATACAGTCATCTAGTAATGTATGGCAAGCAACAATACTTAGTGTATACAGTCATCTAGTAATGCATGGAAAGCAACAATACTTAGTGTATACAGTCATCTAGTAATGCATGGAAAGCAACAATACTTAGTGTATACAGTCATCTAGTAATGCATGGAAAGCAACAATACAAAGTGTATGCAGTCATCTAGTAATGCATGAAAAACAACAATACTTAGTGTATACAGTCATCTAGTAATGTATGGAAAACAACAATACAAAGTATATACAGTCATCTAGTAATGTATGGAAAACAACAATACAAAGTATATACAGTCATCTAGTAATGTATGGCAAGCAACAATACTTAGTATATACAGTCATCTAGTAATGTATGGAAAACAACAATACAAAGTGTATACAGTCATCTAGTAATGTATGGAAAACAACAATACAAAGTATATACAGTCATCTAGTAATGCACGGAAAGCAACAATACTTAGTGTATGCAGTCATCTAGTAATGCATGGAAAGCAACAATACAAAGTATATACAGTCATCTAGTAATGCATGGAAAGCAACAATACTTAGTGTATGCAGTCATCTAGTAATGCATGGAAAGCAACAATACAAAGTGTATACAGTCATCTAGTAATGTATGGAAAGCAACAATACTTAGTATATACAGTCATCTAGTAATGTATGGAAAGCAACAATACTTAGTGTATGCAGTCATCTAGTAATGCATGGAAAGCAACAATACAAAGTGTATACAGTCATCTAGTAATGCATGGAAAGCAACAATACTTAGTGTATGCAGTCATCTAGTAATGCATGGAAAGCAACAATACTTAGTATATACAGTCATCTAGTAATGTATGGCAAGCAACAATACTTAGTGTATACAGTCATCTAGTAATGCATGGAAAGCAACAATACTTAGTGTATACAGTCATCTAGTAATGCATGGAAAGCAACAATACTTAGTGTATACAGTCATCTAGTAATGCATGGAAAGCAACAATACTTAGTGTATGCAGTCATCTAGTAATGCATGGAAAGCAACAATACTTAGTATATACAGTCATCTAGTAATGTATGGAAAGCAACAATACTTAGTGTATACAGTCATCTAGTAATGCATGGAAAACAACAATACTTAGTATATACAGTCATCTAGTAATGTATGGAAAGCAACAATACTTAGTATATACAGTCATCTAGTAATGTATGGAAAGCAACAATACTTAGTATATACAGTCATCTAGTAATGTATGGAAAGCAACAATACTTAGTGTATACAGTCATCTAGTAATGCATGGAAAGCAACAATACTTAGTGTATACAGTCATCTAGTAATGCATGGAAAGCAACAATACTTAGTGTATACAGTCATCTAGTAATGCATGGAAAGCAACAATACTTAGTGTATGCAGTCATCTAGTAATGCATGGAAAGCAACAATACTTAGTGTATACAGTCATCTAGTAATGTATGGCAAGCAACAATACTTAGTATATACAGTCATCTAGTAATGCATGGAAAGCAACAATACTTAGTGTATACAGTCATCTAGTAATGCATGAAAAGCAACAATACTTAGTGTATACAGTCATCTAGTAATGCATGGAAAGCAACAATACTTAGTGTATACAGTCATCTAGTAATGTATGGCAAGCAACAATACTTAGTATATACAGTCATCTAGTAATGCATGGAAAGCAACAATACTTAGTGTATACAGTCATCTAGTAATGCATGGAAAGCAACAATACTTAGTGCATACAGTCATCTAGTAATGTATGGAAAGCAACAATACTTAGTGTATACAGTCATCTAGTAATGCATGGAAAGCAACAATACTTAGTGTATACAGTCATCTAGTAATGCATGGAAAGCAACAATACTTAGTGTATACAGTCATCTAGGGAAAACACGATAAGATAAATACAAGAGAAATTTAGCCATCCAGTGCTCTGCAGATAACAAGAATTCAAAGTATATGTATATATATACAATGAACTATAACTAGTAAAATATGAAACACACCAGTACAGTTATCGGTATATACAATATTATAATACTGCAAATATAAATCGAGGCACGCTTATAGTATTCTATATACATGGCGCTGACAGGGTATAAAACATGCGAACTAATATCCCCTTCATGTGCCTCATGGCCATTTTTGCTGACAGTTCGGCTTGAAAACTTTTATCGCTTGATGTCCGCAAGTTACTAGAAATTGACAATTGATCTTCATACATGAGTCAATAAATATTGAAAAGTTTACATGTGTTCTTGTATTAATATTCAAAACGATAGATCTTTTAAGGTTTTAGCTAAATTCAGCTCGATAAAGTCCATGTGATCCGATGCTTGAAAATGAATTTCAGAATCAAACGCGCGCTTAACCATGTGTATTGAGGTACCTTATGGGGTATACAATACAGGCAATATACGTGCGATTGAAATAAAAGAAATTTGATCTACAGCAAGTAATTCCCGATATTTTTTAACAGGAATACGTTTTTATTACTAATATTATACATAACTAAAACACTTAAACAATTTTATGAACCAAAAACAGCAAAAAATACACAGATCTAATTATTAGATCTAGAGAGCTAGGCATCGAAACATTGCTTGTTTAACAAATTTCGTTTGAAAACATGGATTTGCAGTATTATAAATTCGTAAAACTGGTTGTTGACAGGGTATATGGGAATATAACCTGTCTGCAATTCATATAACCCTCGGATTACGCCCAGGGTTATATGACACACAGACAGGTTATATTCCCCCATATACCCTGTCAACAACCTGTATAACTAATAATATCCAATATATACAAAAATACAAAGTATATACCTTTAAAATTATACATAAAAGTATATGGAAAACTGCAATACAATGTTAACCACATACCGTATATCTTGTGTAAAATGTATCATGACGGAATGCCCACATTTACTGTTAAAACATATTCAGTTCACATGCAGTATTTCTAGTTATGCTGTCATGTTTTCACTGTATATACAAATGTTTAAAAAATCAGTAGATGCTTGATCAGTCTATTTAAATTCTCTGAAATTTCTTAATCTTTTGTTTTTCGTTCTGATTAAATTTATTGGTTAAATGTATAAGTCCGTTTGCAATTATACTGGCATACCAAGTACACTTTAATCTGAAATGATTTTCTTCGTTGTACATATCGTTATTTTAACAACTGTCTGCATTTTACGCAACAACATTATTATTTAACTATTACCGTATTTGGAACACAAGCATTTGATTCATCATGTAAAACTCAAAACCAATATATTTGTTGACACCTTTTACAACATCAGTTATTCCCTTGGTAATCAGATACCGCTGTTTTGATACTCCATGATCATCATCATCATCATCTCCAGTGATTGCATCACTCCGCAAGGAGTATAATCGCAATTGGCTAAAACCGTATATACATACGCAGCAGGTAGGACTGACTGTTTTCAAAATAAAAGTTCCACTATTTACAATTTCTATTAAAAGGATAAAAACATCTCCTTGTGACTAGTATTTTATATGTTGGCTGGCCAGAGCTGATTGGAAAGCAACCAGGCTGGTCTGGTCAACGACGTACTGTGGCAACTTGTTCCAAAGCACGATGGCAGCGTGAAAGAAACTGTTTTGGAAGATGGAAGTGCGGGCTCGGATTTGGCTGAAGCGTTGGTTGTACCCTCTATTAGACTTAGCATTGATGAGCGGAGGATCTGGAGTTATGTCTACAAGGTAGTGAATTATCTTGAAAAGCATGGTTGTTCTGGTGTTGTTGTGCCGGCGTTGGAGGGTGTCCCATTTGAGGTCAGTAAGCATGTCGGTGATGCTGCTTGTTCGTGTGTAGTCATGTTTCACGAATCTTGCAGCGCGACGTTGGACCATTTCTAGTTGGTTGATGTGACACTCAGAGTGAGGGGACTAGACAGATGAGACGTATTCAGCAGAAGGTCGAACATACGTCTTGAAAGCATTAGACTTGGCGCTTAGATACACTATAGTGATCATTTATTATGTGTTCAAATGTATAACTGTTTATAAGAAGTATACTGGTGTTTCAATTGAGCAATACTAAATTCCAATTTATTTGTAGTAAGGACTATATCAACTGTTGCTCATTGCGATCTCACAATTTTACTAAAATCATATGTTAAAAAGTAAAGTTTTTATTGTCCGATTGAACATATTCAGCATAAGGTTTGGTACATCTCTGGTTGTCTTCATTGACGAATGTGGAGACTTCTCTTGAACTACATAGCATCCCGATAATCGTACCCGGATTTATTGTTTATTCATTCAAATCATACACATATATTTGATTGTTGATGTCGTTTCCTCCTCTGAAATCGTTACTGATGTACAGTCTCTGGTTGACGCCACAGTATGCGATGCACCTTGGTTTCACTATGTTGCTGTCATTTTTTAGTATGATGTTACTTGTCTTGAAATCTGGAGATACAACATGAATGACCCCATTTCTCCAGCTACATGCAAACAAAAGACCATCTGCCGCAACCTCAATACCATGTGGGTCTAGCAATGTTTCATGGGCGTATGTGCGAAGAATTTGACCATCAAATGTAACAACACTAACGTTGTTGACGCCGGTGTCTGATACAATTACAGTATCGTCCTCTGGTCCAAATAAAAGGAAATAAGGTTCTTGAAGAATATCTTCATTGCCTTGCGTAGGTTGTATAGCATGTAGTATGTTACCTTGCATATCTAGGATTTCTACAGAACCTGGATATATATAGCTAACAGCCAACATCTTCCCATCTTTGTTTGCAATACCATAGCAATCGGTGCTTAGTTGTATCTCACGTTCTCTAGTAAATGTAGATGCAACATTAAGTAGTTGTATATTTCTTTGGTCCGTTAGCGTCACAGCCACCTGGTCTGTACTTAGTGCAGTCACTCTCCGTGGCTGACTTGATGTCTTATAGCTTGATATTACTGTATTGTTGCTCAAGTCTATCAGCTTGATAGTGTTATTGTTTGCATCGGTAGCCACCATTCTCTCTGGACTGAGAAGTGTGCAGTCAGCAATTAGACAATTTGCCTCGTCTGTCTTCACATTGATATTTCCTCTGCATGATACAATGGTATCTACGCTAGGTTTTTTTGACAGTTTTCCCATTGGTGTGTTGGCTGATACGATTGTCTCTATCTGAGAAGATGGGCGAAATTCATTATTTTGTTGTTGTTGTTGCAGTCGTTGTTGTGATTGTTTCATTCTTTTCATGTCATCTTCAATCGTAACCAGTCTCTGTTTAGCTTGTTTGGTGATTATAAAGATTGAATTCACATTAACATCAGAGTCGTTCTTTAGTTTTTGAATAATGTCTTCGAGTTCAGATTTCATTGATTCATTGTCTGCAATCATTTTGCTCATTTCTGCTTCATGTTCCTTCTTCCTATGTTCTGCTTCCTCTGTTATTTGTTTCTGTACCTGGTCTAGATATTCATTGATCTGTTTGCGAAACGATGCAATTTTATGTTGAATGTTGTTATATGTTGTGCCTAGGTTCTTCAAGTTGTCGTCCAATGTATCTTTCATTATTTCTAGTTCCTTATGAAACTTGTCAAGGTTTTGTTGTATCAGTTTGAATTCTTTTGTTGCTTCAAAACCATCAGAAATATCTTGCACCCTATCTTTATTGCAGGTGGCATGGTTTAGGGTCATGCAATCCGCACAGCCTGGTTCATCGTGAATTTTGCAGTAAAATTTAACTATTTCGGGATAATGTGTTTTGCAAACCTGGTCACAAAAGTCTTGGTTTGTACTTGTTTCTGGTTCTCTTGGCATCTGAAACCTATCTAAGATTGAGTGACTTCGTGTCATCTTTTGGTTTTTATGTACTCCAAGACAATGTTCACATAGATATTCTTTGCAGATTTGGCAATAACCTTCCACAGCTATCCATTTACCTCCATTGATGCAAGGTTCACAAAAGAGTTCATTAGCATCTCCAGACGACTTACTGTACGAGTGCTGGAATGACCTCTGTTGTTTGACCTCTTCAGCCATGTTAGTGTTCATGTGACCATTTGACATGAAGTACTAATAAAGCTGTTTTATACCTATAATAATGGGCAAACAATGGGATGAGTAAAACATATAAGCATGTGTAGATTTTAGCACAGAAAAACACATGTTTATGCGACAAATTGTTTTAAGGGGACATTCAGTAAATTATGTCTCTAATGGTATATTTCGTTTAGTCAATGATCAATGATTATTTAGTACCCTTGGCAATCTGCATGTTGTGTTTTGTCGTAGTAATGTTTGTTATGTTTACATGTCTGTTTTGGTGTTCATGTCATATAGTGTATTATTTTACGTTGAGTTTGATTATGCAGGGTCTATGTCTTTCTTTATTATTAGGGTAACAATTTGCACCGAAGCTTCCGTGTCGCCCCATTGTGTGATGTTTTATCTTTTCAGTCACGTCATTGTAACTTTCATTTAAATTTATGAATTTTATAGACAGGCGGTTATTTCCTTGTATTTACTTTGTCGGGCGGTTGCGTTTCAGTAGCTTTCCCAGTTTTCGTTTAATTCAAATTATTAATTTTCTCTTCTGGTTTGTTTTTGCGTGTTTGTTTCTTTTTCTGTTTCTCTTGTGCAAGTTTGTACATAGTATTTTGGGTTGTTGGAATTCTGCTGAGTAGGTGTCAGCTTCTAACAGCTCCATGAATGTGTTTTTGTGTACATTTGACTTTTGGTAATTCGACAGTACAAGGTAACAGTAGTAAGTATGCTTATGGCAGTTTCACCTCGATTTGATTCTTGTGCAGTTTTGGTTTGGTAACATTTGTACATTATGTTGTGCAAGCATTTATTATTTTGTGGGTTGATCAATTTGACATGTATTTTGGTTTCTCAATGTGAGTTTATTTGTCAATTCAGCTGTAAAGTGCGAGGTTTGCATGCCGTTTAACTAGTTCAAGCCCTCAGAACTTCTACTGGTAGTTCCAAGGCATGCAGTAGCCCGTGGTATTGCGACGAGTCTCATGTTGCTCTGTAATGTAGTCATGTGTTGTTGATGATGTCATGTTGTTAAATTGTCTTGTCTTTATCATTTGGGTATTGTTTTTCCCGCTCCTTGTGTTTTCCCTCTGATCCGTTTGTTGCTGTTTTATGGTCTGTTTTCATCAATTCGAATGGCCCTAACCTATGTTAAATAGGAGACAAGATACTGCTCGATATGAACAAGCAAGAATTCACCAGTTGTGCTGCAGTAACCTAAGAAAATGTTGAATGTTTCACTGTCCTGGAAGGGTTATAAATGACAATGACGTGTCATTTTATGCATAATATATAAAATAAAACAAGAAAACAAGATGTGTAATCAGTAATCTGGCCCAGGAATTAACTACGGTATTTTAATTAATTCTACTACTGTTCTTCTTTGTATTTAGCAATATTTGAATGAATGCTGGTATTCAAAACTCATACCATCAGTTACTCATGCAAGTATTTTCAATAGACATTCTCATATTACTTGATCAATAGCAATAATAACGTATAATAATGAACATAATTATAACCATACCTGTTTCGTAAGAAGTCCTGGTTTAATCAAGGTTATCCTATTTACTATAATGACTATGTTAGTTACTCAGAGAATCCTTTTATGTCAAATAGAAGTGTTAATGACATTCACTGCAATGTAACCTTGCATCGAAAGTGAATTTCAATTGGATTTAATGTCCGCAAAGACTGAACTACTTAAGAATATAATAAACAGGAAATCCGTGTCCATGCCAATAGTGATTTACAGTTTGCCTCAGTATCTTCAATATCAGTGAAGTTTTCCGTTCATCATTTATCCATCAATATATCAAGGAAGTCAGTCAATTAAGACAACATTTACTTGATTATAGATAAAATCATGCATGCTCAAGGAAGCGATATCTGATGTGACTGCACGTGGAATAATTAAAAATATCTCCTCTCCCAATGCAAGGTGATATGAACACAAGAAATGTCTTTAAAAAGATGATTGGCACAAATTGAAATAAGCAAAGATACTGGTAGTTTTATTGGTTAAGATTTTGAGTTATTGGTTATACAAAGACATGTTAATAGAATCAATAAATAAAGACAACGCAGTACAAAAATGTACATAAATTCTGCTTTCGTTTATTTGTTTTAACGTATAAATTCAATTATAATACATGTAATATACATGTATAATGCAGGGGTGGAAATAGTTTCTTTCATGTTCAATACAATTTAATAAAGCGCATAATTAAATGTGTATGGATCCATATCTTAATTTGAGTTATCATATTTATTCTTGATAAATTTTGTCTCATGGAATAATATTTGATGTTATTGTGGGAATAGAATATTGATTGCAACTGATACTCTACGTACACATACATAATTTTGTTCCTTGTTAGTTGTGTACTGATCATACAATAGTATGCTTTTTGTAATGCAAACATACATTATATTTATACCTTCATTTTTAAGTGTTTGTAAGAGTATCAAATACTCTGGCGCGCTTTTTCAGATACTTAGATATTTAAATATTTTGCACAAATTGCTTATGTATCATGTTGACATTCTGGTAATCCAATTTGGAGCTTTGAAAATAAGTATCAATTAAACCAAAAGAAATACATGCACACTAGAAAAGAGATACATTTGATAACCATATTACATTATACACAGAATCGGTACATTAACTGAAATGTATAGTCAGTTTTTGTTAACTTACAAGTTTATTTACATACTTGAGAATGGTTGAGAATACTGTCAGGTGCTAAAAACCCAATGAAAAAAGTGTTGCAAAATATTGACGAATATACATAGCGTACATAATAACAGTATTCTCAACTATATTTTAGAATCGACAGTACATTAAATAATTTTGCATAGTCTCTAAATTCATGAATGTTATACAAATACCATTCTAGTGATTATTTTATTTGTGATTTTTGGACGGTACCGCTCAGGTACCGTCTATAGTAATGGCAATTTTGAGAGGCATACAACAATTGGTTCCCGTTTTCAAAACGCAAACATGAAATATTGAAAAGGTGACCTGCTAAAGTGGTTTGTGAACTAATTAGCTGTTTATGTGGAGTTCAGATGGTTTTAAAGCAATGTATTAATACACATGAGTTTGTTTACAGTTTTGGATTTATCGTAGATATGGTCTCGTTGCGCACGACTACGAAACTTATCGGTGTCATCGTTCTACGTGCACCTCACTCTGTGCTTGGAAAATTAATAGGAAATTACCCCACTACAACAAGATAACTCAAAACCTATGGCAAGCTAGTGATATCATAACTTTATGCTTGGGCATACTGATTTTACTCTTAAGTTTGTGCTGATATAATTTAATTTGTCATTTTATAATTAAATATTCACAAACGTTACATAAAGGGTCTGATATCTTTGTATTTAATTTATTTACAATCGTGACAAACATTTCACTTGTTTTACAATTTTAAGGTTCTACCATTATTACTGACCATTTTTCTTTATTTCGGTTTGAAAATCTAGCATTTCTAGAACAAGTCGGATTGAAGATCACTTGGAAAAAATGTTTACTATTTTTCAATATTTTTTTTTTCTTTTTCGCATTTCTGTCTTATGTTTTAGTTTTGTTTCATATTCCATGCAAACCATCTTACCTATTTACACATACTTTGATATTATAAAACTGTCTAGTTACAAAACGGAAACTTGTATGCAACGAGTTGCCAGCTTGGCTACAGAGACGAGTGGTCCCACAGCATAGGGTATACAAATCAGTAATTTCTTGTAATTGGGTTAGTTATGTTTAAGTATAAACTGTAAGTTAAATTTAATAATTCTATTTTCTTATTTAACAAATAATTTTATATAAAAGTATATTCAATATATAGTCAACAAACTCAGACAGTTTCATTATCTCAGTTTAATCATGTCATTTAAGTGGTTTATCACACCAATCTTAATCTAGACATTTATATTATTTTCATGCCAATACTTATTGACACAGTTTTAATTACATCCTACTTAGTCTTAAATTGTTTTCATATCCATCATTTCCTAGATTTGTTTGTATTGGCGTATATTTATCGTCGCCACCGGTTTCCCACATGGACGACGCCTCCAGAAGAATGTTAGTCATATCACGGACCTATATACATAAGAACCAGGGGTCTAATATAAAATCTAATATGACCACGGACCTAAAGCATCATACACGGGACCTCGGTTTTTTTTAAAGTCTCGTCCGAAAGACTGTTAGTACGGTCAGTGATGTAGCGGGGAATCGAACCAGCGATCCCTGGATTACAAGTCCAGCGTTTTACCACTGGACCACGGATCCGCTACTCATTTCCTAGATAATTTAATCAAGCCATAAATATGCCATTGTCCAAACATTCAATAGGCTTCATTCCTGTCAAGATTATACAGGTTTGTTCTTAATATGATATCATGTAATATCATTGGTTAATTGTTGTTAAGGGTTCAGCCCCTTTTCTTAAATTGTTATTCTCTTGTTTTTAATAAGTAAGTCTGAAGTTGGAAATAACAGTAGGAAACCAGAGAGAATACGTAACTACAGGGAACGCCACAGGGAAGTCTTAAGTTGGAAATTAAAGTAGAGAGTCTTAAAATGTTCTAAGGTGTTGTCTAAAATTTCATCTGTGTTTCTTATATGTTAACTGGGACTGTTGATTGTTGAGTGAATTATATACAACAAATAATAGCTACAAAACATCAACTGGATTGTTGTCACATACTATCTTCATCATTGAACAACATTGGAGAACTCTGTGCGCCTGAGGGACTTGTGTACCAGTTAGGGCTGTCGGCTGTTATGAGCTAAATTCCCCCAGAATCAACAACAGCCGATGCCTCCGCCCAGCCCTCGGTCACAAATGTATGGAAAAAATGCAAGAAGTAATGTATTGAAACTGAGGCCCAATATGAATGTATCAAAAACAAAACAAAATATGAACCAACATTCAGTAATGTATGGAAACCCATATAAAATATAAACTGACATTCAGTAATGTATGGAAACAGAGCAAAATATGAACAGGCATTCAGTAATGTATGGAAACCCATATAAAATATAAACTGACATTCAGTAATGTATGGAAACCCATATCAAATATAAACTGACATTCAGTAATGTATGGAAACTCATATCAAATATAAACTGACATTCTGTAATGTATGGATACCCATATCAAATATAAACTGACATTCAGTAATGTATGGAAACCCATATCAAATATAAACTGACATTCAGTAATGTATGGAAACAGAGCAAAATATGAACAGGCATTCAGTAATGTATGGAAAACAATGCAAACTATAAGCAAGCATCTAAGCAGTACACGAATGTATACAGACATTCATTTATGTATGTATGAACATATACATGAACAACAATACTAGTACATAATAATTTATAATAATCAGGCAAAGTACAATACAAAGTTTAAAATGTTAGCCCTATAAATACCCAATGTGGTGATTCATAATGCAAAATTCCCCTATCAAAAGGACCCTCCATACTTCCTCAAAAACTGGCAAATTGATTGCCTTCATACATTCAGATCATAAATGTGTACAGTATTTGTACTGTATTTACCATACCTCATTCCACATACAGTCGATGATTGACATCACAGTACTTATGTACATACTTCCTGTTGTAGTTCAGCCTCCACAAAAAGAAACGAACTCTACAGAGATTTCACAATTTTATTCCCTCATACAGTACTACCGTTGCATAGCTGTACAATTATTGGAAATGGACATAATTATAATATAACCGCTCTCATTCACAGAAAAATATATTCTCAAACTTGATTACAGGGTTTAGCTCACTATTTACAAGTTACAAGCAATGTTCTACCTCGTAACTGGTCACATATTACACTGACACTTGTACATAAAATGTACCACATAGACAGACAGACAGATAATTTATTAAAGTTTCACTTTCATACATACATTTAAAATATAAAAAAAACATATGTACAAAACCACTCATCATGTGTTACAAGAGACTATTATACAACAGATACATATCACATAAAACGTAAGAAAAAAACAGAACATTAGAAACAGCAGTACAATATAAAAAATCATGCTATTGAGAGAATATTATATACATGTAATATAAATATATCACATAATACCTAATATTATATCACATAAAACAGATTACTGTATACGACCAGTAAAACACACACAAAAAGTTATGAATATAAATGTTTACGGCGTTCTTCTAAAATGTTATGGCAGGTTTTGGCACATAAGAAACTTAATTGTTCTGAGGACATAAGGTATACAAACTGATCTGTGATATTTAAATCATGAAAGTCAGAATTCAAAGTATAAGCTTCTAAAATAAATGTTGATCTTACATGATCATACAAAGGGCATGAAATAAGGACATGAATTTTGTCCTCTATAATATTATTACAATAAAAACAAGTTCTTTCATTTAAGTCCAAATATTGGTAACACAAGTCATTCTTAAAACCTGTTAAGGTCATCGTTTACTTAACTTGTTTCTTAAACAGCACATGCACATGTTCAATACTTACACAAACATACTATATTTCATATGTGCAATTCCTAGAGCTTTCTCACTCTTCTATTTTCCATTGCAAGTATATTTAGAGCGCTGTTATTGGATTTCCAACCTTTTCTGTAAGTGACGTCATTTTTAGAAATGCAACATGTGATGTCACATGTGCAAGCATGAAACAAGATTTACTCCATACAGTCACTTCGTCGTCATATTGCCATATGGGTCAAATATTGCTTACTGTCAGTACATGGTGACGTCACATGTGACGTTTTCTGGAAATGACGTCGCTTATAGAAGAGGTTGGAAATCGTACAGCAGCGCTCATATAGTGAACATTGGGGGATGTCAACAGTTACCTTTTCCACTCTTTGATAAACTATCTCATCATCAAAAGAAAAAACAGGAATCCGTTAAGAGCGATTTATAAACTAATATTTTGAATAAAAAACCCCATACTTGCAAGAATATTGCAAAATACACCATTTACAAAAGTTGGTCTATGAAAAGGTCCATGTTAACCTACATGGATAAACATGAACAATTTCAATCAGTCTCTGTAATATTGTAAGTACCAACTGTTTGTATACAAATGTGTACAATGTTTGTCTCTGGATTGCTATGAACTGAAATGTGGTAGTCTCTGAGATATTTAGCCAAAATGCAGTGAGTCTCGTTTCTGAGAAAAACGCAATAAAGATGACGTCAAGTTTTCACATTAAGATGTTTTGGCCATAGAATAATCCGAATTATTTTTTGATGCATGGCTTCTCTTTGGTGAGTTGACTGCATTGTTTCCAGGGGCCATATTACAGAAACATCTTAAGTAAAAAATTATCCTTATCCTTAAAATTCATTTTCCTAAACTGGTTTATCTTACATACAGGCTATTATATGGTCAAATCAAAAGTGATAAATGAATAGTATTAATATGTTGTAGTCATTACCATTGAAAAGCCTAACAAGTATAATGTGGTTTTGGAATTACATCCATTTGAAGTTTTGAACTTATTTGAAAATATTTAAGATTCACTTAAGATGCTTCGATCTGTAATACGGGCCCAGGTTTTGTGATTCTGTACTTACTTAAAGAGTTCCTGCCTTTTTGGCAGTTGATAATTTTCATATGAATCAAGATCTTCAAGACGATTGACAGAGTTTACATTTTACTTTTTGAGTTGCTTGTCATTTTTTCCAAGCTCTACATTCTCATACTGATCCAAATCATCTTGATGGACAGGTTCATGAGCCGGCCTGGAAGGGATTTCATACTGATCAAGGTCATTCAGAGCGTGTTTCTTTTTTTCTTCTTGGGTAGTTTAGGAACTTCACCAGTCATAGCAAAATCATATTGTTCCCAAGTCTGCTGGCCAGCTCTACGACCGTCCACGTAGCCGTGTACCTTCTGCAGGTGGGCAACGTCTGGATCATCTCCCTCGTAGGACTCGACCTGGAGACAATGACAAAAAAGATGACAAATTAAGTATTTTTGTAGAGTTATTAAGTTTGAAGAAGTTTACATTCTAGTAACTTTACCTATGGGTGGAAGTGAAACAATTCTGCTTTTCTTTCTGTATATGTAAGTAGATCAGAGGCACATTTTTATAGATAGGAAAATAGAATTATATTAAGCGGGATAGTAGTTGTGCCATGTCTTAAACATAGGGAATGTAGTCCCTATCTGTAGATAGATAGTGAAACTGACAGTGCTAGATGGCGTATGTGGGGAACAATGTCATCTGGACTAGTGGACACCATTTGTAGCTAGGGAAGAGTTCAAACATTTTTCTACCTCAGCTAACTTTTCTTGCTTACTTCCCCTACCAGCTATACGACCGTACACGTAGCCGTGTACCTTCTGCAGGTGGGCAACGTCTGGATCATTTCCCTCGTAGGACTCGACCTGGAGACAATGACAAAAAGATGACAAATTAAGTATTTTGTAGAGTTATTAAGTTTGACGAAGTTTGCATTCAAGTAACTTTACCTATGAGTGGAAGTGAAACAATTCTGCTTCTTTCTGTAAATGCAAGTAGATCAGAGGCGCATTTTTAGAAGTAGGAACAATAGAATGTCATCTGGACTAGTTGACACCATTTGTAGCTAGTGAAGAGTTGAAACATTTTTCTACATCAGCTAACTTTTCTTGCTTACTTCCCCTACCTCTTAAAAAATGGGCCTCAGTTTTACTGTTTGATGGTTAAAACATTAAAGCCATTAAAAAATGTCTGTATGACTTGCATGTGTTTGTAAGCATTAATTAGTTACTGAAATAGCTTACTCAACACAAGTTTATTTCAGTAACTAATTAATGCTTACAAACACATGCAAGTCATACAGACATTGTTAATGGATTTTTAATGTACGTTTTAACCATCAAACAGTAAACAATACCAAATTATGGTTGTGCCATCTTAGAATCTAAATCATGTTAAGTGGACATATTTGTACATGTTTGTCTTTCTTTCCTGCTTCGAAATTAACAATCATAGTCAGTGGAAATTCTATATGTACAACATAGACATATATCATTATAAAAGGAAATAAAACACAAGTGGTCTCACGCAACACAATATTGTATCGAAAGGTGGTCTTTAAATGAGGTTTTACTGTATTAGACTAATTAATGAACAGTTAGTTTTAGGCTTCTAATCAATATTTGAGCCCTGCTATGGGATATAAAACCTCTTTTGTAAGTGACGTCATTTCACGAAAATGTAACCTGTGATGTAACTATTTGCAACAGGAAACAATATTTACTCCATAATATTATAGTCACTTCGTTTTCATATGGGGCAAATATTGCTTACTGTCAGTACATGGTGACATCACATGTGAAGTTTTCTGGAAATTACGTCATTTGAAGAATAGATTGGAAATCGTACATCACAGCTCATTTAATTTTTAAATCAATTGTGAAACAAGTTCTTACAACTTATACTAATCACTCTCGATGTCTGCTTCCTGGCTACAAACCAGTGCTCGCACCAATTTTAGGGTATGTGAAGTTCATGATCAAACCCTGCTCATCACAGAGCTCAAACTCATAACATCCGGATCAGGAGTCATGTGCTCTACCCCTCAATCATTGCGCCTCCCCTGTCATAGTATTATTACAACACGGAATAGCCAGTACATCATATTAAGTCCAGCCATGCACCCACTTGTTTAGAATGTGAAGATATAATACATGTACATAGAATAGATAGTTACAATAAATACCATGTGATGAACACTATAACTAGTGTTATTGTTACCTCATTTTCTGTTGAATTTACTGAGTTTATTGTATCCCCATTGAAAGTACCTGTGTCAATTCGTCTGGAATTTTGTCTGTCAATAAAAATGAGAATTCTGTGAAATATTCACACAGAATGGATAAAAGTTCTTGAAGAAGAAGAAATATTAAATTCACAGCACTACATATAGTATAACTGAATTCTAACAAGAAATATCTTTAAAAAAGATGGTCGGCGAAATTTGAAGGTTAAGATTTGTCGACATAAAATATCCGAGATATTACGATTGCTGATCACTCCAGATCCGAAATGGATTTCGGTAAATTTAGTGAATTTTGGTAAGGTAATGTACCCCTTATCGAAACGTTAACCAATACACGTCAAGGTTACCAAACGTTGTTCAGTTGAAGAGAGGTTGGTTTAGTGGTTAACGTAAGATTTGACTGGTTCAAACAACACTGATATGCAAATAGCAAAGCCATGTCAGTACGGCTGCACCGAAACATTAGATGTTTATTCAATGTGATTCAAAGAGATCAGAACACAGAATGTTCGGTGTGTTAAAATTCACTTGATACATCAGAAATACAGCTTGCTTTGAACTGGTAATATAACATGAAAGCCACATAAATCTTACAATTACTTATCAAGTGAGTAAGAGTACAAAACAAGATCAGTCTTTAAAAGACATAAAAATACTGTATTTCAAGAAATTTCCGCGGATACAATATTTCGCGTTTTTCATAACGTAGACTTATTCGCGGCTATAAACATTCGCGGAAGCATATCGATCGCGAAAAACGCGAAAATATAGTCGTTATTCAGATTTTGTATGCCTAAAAACACAACGGCCGTCGGCATTATTTAACGGTAGCTAATCTAACCAGGTATATATTGATACGTCAAAAATTGCGATCAGACGAACATCAGCATAATCCCCTAAGAAGTAAGAAGTCAACTGATCTAAATGAAAACCATTAGACTCACAGACCTGCATGTCTCATTGCGGAGGCTTGTCTCGTACGCTTGTCTATTTAGCCATCGTTTTCTACAGTACAGAACTCCAGGTAAAAGGAGTAAAATCAGGATCAGGGGTGTAAAGTAAAGTCCAAAACTATCACCAACCAATCCACCGGAATCTGCTACATCTGATGGTAAAAGAGATGTTTGTAAAACATTATGCTCCCCCCTGTGACCTTCCCCTTTGACCCCATGACCCCAAAATCAATAGGGTTTCTCTGCTACCCAAGATGAATGTGTGGACCAAGTTTGAGGATGATAAGTCAAGGGGTTATTGATCGGAAACGAAAGGTTACGGACCAAAGGACACACAGACTGGTGGACGCATCGACTGACCGACATGGACAAACCAATATGCCCTCTCTTCTTCGAAGGGGGGCATAAAAAGTAAGGTATGTTGTATTATAATTTTGCAAAATTGGTCATATGTTGTATGAATTTAACGCAGCGCTCTAATGTTTCTTGAGCACAATACATGTAGATAGTTCCCACATTTACAATATTTACCTCCATTGTTCTGAATTGTCGGCCATATTGATAGGCAAATTTCCTTAAAGTTTATAGGGAATATAATGTAAACGGTGATAAAATAATCAAAAATAATAGCTTATTCATTATGCTCATGTGGGCATTTGGCTCAGTAAGTTAAAGAAAAGTGGTTGTCACATGCAAATTCTATTTTTTCAATTATCACACATTTGGGAATACTCCTGTAAGGGCTTATCAGTTTTACCTATCCAAATGGCTGAGTATTAAGAACAAGGGAGGTAAATATTGTAGATGTGGGAAATATCTATTGCTTATACTTTTTGCTCAAATTTCTCACATTTCTCCACTGTCATATCATATGTACTGTAGCCATCTGAGTACAATTGATTCTATACAAGCATTTACACTAGGTGATATGCATACCTGAATTTTATTTGACTGATAGAATAAATGAATCAATTAGTAAAAACAAAATTTAGTAAGCAATTATAAAAATAGCCCATTTCAATTCGACATGCATAAGAAGATATATCAGAACCTGTATTTATTTTCGATGATATTCAGATAGAAGGCTGTCAAATAAACGAGGTCTGACTGTAGGTTTAGGTGGGGTTAAACATGAATACGGGTAGGTGCCCCTTACATGCCCCCAGGTTCTGGTGGGGCTAAACTACAAACCCTAGGTTCTGGTGGGGCTAAACTACATACTCTCAGGCTCTGGAGGGGCTAAACTACATGCCACAGGCTCTGGTGGGGCTAAACTACATACCGCAGGCTCTGGTGGGGCTAAACTACATACCCCCAGGCTCTGGTGGGGCTAAACTACATATCTCAGGTTCTGGTGGGACTAAACTACATACCACAGGCTCTGGTGGGGCTAAACTACATACCCCCAGGCTCTGGTGGGGCTAAACTACATACCCCAGGCTCTGGTGGGGCTAAACTACACCCCATTATGTTCTGATGGGGCTAAACTACATACCCCTAGGTTCTGGTGGGACTAAACTACACCCCATTAGGTTCTGGTGGGGCTAAACTACACCCCTTAGGTTCTGGTGGGACTAAACTACATCCCTTAGGTTCTGGTGGGACTAAACTACACCCCATTAGGTTCTGGTGGGGCTAAACTACATCCCTTAGGTTCTGGTGGGACTAAACTACATCCCTTAGGTTCTGGTGGGACTAAACTACATCCCTTAGGTTCTGGTGGGACTAAACTACATCCCTTAGGTTCTGGTGGGACTAAACTACATCCCTTAGGTTCTGGTGGGACTAAACTACATCCCTTAGGTTCTGGTGGGGCTACACTACATACCCCAAGTTCTGGTGGGGCTAAACTACATGCCCAGATTCTGATGGGGCTAAACTACATGCCCAAGTTCTGGTTGGGCTAAACTACATGCCAAGGTTCTGGTGGGGCTAAACTACATGCCCAGGTTCTGGTTGGGCTAAACTACATGCCAAGGTTCTGGTGGGGCTAAACTACATGCCCAGGTTCTGGTTGGGCTAAACTACATGCCAAGGTTCTGGTGGGGCTAAACTACATGCCAAGGTTCTGGTGGGGCTAAACTACATGCCCAGGTTCTGGTAGGGCTAAACTATATCCCCCAGGTTCTGGTGGGGCTAAACTACATACCCCAGGTTCTGGTGGGGCTAAACTAGGCCTACATACCTCAGGTTTTGGTGGGGCTAAAGTACATCCCGCCAGGTTCTGGTGGGGCTAAAGTACATACCCCAGATTCTGGTGAGGGCTCAACTACACATGTTTATAAAATAATTAGTGCAGAAAAAAATTACCTGAATGTGTTGCGTTTCTAAGAGACATAATTTCTTCACTAACAGTTTCATTTATGCCCTTTATTGTGCTGGTTTCTGGTGGTGGTGGATGGACATACAATGGTAATGTCATGTTTAGTCTGGTCACTGTTGGAGCAGAATCATCTTTATCTGTTAAACATAAATACAGTAAACCTCACTTAAAAACCACCTCAATAATAAGACCACCTCAAAATTAAGAGCACAATTTTCAAGTCCATTTTCACTGTTTTGCTCTTTATTCTAATTCAATATTATGACCACTTCAGTAAGAAGACCAGTTTTCAAGAGTCCCAATGGTGGTCGTAGTATTGAGGTTTTACTGTATAGAACATTAATTTACCTGGTCATAAGCAACCATAAAAATATCTCCCCTACATTAATTCGATTTTGATAATTGATGAACCTAGGTCTAAACAATCATGCATTTTACAACAAAACAAAATTAAGGAATGAATTATGTTGAAAAAAACAGACGCGAAATGTTGCAGTTTTCGATGAAAATACAAGGTAAGAGATAACCTGAAGAAAATACGTACCATCAACACAGATATACATGTGTTTGTGTGCACAATGGTCGGCAGCCATGCTTACAGATCCATTTGACTGTCTGATCATACCCAGACATTTAACATCGAAACCATTAAGCACTGCAAATAACGATGAGCTGTGTTTAGTTCTGTTTTATAAACCACAAACCCATGAACATATCACCTGGCCCAATACATTTCCAAATAGGTGTTATGGAGATGGTCGTGTCTCGCTGTGAGTTTGACGGTGAAAAGGCCACAATTGTGTTTTGATTCAAAAGTAAACCAAACAGCTGTTATAGTTTTCACTTTCTTATCTAAATTGACATGGATTGGTCCTGAAAGTTCATACACTTGTTCGCAGTCAATCTAACAGCACTATAGGAAACAAGTTTGTTTTTATACAGTCAGACCTCGTTCATTCGAATTCATCGGGCCCGAAATTTGAGTTCGAATAAGACATGGTTTCGAATAGCCCATTTCAATTCGACATGCATAAGAAGATACATCGGTACCTGGTATTTATTTTGGATGATACTGTGTATTCGAATAGAAGGTTGTCAAATAAACGAGGTCTGGCTGTATATCTAAGGGTGACAGCAAAACAAATCTATTTGCTTCTTTCTTTATCAAAAACCTTATTTTGCTTTCACCCATCGAGTCCAGTATTATACAAAAAATATCATCTACAACCAGCGCATTATAATATATCACTGAATTACTGAACAGGTATTTACATTACTGGTTGCTTTGGGGATTTCCAAGGCAGACCGTTGTTTACAGGTTAGACGGTAATATTATGTTCCAAGGTAAACAATGAGTATAATTAATTAAATACTCATTCTTGAGTGACTAGAATGATGACCGAAACAAACATACCTGAATGCGGTAATTTATAATCGGGATATTTATTCACCCAAGCAGCTTGATTATGTCTCAGTAATGATACAACGCTTTTAACATTGTCAGCAGTAGAAACATTGAGTAGATCACACCTAAAGTTCTCACCAAGTTGCCGAGCTTTTACCCATGTTGACAATGTCCTCCCTGTTTTTCTTCTTGTAGACAGTTTTGCTGCTGAATCAAACCCAGCTTATTTAACATATATAAAACAGAAACAGCAACAGATGTTGTTCGGCATAAGGACTTTTCATTTGAACATAGAATACAGAGGTGGATGTCTACTTTCTTTTCAAGTTTATTTTAGCATATGGTAAATGACCATACAGGGGTTCCATTTGACCCCTGACTAGACCATTTGACCCCTGACTAGACCATTTGACCCCTAACTAGATCATTTGACCCCTGACTAGACCATTTGACCCCTGGGTTTCCAAAAGGCCACATTTTGACACTTAGGATTCTGGCTGAATATTTTTTTTAATTATAGGTTATTTGGCTATAAAATGGTACAATCTTGTCATTAATTATCAAAATGGCCCCTGAGATTCAACACATAGTGGAACCCCTGCAATATCGATATCATTCCTGCCGAGCAAGATTGGCCAAGCAATGTCCAAGAAGTGGTGTAAATATAATTATTGACATACAGACTGGATGTAGAGCAATCATTAAAATCTTATACGGAGCAATAAAATATGCTCAAAGACAACATTAAATGTGCATGAAAAACATGTCACATTGTCTGATATTATTAAAATAAAAGTAGCATCTGTATCAGCTGATTCTCAATCGAGACAAAAACTCAAAAAAATCTAGCTCTTTAAATAGTATTTATCATTAAAACATATACAGTAAAGCCTCACGTAAAGACCACCTCAATAATAAGACCACACTTTTCAAGTCCATTTTCACTGTTTTGCTGTGTATTCAACCTCAATGTTAAGACCACCTTAATAAGAAGACCAGTTTTCAAGGATCACAAGGGTGGTCTTATTATCGAGGTTTTACTATATAAAAGGCACACTGGTTGTTAATGTGCATTTAGCATCAAGCAGAAACATTTTTCCCCAACTATCTGAATACATGTACATGCATTCCCTAACATTGCATGGCTCTAGAATATTTTTTCAAAGACACTTGTCCCGGACTAATGGAAATGTAAAATTTGACCTGTCCGACATATGAAGCTAGTTGTCCGAGAATATCGGTCAATTTAGTAACAAATAAACATACACAATGATAGCTCCATAATATAAAATTAATAATCACATGTATGTGTTTGTGGGATTCTAAGGTTTGACTTACAACTGAACAATTGCTGATGTTGGTTGGCTTTAGAAACTGTTGGTAGCCCAATTCAGCATTAGACTAGTTCGGGACATAGGGCTAGTCGATTTCTAGAGCCCTTAATTGGCATGTTATACAGGAGCCTTTCGAGTTACGTATTGAGTGCAGTTAGTGAGAAATTATTACCATCTCTACATAAATAGTGTTTTAACTCTGAATTCACAGGCTTATAGGCAAGCTTGATGGTCTCCGTAGAGCCTGAAAAACAGATAACAATGCATTAACACCAGCTAGGTCTGCTTCGCAAGTTACAATATTTGAAATACATTGGTATTGATATAATCTTACACGAGTGGTCATTGTTTATTGTTTCTTGAATTTATCAAACGAGCCTTCTAAAAGCGATGAAAACAAGGTGTTGCTGGTGTTATTACCACTCTACACTGTATATTATGTTATATAAACATTTTTTTCAAAACATAGAAATAATTTTAGAATTTATTTACAGTTTCCTGCAAATAATCCACAATACCATGTTATAATCATTTTCCATACAACTAAGGAACAGCAAGTACTATATAAATATTATATCAACCATTAAAATGCTTCTTTATTACGGTATGTATTGTTTTTGTTCAAACGCAAGTGAGAATCTGTAGAGCTTGACCTGTAAGAGAGTTTAATGATGCTGAAGACGTGTGGAGTCAATTCTGACCATTAGTCATCAAGAGACCTGCATGCAAGTCATGTGGCAGCGACACAAACAAAAGGGCAATGACTATTTGTAAGTTTCATCACTGTAGCTGGAGCATATTGAAACATTAATTTACAAGTACATTAAAGCCTCACTTTAAGACCACTTATACTTTTAAGGTCCATATGCATTGTTTTGCTCTTTATTCAACCTCAATATTAAGACCACGTCGATAAGAATTCCATTGTTCATTGGTCCCATTATTGAGGTTTTACTGTACATGTATTTATTGTCATGTGTGATAACTAGGGCCCCGGGATTGTAACAAATACTCGCACTCAGCACCCAAATTACAAAATTGACTCATATGAGTTATTGACTCATATTGAGGGGGAATATGATGTTATGGCTCATTTTCTTAGACATTTTAGTGTGAAAAAGTTGAGAGAGTAATATGTTGCTAAAATAAAAAAATTCGGAGAAACTTGTCCCGGACTAATGGAAATGTAAAATTGACATAGGAAGCTAGTTGTCGGGGAATACTCGTCAATTTAGTAACAAATAAACATACACAATGATAGCTCCACAACATAAATGAATAATCACATGTTTGTGGAATTCTAAAGCTCGACTTACAACTGAACAATTACTGATGTTGGTTGGCTTTAAAAACAGACTTGTCCAGGACTAACTTCAACTCAACTGTTGGTAGCACGATGCGGCATTAGACTAGTCCGGGACGTTGGGCTAGTGAATTTCTAGAGCCCTAAGGAGATATGAACTTACTGGGATAATGGATTTCCACACTCTTAGCATTGATCCACACAAATTTACCCACAGGTAGTTCACTATACAAGTCAGTACTTTCTATTTCATCATACATATCAGGTATTAACATCACTTCAGAGTTCTGGCACATCTTCTCGGCAAGTTCCCAGTTCACAGGCATAGTAACTGGATGGTATCCTGAAATAAATGTTTTTTTACGTATTTAAAGAACAGATAAAGAGGCCTTTACTAAAATAGTCAATAAGACATCATGAAAAACATTGGTAAAGTTTAAGCAGGTTGAAATTAAAGTACAAGAAAATGACAGCATTTCTGCTCAATACAGTTGTTGCACAAAAAATCACCATTAACAAGAAATGTCTTGAAAAAAGATGGTCGGCACGAATTAAAGGTTAAGATTTGTTATACAACATAAAACATTGCCAAGATGTTACAATAGCTGGTCACTCCAGATCCAAAAAGGATTTGGTAAATTCACTGAAATTCAGTTGATTTCAGTACCCTTATCGAAAGGTTAACCAATCTGTGTCATGGTTACAAACGATGTTCGGTTGAAGAGAAGTTGGTTTAGTGGTTTAATAACATAAAATTTGATTGGTTTACACAACACTGATGATATACAAATAGCAAAGCCATGTAAGTACTGCTGCATCGAAAATAAATTAACACTTCAGAAAAGAGCGGTTGCAAGAAAGCATATTGGTAACTTAAGGAGATCATGTTACTGAATAAAAGTAAACTTACCATCAGCATAGGAACAGTCGAACAGGAACAAAGCAATGAAGCAGAACATTGACAACATCTTTATACTCAATGATGCAGCCACAGAATTCCTAAGATTTTCCATGAGAGAAACAATTGCTCGAAGATGTCCTTAAATCCACTGTGAGCATTATAGCGCAGAAACCAAAACAAAATTCTGTAATGTTTTCCACATTAGCATTTCAGTATGTTTTGTGCTGATAATATTATTTTTAAGCCTGATCTGTGATCTGTGCTGTATAGCTTTCAAGAAACACATACATGTATTCAGCACATGTTTTTCTCCAAACCAGTCAATATATTTTAATGTATTACATTACAATTGACAGAAATGCAGCCAAGTTTCATGTTAAGTTCATGTAATTAAAATTCCAGGAAAAAAGCCTAATCTACTTAAATATAATTTGAAAATCACTCCAAAAACTCAATTATTCTAACAGCAGTATGGATTGATCAGTTACCCATCCATTCAATCACATGACCATGTGCTTGATCTATAAACAAAAGTACAAACAAGATGGACAAGTTAGTCATACTTTAATTTGAGCACAACATTTTATACAGCAAACTACACTAATAAGCGAAACGTGGAACTGTGAGTCTGTGATGAATATATAATGAACAATAATCAATGTCAATTGTTTCATAATCCAAATGTTGAATGTTGATTGGTTGTAAGATTAAACAAGTTAGCGAATAAACATCTAACAGGAAATTTACTGTTAAATGTGAAAATGGTTATAGACTACAAAATGACCAGGAAATTATCAGTCAAGTGATAAAACAGTTTGTTAGCTCAAGTATCTCCTACAAGAACAACAAGTATAAATACAAGAGGGCCATGATGGCCCTACATCGCTCACCTGAGTACACTGCCATGTTTTTACGGAACTTTTAAGAGGACCACTAGACAATGCTAAACACCAAATATCAAAGCTCTAGACCTTACGATTTTTGCACAAGATAAAACTAATATAAAATATGAACCGACATTCAGTAATGTATCGAAACCAATATAAAATATGAACTGACATTCAGTAATGTATGGGAACCCATATAAAATATGAACAGACATTCAGGCAAGTACGGAAACCAATATAAAATATGAACTGACATTCAGTAATGTATGGGAACCCATATAAAATATGAACAGACATTCAGGCATGTATGGAAACCCATATAAAATATGAACAGACATTCAGGCATGTACGGAAACCAATATAAAATATGAACAGACATTCAGGCATGTATGGAAACCAAATATAAAATATGAACTGACATTCAGTAATGTATGGAAACCCATATAAAATATGAACAGACATTCAGGCATGTATGGAAACCAAATATAAAATATGAACTGACATTCAGTAATGTATGGAAACCCATATAAAATATGAACAGACATTCAGGCATGTACGGAAACCAATATAAAATATGAACCGACATTCAGTAATGCATGGAAACCCATATAAAATATGAACCGACATTCAGTAATGCATGAAAACCAATATATAAAATATGAACCGACATTCAGTAATGCATGGAAACCAATATAAAATATGAACAGACATTCAGTAATGTACGGAAACAGAGAAATATATTAACAGGCATCTAGTGATGTATAGAAAACAATACAAAGATTTAAACAGACATTCGCTTATGTATGTATGAACTTATGCATGAAAAACAATACCAGTACATAATAATTTATAAGAATTCATCAGGTAATGTACAATACAAAGTATCTCATTGACTAGATGGTAGTTTATAAACATGTTACGCAAATCAAAATCTGCAACTAAAATGCACTTTTTATATATAATATTGGTCATATACATGTATATCTCAGACTAAAACAATACCCTCGAACAAAGTAGACAGAATAATTTAGGATCATTTATATAGTATCTGCATGTTTGAGTATATATACAAGTAAACTATTTATTTCAAACTATTTTTTTCAGAAAATACCTTTTCCTGCCAGTCAATTATTGTTTAGACTTTTTGGAGAGTAAACTACAGGTACATTCAGTGTATGTTACATATTTCATCAGCCTGCATTAAACACAGAAAATATTATGGAAGTTTTCAATACTTATTCTAAATGGTTGGTGTGCCTCAATTTTGCAACAATTATTCAGGTTCATGTTTACTTTATAGAAGAAAGACTATCAGTGTTTTCAATTCTTATATCATTTCAGTATTTGTTTCTGAGTTTTATCCTTCCAGCCCTTTTTATGGCAAATTTGGGGCCGATATTGGGCTCAATCATCCCCCCCCAAAAAAAGTATATATTTTTCCCCTACTTAGAAAGAAAATTCCCCTTCAGTAAAATGATTTAAAATTTTTGCCCTATATTAATACCCAATTTGGTGATTCATGATGTAAATTTCCCCTATCAAAAGGACCCGCCATACTTCCCCAAAGACTGAAAAAATGGTTGCCTTCATACATTCAAATCATATATTTGTACTGTATTTGACATATCTCCATCTACATACAGTCGATGATTGACATCACAGTAAGTAATACTCCTAGGACAATAAACTTTATCACTCCTGATGGTGATTCTACTCGTCTTGAAATCTGACGATACAGCATGTATAGATCCATTTCCATTGCTACTACATACAAACATAATACCATTTGGTGTAATCGCTATACCACATGGAGCTTCCAATGCATATGTACGTAGAATATGTCCTTCATATGTAACAGCACTAACTTTGTCACTAAGATAAGCGGATACAATAATGGTATCATTGTCTTGTCCAAATGAAATGAATAATGGATTCTCTAGGATGTATTCATTGCCTTGTATAAGTTGTATAGTATGTTGTACCTGACCTTGTAGATCGATGATTTCTATTCTATATTTGGAGCTAACAGCAAACATTTTATCCTTGAAGGCAACACCATAGCATTTATGGTTGACCTTTATCTCACGTTGCTTGGTAAATGTAGATGTAACATTAAGCAGTTGGATTTTCATCTCTTGTGGTAGTGTCACGGCAATCTGGTCTGTACTGACTGAAGTTACTTTGTTTGGTGCACAGGAGGTACTGTAACTTGATAAGACAGTATTGGTATTGATGTCTACCAACTTAATATTGTCATTGTTTCCGTCAATAATTACTATCCTGTCTGGACCCAGCATCATACAGTCTTGGAGCAGGCAGTTGTTCTTGTCTGCCTTAGACTTTACATTGATCTTTCCTCTGTATGTAGCTGGGGTATGTATGTTAGGTTTTCTAGATAGGACTCCCAGTCGTGTTTTAGCTGATACTAAGGTTTCTATCTGAGTTGAAGGTTGAAACCCATATTGCTGTAGTTGTTCTTGGGACTGTTTGATCTTGTTTAAATCCTGTTCCATTTCATGTAGTCTATGTTTAGCTTGTTTGTTGATCACAAAGGTTGAATTCACATTCACATAAGAGTCAGTATGTATCCTTAGAAATATTTCTTCGAGTTCAGATTCCATGGATTCATTTTCTGCTATAGAGTGTTTCATTGCATTTTCATCTTTTCTCTTCATGTCCTCTACTTCATCTGTTATTTCTTTCTGTACCTGATCTAGATATTCCATGACCTGTTTGCAAAAAGATGTAATTTTTAGATGAGTATTGTTGTATGTTGCATCCATATTCTTCAAGTTGGTTTTCAAAACTCCTTTCATTAGTTCTAGCTCCTTACGAAATTGATTGAGCTTATGCTGTATCGACTCGAATTCATTTGTTGATGGAAAACCATCAGAAACATCTTGTACCCTATCTTTCTTGCATGACATGTGGTTAAGGGTCATGCAGTCAACGCAACCAGTTTCATCATGTGCTTTGCAGTAAAATCTTATTATTTCAGGATGATGTGTTTGGCATATCTCAACACAGAGGCCTTGACTTGTATTGGATCGTTGTCTGTTAGGCATCTGTTCTTTATCTAGAATTGCATGACCTCTTGTAATTCTTTGGTTTCTGTGCACTCTAAGACAATTTTCACATAAATATTCCTGACATATTTGACAAAAACCTTCCACAGCTACCAATTGATCCCCATTACTGCAAGGATCACAGAAGGTTCTGTCCTGTTGTATTCCATCTGCTGCCATATTGGTGTTTCTTTACGATTAGTCAGTGTATTGAAATATGTTATGACCTTACAGTATTCACATTTTGTTCACAGTAACGATACACAAATAATTTCACCAGAAAAAATTGAAGAACCTCTTATGTTTCTTGTAAAATTCACTTATTTTGTGTTGTGAACATTCACTTATTTTGTGTTGTGAAAATTCACTTATTTTGTGTTGTGAAAATCACAGAAACGTTTTACTGATTTCTTGATGCAGTTGCTAACAACGCATATTTAGACTTGCTCATCTGGTAGGAAGTAAAATGCTGCAATGAACGAAAAGATTTCATAAGCTAAAAATAGATATACAGGTCACAATGGTTATGTTATTTAACAATTTGTTTCTTTTAAACATTAATCAATCAGATACGTGTAAGGTTACACAACCTTTTCACTGCATTACTTGTAGTTGTAAGTACTTGGATTAAACAAAAACTGACATGCATCCAATTTACATAGGATCCTGAAAATTCGTGAGTCTAAGAAATTGCGAAGGAAATGACAATACAGCGCTTATGAATTCAATGAATATTCAAAGCAGAACATTGACAGACTTCTGTGGCAAGAATGGGTTTATTTCAATATAAATTCTAGTCCCAGATCACCAATTAAACAATATGTAATATAATTAGAAGTTCTGCTGTACAGATGTTTATAATTATTGTGTGGTTGATTAAACATGTTCTGGTAACATTTTCATGTAGTCATGCTACGCTAGTTATTGTGTATCTTGTTAGCAACCCCAGTTAGCCTACTGATAAGCCAATAATTAACTGGCATTTTGCAATTTTCAGGAACTCAGTTTCGAAAATAAGCTGTAACTTCTTTATTTATAGTTTTAAGGCGCTGCTTATGAGAATCTCACTGTATCTTGTTCAGTGAGATTTTCATAAGCAGCGCCATTCAATAGATTATAGAGATGCTGACGTGACGACTTACCAGTACATGTGCTACCCAATATCACCCAATTGAATACAACAAGATCAATACCGTCAAAATACTCAACGATAACACGACATCAGTACACTAAATTAGAACTTTGTTTTGACCAAATATTCAGGGTAATAAATTTATACAGATAGGATAAAGAAAAATTATGTCATACATTTTGGAATATGCATGACAAAGTGTTATCATCGCTACCAGACAGGGACCGTCGCTAGTACCCTGACTGCTATATAGGGTGTGAAAACAGTCGGTGGATTAATGAAGGTATGAAAGGAAGCATACTAACCAAGTGACAAGTATATTTATATTGGCATTGTTGTGAATCTTAAATTTTTGATAATTACATTTACTTGACGATCAATTAAATGGCGATAATCTCATTTACTCACAAAAAGTATTTTAACAGTGCACACAGACACAAATTAAATACATATTCAGAATCTCCATTATGAAAGTAGACTTTGAAATGGATGTTCCAAAATACATCCGTAAAAGTCCCGTATTTTTTTACAAAATTACACATATATCACGGACATATAAACCATGTCCGTGCACATGTATGAATAAATGTAACAATTTTTTAACAATTGTTTAGGAAATATCATTTTAAAAGTGATGTATTTTGCTCCTGTAAAAGTTGATTTCCTTAAAATTTTCTCATGGGAGGGGATACCCCTCCCGCACCGACCCCAAATGCGGCACCAATGCTGAATACCTTCCTACGCGCCTGATGTCTGAGTATGAATACGGAAATATACAGATATCCTTAATTACAAGATTTTCAAATAAGCGATTCTGAGTTATTGTAGCAGTATATAGTATCATGATGATGTTTATAAACAGTCATTGCCATTTGATAATGCTTGAGCAAAACCCAAAAAAGTTACGCCCCTCTAAGACCAAATCCTTGATCCGCCCCTGCTAGTTGTCCTAAGTAGCACGCATTCCAATCCTGTTAACAGCCTTAGTGAAGCTTAGTCGGTGAGGATACCAGCCGCGTAGCTACATGTACGCAAAATACGCCGTTACGTACACATTGTTATCAAAAACAAGAAAAAAATATCGAGAATGCAATAGTCGACGGTAAAATATTTGTGATGTAGCCTATATACTTTACGATATACTTTTTTATCACGATATTTATAATCTTTCAAAATTGACACTACTAGATTCTACTAGTGAAAATGCCACCAGATTCTAGAAAACGGAATTTTCGAAGGAATACAATACCTCTAGAAGTGCTTGCGTACACATTCGACGCGCTCTAGCTACGCCACTGGATACCTAAAAACGTCAAAATAGGCCAATTACACCATCTCAACGTACCGGTCCGCTTGGCCCGAAAAGGTGGAAATCGCTTTTAATAATAGTAAATTTGTACTCACTGTATACAATCAAATGTCAGATTATCAGGAAGTGTGACCTCATTTGCTTGAAATGTTCAACAAGTTTGCACATCGCCCAACAACACTATTCTCGAAAAGCATCATGGGTAATTTACGAAAACGGAAGTAGACTTCTGAACATTAGAACATTAAAATCACATAATTAATTAGTTGCATTCATTGTATGATATCTGTGGTGATCTGTTTTGTCATCAATTAGGACTAGGTCTAATAAGCAAGCAAAATATCTTTATGAAACAAATCCATGCCATGAAAACAAACAAATATCTTCGATTATTCTTTCCGAAACAGAACATTAAATGAAACATTCCCGTTACTGCCATTATCACGTTTGTATTGCCGAATCAAAGGGTACTGTGGGGAACTTTAACACTTGGATAATTGAGAGATAATTAGTAACAATAAATGCACAAAGTGTATATTTGTTTTGATAACTTATTGAAAGATATTGTTTCAAAATGAATATTAATTAAACAAGAAATAATGCACATTTTATTTAGCAAGAATTTGAATCGGTAGTGACATCTACA
The DNA here is from genome assembly GCA_032209605.1 of Mactromeris polynyma. Lineage (NCBI taxonomy): Eukaryota > Metazoa > Mollusca > Bivalvia > Venerida > Mactridae > Mactromeris > Mactromeris polynyma. Next base: position 4,544,684 of record JASFXZ010000041.1, read on the forward strand.
ATATGTTAAGACTGAAAGCTGAAAGGAAAATCTCAAACAAGTCAACTTTTAAACATTTCGGGAAGCACGAAGACATTAACATAATTTAAAAATAAAAGCATAAATGAATCATAATTGTTCGCAGATTACTTCAGTAGGTTAATAAATATTCATTCATACGCAGAATGGTGATTTCATTCTAGCTGGCAGTATGTACTTATATGTGTTGTGTGTTCAACGTTTGCTATTTAAACGTTATTTAAGATTTCTTGTCATTTTTCTACATAGATCTCATCAATGAATATGTCCAATTTAATTCATATTATCGGAAAGGTTCGTTACAATTTAGGCACATTGTTAAATCAATTCAAATTCGTAGTAGACTTCTTTAATAAACAAATTGCGCGTATACATAAATTTGCAATATAACATGGATAATACTAAATGCCTGATTTCATAAGAATAAGAAACGCATTGTTATTTTTTACACGTTGCTACAGGAAATCCATATCCACATTTTCTAATCGTGTGTCATGATATCATTTATTGATATTTGATCAAATTAATCAAAACCTTGGTACTCGAACTACGATTGATATGGTCTTGAGTTTCCAAAAACACACATTATGTTTTCAATATGGCATGTATTGCAATATAATACTCAATTTAAACAGGTACTTAGTAAAGTAACGAAACTTTGTCGCCTTCAAACTTCTACAAGGAGGTGCTTATTTATATGAGGTGTAGGGCCTTGTACTATCAATGTCAATAATATCTTGTTTAAATTAAGTCATGTTTTGAGGAACACGAAAAATCGGTCAATGGCGCTACCGGGAATCGTACCATTCTGTTCCTTAAAGTATATACATGTCACTTTTGAATAAAGCCATTCAGACAGTGAAGTAAGAGCACCTCCCCATGGGTCAGTTGTGGTGCCCGTGTTGCACATCTTTACTGAGAATGGTAAGTTTTATGATGATCGGGTGGTAAATAATGGCTACTACACATTTTTAAATCAATTTCTAGTATTCGACTAAGTGACCCACTGTTATTTAACTAATCAAAATTCACAATTTTATAAAGAATTTTTTTTACATCATAAAAATGCTTCGGGTCAAATTTCGCAAATTCTAAGAATACATTTCAAAGTGATGCCACTTGAACATAAAACTTAGGTTTGACCTACATTTCCACACATCCACGATTTCTTCTACAAACCAAACACGATAAGCTCACCTTTCTAAAATATCATTGTGACTTCTGTATATTTAGGAAGCATACCAACTTTGTAAGTTTTGCAGTGTGCCTTAATCCATTCATAGGACAATGTCACGGATGCTCCGTAAACCACAATATAAACACTACCTGTATATCAGCAAAACAGTGTGTTTGGATTATACGTTGCGTTGTTCGCAAGAATTTTCCAAATGATGATGATTCATATGTTTTTAGTACAATTCTGGCAACTAGATTGAAAAAATATGTCATCCTAAGGGCGGATCCAGGATTTGGTCTAAGGGGGCGGGGGGGGGGGTAATTTTTTGGTCATTCTTAAGTTTTGCCCAAGCCTTATAGAACGGCAATTTTAGAGCGTTTATCACTCATCCATGTTTGTTTACTAGATAGAATAATTAAAGTAGGGAATGCAGGACTGGTTTAAAATATGGCAATTTTGTATGTAAAGGCAAGCGGGTAAGTATTACATAACATATGTATAAACTTCATCATGATAGAATATAATGCTACAATAAATCAGAATCGCTTATTTGAAAGTCTTATGATAAAAGATCTATTAAAGATGTCTATTTTCGTATTTATACTCAGACATACATGTAAGGTTGGGGAATTTTAGGTGGGGGGGGGGGCGCCTGGTGCGCCCCCTCCCCCCTGGCTCTGCTAGTGATTCTATATTTTGAAACTCTATCCTAGTTTTGGACCTGTCACATTTCTTCCAAGAACTTTCGTGGAAATCATTTCAAGTACACTTCTGATCAAGACTAATCCAATTCCAGCCCTTTTCAAGTGGATGTGTCAATGGTTGACAGAAGATGATTTAATACGTAAATATGTCCACACAAGGTTTATGACAGAGCCAACAAGAAGTATGTTTTTCCAACACGAAGAAAAAGGCTCAAGCACATTACTCCGTCACACATCAGTAATATGCAGGGTACAGGATAACATACAGCCGGACCTTGTTTATTTGACAACCTCCTATCCGATACTCGTTATCATCCGAAATAAATATCTAGTCCTGATGTATCTTCTAAAGACATCAAATAAAATTTTCCAGACCCAATGAACGAGGTCCGACAGTACATTCATGAACTATTAAACATATGAATTAAATATTAAATACAAACAATGATATATGTGGTAAACATTTATTTGTCAAATTGTCTCAGTTGGCAAGATCACAAAGAGGACCTCGAAGCCCAAAACCACTCAACCGAGACAGTTATAATGGTAGAATTGTATACAGTAGTATAATAGTAGCAGAATATAGTCAATTCAAAGCCGTCTGACAAAACCTCGCTAACAAAATATCAATACAATCTCCACATGTAGGTACAACAAAATGTTACATTATAATACATTTGGGGAATAAATTATTATGTACCTTAATGGCTGTAAAATGTTGATGGCTTTACCTCTGAAATTTGGAATGGATTTATAATGTATATCCTAGAATGAAATGGCTAACTGACAAAGCTGTGTGTATTTACCTGTGCAACAATGACTGCGCAACAGTCTGGAAGTTATGACAGACAACTTTGAAAGGACTGTATATGTACTCGATTTTGAAGAAGCCCTTACAAAATAACAAACACTATCAGAATAAAGGTTTAACAGCCTCAGCTGGAGAGTATTGTCATTTGGAATTTGTTATATACAATACTGCATGCTTCATTTAAAAAATAGGAGTACATGTATATACTCGAGTATGTTCCACAATCAATTAAGGAACCACGAAGTTCAGATATGAGAAATCTTACATACTTTCTAAGAAATAGAACACATTCTCAAGTATTAAGATGAATCCACTTAGTGATCCATTTACATTATCTAATTTTAAAATTACCCTGTAAAATAAAACAAGAAATGTTGATCCTGTTTGATTAAATGGCACATAAACAAAAGCAAAGTATAACCACGAAAGAAAGGCATTGATTACGTCCGAGGTAATAAGTGTATTTTGGCTGGTAAAGCATCAACAATGTAAGCCAGAAATGCAGTAACATTAACAATATTCAAAAGTACTTTCCTTGGTAAAATATCATGATCAAGTCTATTAATAGTAAAAGCCACAAGTTCTGGGATAAGAAAAAGGTAATATGAAGTTATCAAATTTATCAATTTTTCATTTGTTTCAAGTTATTGATAAAGTGTAATTAATAACAATTAAATTATAAAGAATTAAGAGAAGTTCAATAATTACTTAAACATTGAAACTTTCTATGACATATGACAGTGCTGCACTTACAAATTTGTTTTTTTACAGATTTGAAGCTTCAATTCAACAAAATAATTATACAATTGACTTGGATATAACTTACTGACTTCATAAAGTATCATTTAACAACTGCAGAGAGCAGTGCCACAATTGTCAGTGATAATGAACCTTGGTTGAACTAATTGGCAATAAGAAGCCAAGAAATAGATCGTAAAAAATGTTATTACAATTTATTACAACAAAATTTATCTAGTCACAGTACCTTTAGGTTAATACAGTGGTAAATGTCTCAAAGAATGTACCATTTTCTTCAGAAAAATGTAGCAAAACAAACGTGTGAAAATTTCAAGACTTCAAAAAACACCAATATCAATTACATAATGTTTAGGGACAATCCTAGCAGATACTAAAACTACCTAAAATAACTGCCTATGTGTGCTACATCACACCACAGAAAAAATAAAAAATAGCACTCAAAACAGTTGCCAAGCAACAAAAAAAACACATCAACACGAACATTTTTACAAAATAAATGAACTGCTTTATTGCCGACTTGAAATTCACTAATACTGGATGACCAATAACAAGTCTACTAATTAAAGCTATGAGGGGAAATATTATATTCTAAAATAATGTCTGTCAAAGACAAAACTTCTTTTTTTAATTGCTAACATGTAACTATCACTGTAAATAAATATGAATCAAGCTTTCATCTGATGTAAAGCTCATTACAGTCTCTATCAGGGTCTACGTGCAACAGAAACTAAACAATATGCAAACTCCTAAACATAAATAATGGTAATTCTGTGTAAATAGTAAAAGTATAAGTGTACTTTATGTTCATATGTAAGAACTCTTTTTGATTGGTCTAATCTTGAAATAATGAATTTTGATTGGCTTATACAATATGAATATAATTTTTGAACTGTAGGAAATAACAGGAAATTTGATTGGTTGAATTTTCATTGAATGAATATCAATTTCTATGAATGAGCTAAGTAGACCTATAACAAGCTTCATTATTGGAACATCAAATTCTAACATAACCGTACAGCAGTAATTTGTATTTCATAGCACCTATTTTTGCCTCTTTTCAATAAATTAAGAATTTAAAGACCATTACTTAAACATACTTAAAACATACTCAAAATCAGATGCAATGAAAACAAAAATTATATTATTATTGTCAGCAAAAGACTGTAATTAATATATTGAAAGATTGCTTCAAATGTGCATGACACTAACTCACACTGGTGAAAAAACTGAGAAAAACGAACTGGCATGTTAAATAAATCTACACTACTTAATCAGTTGGTTAAATGGCACACCATGAAAATGTCTGTCAAATGGTCATCACGTTTTGTAAGTTCCAGCTCTTGGGACCTTTTCTTTGATTCAGTAAAAGAAGCGTATCTTCCTTAATACAGTAAAACCTCACTTAACGACCACCTCAATAATAAGACATCCTCAAAATTAGGAAAACAATCTGTCAGTCCAATTTCTCAATAATAAGACCTGTTTTCAAGGGTCACTAGGGTGGTCGTATTATTTAGGTTTTATTGTATTAAAAATTATCCATAAAATGTAATTTGCAAGTACAATTTTCATAAGCATAAAAATTTGATCTTTGGTGGATAAAACTGAATTACACCATCTTTTGATATTCAAAGACATACTATGTATATTAACACAACATTTTTTTCTTCTTCCAAAAAATACTTCATTGGGTAAATATTAACTGTGCAGTAACCAATACTGAACACTATGACTATTATACATGAAATAAGCACAATATTTAAGAAATGAAATATATTTCTCACAAGTATCTCATACATAAATACCTGGTTTTTAATCAATTAACCACAAAATAACACAATCCAAGCCCAAGTGAACTGCGGATCTGTGGAAAATCACACCCCTGAATGGTTCTCTAATGATCATTTTCAAAAAGAGCAAGACACATTGTTATATATCATAAGCGAATTGTATCTACTGACAAAAATCAACGAAATACGACAATTGAAAAAATCATTGATAAAAACCTCTGCTATAATAGGACCAAAGTATATGATATAAATCAAACCATCTATGTAAAAGTAGTATCTTAAACACCGGGGTAAAAGTATAAAAGGCGGAGAGGCACAGAAAATGTCTACTTTCCAGTTGAATACAGTACTGAGAACAACAGAAATCTACAAGAGTTTTTCTAAATATCTTAAGTTTCATTAAACCTTTCCCTTTGAAATTTGGTACAAGTGCTCTCTAGCATATAGTTATCAAATATGTAAAACTTCACTAATTTATGTTTAGTAATTATTGTGTTTCAGAGAAAAATATCTTATTGTCTGCTAAAAATTCAAATTTACCTCCAACTGCTAAAGCCAGCCCACATAAAGGTCACGACCTCCCTCTCAGCGAATTACAGAGCAGATTAGTTTGCATGTGTAAATAGTTTATTTGTTTTATAACATACATAATGTCACTATCAGATTCCTATTTAATTTATAAAATGAAAATAAACATATAATTTAAATAAATATTTTAAATATGGTTGAATATTTAGCTACAATATTATGTACCAAACACTTCTATAAGATTCAAAAATATCAGATTGTTTCTGTATAAACACACATGTGGTTCTGTTTACTAGAGATTATGTTTCAGTATTATCATCCATCGGTCAGATAAGCCCAGCCTACTCTCTATATATGCTTAATGGCTTTACTACCGCTGTATCAGCCAGGTAGAACCCGGCCTTTAACTGTATTTCACGGAACATTACAGCTACAAGGTCTTTAAATCTTGGAATACCTACACGAGTACATGAGTTTGTCAACTCAGTGTATTTGTTGACCTATCTGGGACCGAAATTGGGCCCCATTGCATGTATTTATTTTCTCCCCTAGTCTGCGATAAAATACCTCTCTCACAGCATTGTAGGTTTTTTCAATCAGATAACCAGAAACAATGACCAGTAATTTCATAAATCTGATGGTACTGATAGGTTATCTATGCTTGTTCCACTAAAGAGTAATGAATACAAGGTTGGGAAATAGAAATGTCAACTTTGATGTGTAAATTATAGTCCCTTCCCCCTTGCAGTGCTATTTTCTCCTTTAAAAGGGCCCCAACCATTCCCCAAAAACACTGCAATTTGATTTTAGGTATATCTGTATTACAATCCATGACATAACAATGATAATATTTAGTTTCAGTTCAAAAAGATTTGACAACAAGAGGCTGAAAATGAAACTAGTCTATCTGCACATGAAGAAACAAGAAGATTCACTTATTTCACACCAATGCTTTGATATCTTCTACACCAGACAAAACTCATTATGAAACATTTCCGGAAGTAAAGACAAGAGCATTAGACTATGACTTGCTCATACAAGGACTACTTTCATTCCCCATACCAATGTGCTGGGAAACTATCATTCCCAATACCTATTTGCTTGGATAAATAATAACTTGAAAGACAGGTGCTAATTGGTTACTATCCCTTAATATCTTTCAGTCATACCTTCTGCTCAGGAAAAGCATATTCTAGGAAACGCCTGCATACAATTACAATAGACACCGATATATATACATATTAATAATCAATTAGACATCTACCTTAGAATGACAAAAACTATAATAATCTCTAAACAAAGTGGTCAACAGCATACACCAAGCTAATGCCAAGGTAGATGAAATTCCGGAATATTTCAGCTGAATCAGCATTTTTGCTGCAATTCATGTAATGCAGTACACTTATATATAACATTTTCTAGCAGTTTATTCATGGTTAGTAGCTATGGACTAGTTATATTCTGGTTTCCGTACCTGCCCTGCGTTCAGTAAAGGCGTTTTCGTCTTACGTTTCGTAAATTTTGCAATTTGGTTCCCCGTGTGCAGTGAATGCGATACTATGGGGATGGGATACAAACATAACAGTTTCGTAACGTGAGCAACTGTTAGCCGTAACTGACCGCAGGGCTGACTGTTTGGTAATGAAAATAACGGAAGTTGAAGAACGTGGATATTAAAATCCTTTATGTATTATAAAATCAAAATCATGTCATTTGGAAACCTTTTGACAAATCACAAGTCACAGAAACGGCATTCAATTTTAAAACCTGTGAGCTGACACAGTCATTCACTAGTTATCGGAAATTTTTAATTCATCACATTTTTACATTATCAATAAATTTCACCTATAAAGTGTATCAACAAACAAATTATAAATAATAGGACATAAAGCAAAACAAACTAAGCTACTAAACAATGCAGCAAAAATATGGCCATCCTTAAAAAATTGTTTGTTTGCAGTTACGCGACCGACTCATGAAAAATTCCTCTACTCTATTTGTTTTTTCAGTTTTATCGATGAACATTTTTTTTCAGTCTTTTAGCCATTACAGTTCTAAACTAAAAAAAAACCTACCTAACTACCTACTCTCTGTTAAAAGTCCGGATCGCAAACAAACACTTTTTAAAGATGGCCTTAAACAAGGATTTTTCTCTAATTCACACCTTGGATTTCAAATTTACTATCACCAATATTTGTGCATTGTGCATAAGGACCAAAGAAAAATCACATTTTTACAGAGGAAAGTTTATTTATATCAAATGGTATGAGTAACGGTCCTTTTATCATAGTCCATTAACAAATGGATTTCAAAGTTTACTCCATTGGAAAACTCCTTTAAACACGAAAGGATTTCATCAAGAAAAGATAAATCACAAACTATATGTTATAAAGTCACAAAACATGAATGTGTTTCAGTTCGGAAACTAATTGTTCGTTTCATGCATCAGAGATCAATCGACTTATAACAACAATATATATCTGGTCAATATAACACATTACATCATAATGCATGGAGAAAATCTTTATAAAATTTACATCAAAGTATGATTTCATGCACAGATGGAATTCGTCTTTTTCATTTCTGTGATCCAATATTGGATTATGGTACAGAATCATCATTTTAACAGCAAATTATTCATAAGTTAACTATTAAAATAAATAATTAATTGTATAATAATGTTGTAATTTTTTACATTTTATCGCCGTAACCCACTAGCCCAAAGCCAGGGTCTAGTAACTTTGATTTCGGGCCAGCAGAAATTACAGGGTGCTAGTCTGAATGGGCAAGTGCTTAATGTAAGTGAATATGTAGTGAATTTTCTCAGAAATAAAGAAAAAATAAAATCCATCCACTATTTTAACAAATTATACCGTCACATAATTGTAACTTTCTGCTTCTTATGAATAAGTGATATATAAGTTTGGGCCAGTAAGAATGGTTTATGGCCAGCAGTATGACTGAGCAACTTACTCAGATGGGCTAATGCTCTGACAAAATTAACGGAAAGCCTGGTGTTACTCTTGACAAAAAGTCAGTTTTTTTCAATGAATTACCACATACTTGACTGCAGTAGAGGACAAACTCTAATACATGGAAGGAGAACTTGTTCAAATATGACTTTATAATCAAAACCATATCTCCTATACGTAGAGAAAGTATTCTTCAAATTGAATAATTTAAATACATTTATGTTGAGTAATATACTTAATGCTTAAATTCCAAAATCTGTTGTTCAACACATCACAGGTGTACAAGGAAAATTGTCTCAAGAAATCATAAAAAGAAATTAAGACATCAGGCTATAATTGCACACAATAATCACTAATGTGTATCAATGATTTACATCACTATTCTACACACAAAAACACTATAAGACATAATAAACAACATTAAAACCTTCTTACATCAGACTTTTGCCAGACAATTCTATAGGTTCGGTTCAAAACGGATTTCCATGTTCAGTTACAACTAGAGCTATCACTGAAGGTGATTAATACTCTACAATACCGATTTGTCATACATATTTTTGATATAATCAAGATGGCAACCAGTCAAGACAATGCAAATAATTAATGATCTATTATTTAAGAGTATTCAAAAATCATCCAAACAGACTATGTCGACAATATGCACAACTAGGCTTGGTAGAAATAATTTGTGTGAAGTTTCATGGAAAAACATATGACGTGACACGACATGACAACATGCATGATTCCCCATACTTCACATTGTGAAGCAAGGGTATAATAATACATCAAATTAAATTTCAATCTATTATCCAATTTGTGGAGAAATCGATCTTCAACAAGCTCAACAATTAAAGCATTAAGAAAGTGAGGAACATAAAATTACAGTTCACATTAATAAACATATAGCTAATGTTCTGCCTAGAATGCTGAGTACCATAATACATGTACATATTTTTAAGAAAATATTCCAATAATGTTTTCATAAACTACAAATTAAGCATCTAAGCACCATTTAGAATAAATAAGTTTACTTTATGGCAATAGTAAATACCATTTAGCTGTAACAAAATTAGTAAATTATCAATTAAATTTCAACGGATTAACAAGTCTAGATATTGATAATTAAGAATTATGAGAAAGATTCTTCCCGAAGACTTCACAGTCATATTTTTACATTAAACTTTGTTTACTTTTAAAAAGATGAAAACAAAGCTTGGTAGCTTTAAAACATGGTTCATACAGAACTTTCCAAACTAAATTCAAGGATGTTTCAAGTACCTTTTCACCATTTTCAAGGACTAGAAATGTTGATTTTTTCAGTATGGAGAATAGGGGATCCAGAGTATTTTTCAAGTTAAACCCCTGAGATGACCATCACCGCAGCTACGATAAATAACACAGCGCGAGAATTACTTTAAGATGGCATAAAATCAGTCGAGTATTGTACCAAACAGTATTACCATACTATTGCGTACTCGGCGGTAGGCCGTTGAAGATAGCTCTGACATTTTTTCAAAATTCAAGCTCTTTTCAAGGAGTTTTTGGCTGTTACAAATTCAAGCAGTTTTCAAGGAGTATGTATCAATTTCAAGGACTTTTCAAGAGCTGTGCGAACCTTGTAAAATAATCAGAGATTTTCACATCAAAATAGCTGAATACTGTATACAATTCTGTCACAAATGATTTTTACATGTGAGACAAAAGTCCATGGTAAAAGTCAACAAAAATCAACAATTCAAATATATATATTAGTAACAATATTTACAATTTCATTATTTAAATATAACAGTATTACAGCTAGTTACATATAATAATAATATGTACATTGACAAAAAACACACATTTTAATTAGTCTCGTTTCAAACATAAATCATCAATACACAACAAGTTTGATTGTTTTATGCTTAAGTCTACAGTATTATTATCAAACAACTACAAAAACACAATAAAACATGATTCGCAACTCATTTTCTATTCATTCACCGACATTCAGGCAACAAAATCATTCCAATTTATTTTGAATGTGTTCAAACATCCAAGTCAACTCGCAATAAAATCTACATTATCACAAATTATGCCATTTTTCCCCAAGCAATGTATCATACCCTTTTTGATCATTCCAAGATGAAATATTATAACATTCACATTTAGCCCAATCTTCACTTGATTTTGTGAACAATCACATTCCACCAACAATCAGTAATCTCATTTATACTGTCTCATAAATCAACAAAAATGTCAAAAATTGCATGGAATACACAAGAAAATCGCCCGAATTGACCACAGAAAGTTCCGTTATTTTAGATCTCTATCGTAAGGGCTGAGATGCGGTACAGGACCACCTATGCTTGGTTGAGAACAGCGACGTATCAAGTCCTCGTACGGTTTATCATTCAGCATACAAACAAGACACACGGTCATGTTGTCACAGCCCAGTCCACCCATCTGACAATCTGGTGCTAAACATCGAGTCATGAGCTCCTCACAGATCTGAAAGTTAAAAATGTGAATTTCTCATAAGTCAGCTTTCTAAAACTATTTTCCATATTAAAAAATCATTTATGTACTTCTATAATACCCGTAAGTAAGGATGAATTGATTCCATACACTGAGCTATATCATCAATCTGGTGAACTATAAATCAATTGATCAGGGATTTCCTTGACGCAGACATCTCGAGTCCCTGACTCCCTTTCCTTTCTAGGGACTCCCATTTTAAACTTACTGTGCATACCTGGGACCCCTAAAATAAACTTTGTAGAGTATAAACTGCATATCAGGGACCCTACAAATTTACTAAGGACCCCCTATTTATCAAACACAAGGGTTCAAGGACCCTAGCTTAAATCCTAGGGAAAACCCTGATTCATATTTCACATTTACAGCCAATTAGATATGTCCCTCCATGTATTATAAAATAAGTCTATTGCTTCTTTATCTGTTTGCAGATACACTAGTTTCACTTTAACTTCTTGAATTTTTGGAAGCAAAGCATTAATGAAGATAAAATTTATTAGGAGCATACACTAACATGAAATGACATATAGCAGCAGGCATAAGAATGCAATATTTCAAAATCAGCTGAAAATTAGGCAAGGATTCCGCTGAAGAACCCGGTGGGTCCAGGGCATCGATCTCATTAACGGCCTTTGCCAGCATCAAACCTGCAGATTTCCATAAATCCGCCGAAAATGCTCATGCCTAATAAAGACATATTTTCAGACCAAAAGGAAAAAACAAGATGTTCTAACCAAATTTTACAATCTTTACAGACAAACAGTGACAGACTCTTGGACCCATCAAGAAAAATTACTTGATTAATTTAAGATATTTAAAACTGACTCCCATACTAAATAATAAAACAATGTACAAATAGCTAAACTTATAGTTTGGATTTAGCATCGGCCAATCAGAACATAAGTACTTACAATTTCAGGTTCCATTCTTTGAGCAATTCTGGCTCGTATAAAATCTACTACCTCTTGATTGGTTAACACATCCCAGATTCCATCACAGGCTATAATTATAAACTCATACTCCCCAGTAAGCATACGTTCCTGAACATCTGGGAAAGCTGTGAAACAAAATATATCAAGAATAAAAAATGTTTTTATCAAAATGTCATGGGTAATATAATACTCAAGAAACTATATTAGAATCAGATGGTAAAATTATAATCCTATAAATAAAGACTACAGAACATCCATTCAAAATGATTATTATATATACAGTAAAACCTTGATAATATGACCATCATTTGGAGACTTGAAAAATGGTCTTATTATTGAGATGGTCTTAATATTGAGGCTGTATTAAGAGCAAAACAGTGAAAATGGACTTGAAAATTGTGTTCTTAATTTCGAGGTGGTTTTATTATTGATGTGGTCTTTTAGTGAGGTTTTACAGTATACAGCGGACTCATTGACTGGGACTCAGTCTGGATGACTCAAACTGATTATGGAAGTCCCAATAAACTTTTCATCATATTCTATATTGTTCTACTACTGTTGGTTCGAACTATCCAGCCTCGAACTCTGGAACCAATTATTCGGTCCCTTCAACATAAAACGCTCTATAATTTGCACCTTTAGGTCAAACAATGCATTTTCTCACCTCATAATCGGCACAGCACATGTTATATTGATACGTTTGTGAAAATTGCACTACAAGCTATCAGCTGTGTTTAAATGCACTAGTTTGCAGTTGTTTGCCGAGAGATAATGCACACTATGACTGTACATGTGACTCAAAGAATAACTTAAAAAATCCTACCATGAACAAACATATCTGAGAAGAATTTGCCAAAATAAAGTTAAGTATGTTTTTACTTTTATTGTCATACAGTGTGCACAATATTTCTATATTCAAATTTTCAGAATTATCTTGATGTCATTATCCTGTATATTTATATGTATGCTTGTTTACATACTGCATATTATAGAATCACAAAATTTTGATTGACTAGAACTACACTTTGATTGAACTAATGTTGTCAGGCTCGACATGTTCGAGCCAACGAGAGTCCACTGCATTAAATAATCAATACTAATTAGATGAGCAAGAAAGAAGCAAGACTTTACATAACCTCTGTTACTGTCCTTAACACAAATGCTTAAAACCTCTTCTGTAGTGACGTCTTTTCAAGAAAACGCAACATATGATGTAACTATTTGCAAGCAGGGAACAAAATAAACTCCATACAGTCACTTTGTTTCACATTGACATTTGGGGCTAATATTGCTCCCTGTCAGTACATGGTGATGTCATATGTGACGTTTCTGGAAATGATGTCACTTAAAGAAGAGGTTGGAAATCGTACAGCAGCGCTCATATTCTGAATTAATTTGAAAATGAAAATAGCACAGAAAAATGGTAATTCCTGACATACCTGTCACTATTTGTTCGTCTGGTCCCTTTTTGTCATTTTTCTTAAACACAAAATCTCCAAGAGCTCTGGACAAGGCAAGGTTACCTATAAACATAAATCATATTGTGTTGTGTGTGTATTTAATCATTTCCCTAAGTGTCATTAATTTATATGCGAATATATTACTGACTGAAATAGATATCATGAAATGATTTGCTAGTTTGTTTCATATTTTGTTAATCATACTCTTACACACTTTACACATAACTTCATGAACGGTTGTTACTTGAACAAAATTCAAGTACTTTTCAATGACTTTTAAGTACTTTTCAAGTACTTTTTCCCCATTTTCAAGGAGTAAAAATGATGATATTTTCGGTATAGAGAAGAAGGGCTTCAGTGTATTTTTAAGTTTATCCCACCGAGATGACCATCACAGCAGCACAGTTGTCTCAAAAACGGGCCTGGCGAGCGTCAAATCCAAGGATTTCCGCAGAAAATTCTCATGCCTGTATATTACAGTCTTGTCCTTTGGTTTCAGTGTGAAAGCATGAAATCTGTAGTAATTTTGCAGACAGGGATTAAAAATCACTCCAAAAGGAATAACAAAGAATTACTTGTAATAGGATAGTGATGTGATATTTAATAACTTAAAGACATATGCAACGTATTTTTTAAGTTCGATTCTTTAATATTCATCAGAAGACTCAAGAAGTCAATATCAACGAACCATTCACTCTGTTGAATTCAACCCATCCTCCTGCAGCTATAATTCTTCTTGTCTCCATCTCATTCCCTGGTTTATGATCATTGGATAAAATATCAGCCTTCCCACGAACGCTCGCAACTGCTCTTGAGTCACCAACATTGGCCTGAATGAAGAAAACAATCTTTTATAACAATTGGATAACATTCATTTCTAAAATTTCAAAAGAAATAACATTACAATCAAATAAAGTTGATCCAAAACACTATAGATATAGTTAATATTTTAGAACATACAAGACTGGTAATTACATTTCGTAAAATTCTTTGTTGCCATGGTAACACATAAAATACATTATTACCTTACAAAGAAACTTTTACCTAAAATTTAAATCAATCAATTCAACAAATTAAGTTTATCACATACTTAAAGATTGGCTACACAATAATAATTTTGTTCACAATTCACTAGAAACAGACAGAAGAATGTAAACATTTTTACCGTAAAAGTATTATATTGTGTGTCGAAAAATTTGCAAATTGCTGATTTCAGACATTTCCCATGCGGAAATGTTAGGGACTTGTCGAAATCAGTTTGTTTATGCATAGTGTAATATCTACACATAGTAAAATTATCAATTTCTTAATTTTATTTAAATCTCCAAAAATTATGGTAGGACTCCCAAGTATTTTCGCCTACACATTGCTTTAGATGTGACTCCATGGAGTACTAGACTCCAAGTAGTGGCTACACAGTGCATAGGAAAAAATACTTTGGTGGAAGTGAAAGTTAAGCTTGGGATATTGTCTGCGAATTTTGTGCATTCCCAAAATGTGCAAACTTTACCACCCTGCAAACTTGACCACTTATACAGTATGATACTTACACAATAAATCCTTTTGTTTTTAATTAACACAGTCACAGCTGTAGTACCTGCAAGTTCATCTTTCATTGTTTCATCTACAAACAGAGAAATACTTTCATCTTTATCCAATACTCGTAACCAGAGAACAGTGTCAATTAACTATATGCTAGAAAATAATTAAGTAAAAAGTATCTTACACCAATCAATAACAGTATAAAAGCTTGATCAGAAGGAGTATGCTTTCCAATTATCTTACACCAATCAATAACAGTATAAAAGCTTGATCAGAAGGAGTATGCTTTCCAATTATCTTACACCAATCAATAACAGTATAAAAGCTTGATCAGAAGGAGTATGCTTTCCAATTATCTTACACCAATCAATAACAGTATAAAAGCTTGATCAGAAGGAGTATGCTTTCCAATTATCTTACACCAATCAATAACAGTATAAAAGCTTGATCAGAAGGAGTATGCTTTCCAATTGATCTTTTTACAATAATAAATCAATATAAGATGTTCTGAAAGATCTTCTCATAATTGAAAGGTCACAAGATAAATTTTCATCATTTATTTCAATGCATTTTAATTACAAAAACTACTTTCATCTCTTAAAATCAGCATGCCTGCAGTTGAAACTTCAATATGATGAGCACATCAGTACCTAAGCTTCGGCATTTTCCATGTCCCAATGACTCCTTGAGGCAACAAAGTTTAACCTCTTTTTTACAGAAATTTAATGATTTTAAGAATGACAAACAAGAGGGCCATGATGGCCCTATATTATCAAGGCCATATATCTCTCACCTGAGTACACTGCCATTATGACTAAATTAGACTATTGTGCCATTAAATAAGTATAGATTCAATAAAAATCTTGTCAGCAGTTTAGGAGATGTCTATAATAGTTTCCACTATATACCTATAGGCAACATGGCAAGGTACGATGGACAGCCAACGATCCTAAAAGCTCACCATGAGCACTTATAACAGTAAATATTCTCCCACAAGGTATGTTGCAATCAGTTATGAAACTTTTTCCTATTGAGCCAACCAGGATGGACAGGTTAATATAAATCCTGCCCAGTTAACAATTTATTACAAGTGACAGTCACCTTTGGTCATGTCATCGTCAATTTGAAGAAATCCACCTTTTAATGCTTCTGCAATACGGTTTTGTGCTGAAATTACAAACAATAATGAACTGAAAGTATAACAGCAATCACAAATTAAAGATGCCATCGATTATACGGCATTTAAGGGTTCCTATTGTGTACAGTATTAACTAACATTGCATTCTAGATACATGTAGTAGCTTTTAAAGCAAAATATATGTCCCCTTCAAAACAGCTAGTTGACCTTTGAACTCATCATGTGGGATTGACCTGACATGAATGAAAGATGCCTTCCACATGTTGTCACATTATGGTACACGTTTGTGCCATCAAAATCCTTTCAGGGGGTCAA
Organism: Mactromeris polynyma; assembly: GCA_032209605.1. Taxonomy (NCBI): domain Eukaryota; kingdom Metazoa; phylum Mollusca; class Bivalvia; order Venerida; family Mactridae; genus Mactromeris; species Mactromeris polynyma. The sequence continues at coordinate 4,561,347 of JASFXZ010000041.1, forward strand.
GAGATATGGAGCAAACATAATTTTATGACTAATGGACTCACAGACAACAGAACAAAATTCAGTATGTTCCCCTTATTTTGGGGAAGCCATAAACCGTTATCTATTTGAATGAGGTTTTGTAAAGAAATCAACCGATTCTGGTGATTAAGAAACCACAGGCGGACAAAGAAACAGACATATGATACAAGGAAGCCAGTATCCCTTGCACCATACATCACAGAACTACAGCATGAAAACAGCTGCTCAATATTTTTAGAGTAAAATTTTGAGCAAATAGATCATATAACACAATTAATTTTATTAAATTTTAGTCCTTTTAAAGAAATCTTAGAAATAAATAATGAAGTACAATACATGTACTAACCATAAGCAGGTTGCATAATTATTTTCTTGTGAAGATTGTTGCTGGCATACTGTGCCACCTTTGCTCCTGAAATAGACAAATCCAGATAATTTTTAACTTTTTTGAGTCTAATACAATGACAAATTGCGTCCATTGCCAACTTTCTTGAGTCTAATACGATGACAAATTGAGTCAATTGCTTACTTTCTTGAGTGTGGTACAATGACAATCAAGTCAATTACCAACTTATCAATACAATGGGTATTAGAACCAAAATCCAGTATTGGGCATCTTCCAGGACGTTCTGACAACTTTTTATGACTGGATGCAATGTATGTGCTGACATCTATCATCGTAATTCTTGAGCATAATGGTCAAACACGGACAAGTTCTATAATGGAAATCTTTCTTGGCTAATGTTTTATATGTATCATGTACTGGTACAGTAAAACCTCCGTAATAATACCATCCATGGGACCCTTGAAAACTGGCCCTCTAATTGAGATGGTCCTTGTATTGAGGTTGAATAAAGAGCAAAACAGTAAAATGGGACTTGAAATTGTGATCTTAATTTTGAGGTGGTCCTATTATTGAGGTGGTCTTTAAAAGAGGTTTTACTTATGTTTGTTCTAAAGCTGCCTCTCTTGATAGACAGGTAGTGAAAAGGATTGCAATTTGTATCCAAAACTAGGAATGTGTCCATTGGACACAGATACCCCCACTTGCATTCTTTGTCACAAAAGCAAATGCTATTATTCTGCTCAATGTTTGTGAATGGGTATCAAAATTACCAAGTGAACAACTGTACTGATTATGGGAGGGCACAGCCAAGCATGAAACCCCAGGTGCACAACTACACATGCTGGTGAACATTCCTGTAAAGTTTTATGACTCTGGCTCATATACTTTTGGAGATATGAGTGACACAAGATTGCATACTCTGTAGGCTATATTTTAACTAAGTCAAGGGCCATAACTTTGTACTTACTGGGCACAGGCAATCATAAAACCCCAGGTGCACAACTACACATGCTGGTGAACATTCATGTGAAGTTTTATGACTCTGGCTCATATACTTTTGGAGATATGAGTGACACAAGATTGCAAACTCTGTAGGCTATATTTTAACTAAGTCAAGGACCATAACTTTGTACTAACTGGGCACAGCCAAACATGAAACCCCAGGTGCACAACTACACATGCTGGTGAACATTCCTGTAAAGTTTTATGACTCTGGCTCATATACTTTTGGAGACATGAGTGACACAAGATTGCATACTCTGTAGGCTATATTTTAACTAGGTCAAGGGCCATAACTTTGTACTTACTGGGCACAGGCAATCATAAAACCCCAGGTGCACAACTACACATGCTGGTGAACATTCCTGTAAAGTTTTATGACTCTGGCTCATATACTTTTGGAGATATGAGTGACACAAGATTGCATACTCTGTAGGCTATATTTTAACTAAGTCCAGGGCCATAACTTTGCACTTACAGGGCACAGCCAAACATGAAACCCCAGGTGCATAACTACACATGCTGGTGAACATTCCTGTAAAGTTTTAAGACTCTGACTCATATACTTTTGGGGATATGAGTGACACAAGATTTTGTGACGGACGGAAGGATGGACCGAACGACAAGGACAAATCTATATGCCCCACCCCCTTTCAGAGTGGGGGCATAAAAATAATAGTCTTTAAATTAAACAGGCACCATCAATGGGGGTAGCCCATTTGATCAAAAATACATTCAAACTTATAAAAGTTCTTAACTTTCACTTAATCGGACTTGGCATAAAATATTTAAGCCAGCCAACAGTTACTCAGCGATATCATATCACGCTAAGTTTCCATAACAGGGCAATTTTCAGCAAACCAACGTTTAAATTTGATCAGTAAGGTAAAAGCTGACCAAACATCTGATGAAAACATGGTATAAAAAAATAATTTGGATTTGTGAAATATGCTAATACTATTTAATCCATAGGAACCTTGGAGAAACTATTTGAAATTTGAGTTTAGTAAACTATGTAGTGTGGAAAACAAGAGAAATGCCTATCAGTGATTCATTAACTAGTGAAAAAAGTTCACCCATAGATTAGTATACTAGAGTACAATACAAAAATGCCCCATTTATCAGATTATTTCTTTAAAGACTAACTTCTCTTAGGACCTATCAACCAATCAAAGAATGTGTAACAGAAGATAAGAAAACTTTATGTTTCCATATTAAATATGTTTTGTTGACTTATGAAAAACAAACATGGGAATATGGTACAATCCCATGGGCCAGAAAGAACAATCATTTCTTAATCAAACATATGTCTGAATGATAGTACATTTCAACTTTCAGAACTCTCAAGTATTGTTTATTCAATCGCAGTCAAAGCAGAGAAGTTAGTCATGTTTAGCAGCAGAAATTTCTAATTATGTTAAACCTGTTACATAGAAAGTAACAAAGCAACCTATTATACTGTCACACACTGCACAGGATAGATACACTATCATATAGGAAACAGAGAGAAGTCACAGGACAGAAGAATCCAAAACAAGAGTTCCAACTAGAACATTTAAGTAAGTGGGCTCTTAATAGCAGAGAGTGAGACAGACAGGACACGAAATTAGGAAATATGAGGAAAACTCCAAATCTATAGACTAAAGAAAATAGGTAACAAATATAAATTTAACTATAAAATATACAAAATATATCCAAATGAGAGTTAAAGCATAAGAGCTTTGGACAGAGGGTCCTAAATAAAACTAAAGATGGACAAATCATATGAAATAAGCTTTAAACCGAGGGATTTAAATAAAGCTTGAGATGGACAAATCATATGAAATGAGCTTTAAACCGAGGGATTTAAATAAAGCTTGAGATGGACAAATCATATGAAATGAGCTTTAAACGGAGGGATTAAAATAAAGCTAGAGATGGACAAAATCATATGAAATGAGCTTTAAACCGAGGGATTTAAATAAAGCTTGAGATGGACAAATCATATGAAATGAGCTTTAAACCGAGGGATTAAAATAAAGCTAGAGATGGACAAAATCATATGAAATGAGCTTTAAACCGAGGGATTAAAATAAAGCTTGAGATGGACAAAATCCTATGAAATGAGCTTTAAACCGAGGGATTAAAATAAAGCTAGAGATGGACAAAATCCTATGGAATGAGCTTTGGACAGAGGGCCCTAAATAAAACTAGAGATGGACAAGTCATATACAATTTGCTTAGGACAGAGGGCTCTAAAAATAAATAGACAAAAGCTGCAAGACTTATGATTAATGACAGAATGTTCAGACAATCAAAGAAAATAAGACCAGAAAACGATGGAGATTAGCTTATTATGCACCATAAAACTTGGCCACACCAGCTTAATTGTATGACTGACAATGTCATAAAACATAAGATCTTTATTCTTTATAATCAAACCCCTTATGTCTAAGTACCAATAATTCAAACATACCACTTAGCCAGAAGTATTTTTATGATTTCAGCAACTGGATTTCAATATGCACCAAGAATGCCCACACAGATTACACTCTCTTATACAATATAGCCTCAGGAGGACGTAAACATAGCAACGGCTCAAAATATTAACCTGTTGTATCAACAAAACTTACAAACAAGAGGCCCATGAGGGCTATACACTCTACTTGCTGCATTGTGCACTTAGATCAAGGCAAGATGATTTTCAAAGTTATTCCCTATAATTATAGCCCCTGAGGCATAATTTGAACAATCTTCATATCATATGAAATAAAGTCATGTTTTGAGGAACACGAAAAATCGGTCAATGGCGCTACCTAGATTCCGGGTCTACGGACTGCCGGTCCATATATGAGACCACTAAACAGTGTTATATACCAAATATCATAAACCCGGGCTATGCAGTTTAGAAGAAGAAGATTTTCAAAGATTTCCCAATATAAGTCTATCGAAAACATGCGATCCCTGTAAGTGTAACCAGATGCTGTATAAATGAAAAAAAAACTGACAAACGGACGACAGATGCACATGACGACCAAATTGCCATGACATGACTTTAAAAACCCGAGTAACATTTTCCCTTCCAAAAATGAACCATTCATCTCAATAAATAAAGATCTGTCAAGTCAGGAAAGTATCGGATTCAAACAGCAATATCAGATGTTATTTCCATTATGTGTCTACAGTTGGTCAAACTTTGAAAATATCATTATTAACAAACTAATTATGTGTCTACAGTTGGTCAAACTTTGAAAATATCATTATTAACAAACTAATTATGTGTCTACAGTTGGTCAAACTTTGAAAATATCATTATTAACAAACTAATTACGTGTCTACAGTTGGTCAAACTTTGAAAATATCATTATTAACAAACTAAAAGGTATTTAATTGCTTTAAAACATTGTTCCTTGCTCAACTACCTAAGTGATCTTTATTCTCACCACACTGACCTTGAGCTGACCTTACCAAAAATTGTCTCATTATCAGGGTTCCTTAGGATATTTCAGCCAGGGGTCCTAGGACTCTTGTGTTTGACAAATTGGGGGTTCTTAGTAAATGTTTAGGGTCCCAAATATGCAGTTTACACTTGACAAAAGTTTAGATTAGGGGTCCCAGGGATGCACATTAAGTTGAAAATGGGAGTCCCAAGAAAGAAAAGGGAGTCCAGAACTCAATATTTCTGCATCAGGGAAATTCCTGCATTATCGTAAATATGTGTTCCAAGTTATTTGAACATTCAATTCACAGATGTAAATGATACTGAGAGTGCACATTTTGTGACATACTCACAGACATATAAACAAATAACAATAATAGAAACAATGTTTCCCCAAATCTTAAGGGGACACACAATGAGTCATGAATGCATTTATACAGTTCTGACTTATAGTATTGAATGATACACCAGGGTTCACTGTAGTGATCCATGTGGATACAAGATACTGCAGTGAGTGAAGTGATAACAATATTGGATTTTTCATCTGCTTTTCATTACAGTTTTGAGGTATGTGATTCATACCTCCACTTACAAGCATCAATACTTAGTAAGATCACTTAAGATTCTACACCAGTAATTAATATACTTTGAAGTATACCTAAAAATTACCTTCCCACAATATATTTTATCCAGCGGCTAAAGTATACTTTTACATGACATGTACATGTATTAATACGAAGCAGCCCTTACACAATAGTCACTACCATTACATAATATTGACAGTCAACAAAATTTGGCTCAGTTATAATTGGGGTTATGTCATATGGGAAACAATTAACATTAACAGTACAGAAGGAAAAAGGTGCCTAAATACTGGGACCCAATATTCCACTCAAATACCCAATACTGTAATTCCCCTTATGCACCTTGTTCCCTTATACCCTTCAAGTATCCATTACTTTATACAGCCCTATTTAATGGCAAATTTGGAGCCGATATTGGGTCCCATTCCCCAAAGAAAAAAGTATATATTTTCCCCTACTTGGAAACAAAATTTCCCTTCAGTAAAATCATTTAAAATGTTAGTCTTATAAATACCCAAATTTGGTGATTCATGATGCAAATTTGCCCTATTGAAAGGACCCGCCATACTTCCCAAAAACTTTAAAAAATGGCTGCTGTAAGTTAACAGTGCCATAATTCCCCCACAGTTTCCAGTACCATAATCCCCCTGCAGCATCTGCTACCATTATTCCCCAGCTATACCCCAATTCCTCAGAAGTGGACTGTCCCCTAATTTCCCTAAAGTGCCCAGTGTCTCCTACCAGTTTGAAGAACCATGTATCATAACCCCTGTGATATACAGAGTACCAGAATTCCCAGGCAGTCTTAAAGACAGGCACTTGGATTTACATCAGATCAAAAATAAATCTTCATAAATTTCAGTGAATAAAATTTATCAAAAGGAATCATAAGGCCGAATGTTATCATTTCTCTGTTGCTAAATTATCACCTATTCTCTTATAATTTCATCCATTTACAAACAGAATCTTTTTTCACATTTATTTAGCAGGTACCACACTATAATTTCGTTAATTTCATAAAATGACAAAAATCTAGTACACAGGTTAGTCCCATTAATGCATACTGGTAAGTCACATTGTGACAAGATAACAATATAAATCTAAAAATGAAATAAGACAACAAAATGGGTATACGCATACACGTCTAAAAAAACTCATTAGAACAAAGAAATGAAGTAAACACAGCATTTGTATACATTGTTAGTAATGCAGACCATGACCTCATCCTTGGAGTTTACTTACTTAAGTGAAGTAAATAACGGTATATATACATCATTGTCCTTTAAATGTGAATGACTCAAAATTACTGAGACATTTGAATCTTAACAATAGGTCAATTAAGTTGTAAAACTCTGCTTACATATAAACATCAATACAATCATCATAGACAACAATCACCATTTATAACCAGTGACCTCTGACCTCTGCACAATCACTGTACAGGTATTGATTAGAGAAATAAATACAACATCAATGCAAATGAAGCACTGGAGACAATCCAATAATACTTCAACCTAACTAACATAATAGTACCCGTATTCAAGTTGCACAATGGAAGGATATGCATTCCACTTAAACTTAGAAATGTATCCACAGGACACAGGTGCCAACACTTTACTCATTAACTCAATCAAGGGGCATAACTATGCTCTCAGTACATAAATGCAATCTAAAACACTTCCATGTTATGACTAATATTCCTAGGTCAAATACTTCTTGACATATAAATACCACAAGTTTGGGGGATCAGATGGACAGACTGAGGGATGAACAATGGTAAATCTAAGTCACACACACACAGTCCTGGGAGATGAAAGTTCTCCTTTACAAGGTGCAACAAAGAAGCTGAGGCTTGCATCATCATTTGGATCTAACTTTCTCAGAGACCTAGCTAAATGCAATATTTACATTTTTCGGACGCAGACGATGATGAAGATCAAGTTACACCAATAAATCATGATTGTGTGTTTTCCATACAGACAAACTCAAAATGACCATCTTTAGACATTTAACTGTTTTTACAAATACTAATTTGATACCAAAGCAAAGACCCTTATTATAAGCAATAAGAATACAGATTTGTACAATGGTGCTAACAGAATACAATTGAGAAAGTCACAATTTATTTTCCCCAACAGCAAGTCAGATATTACAGCAACCACTAACATAACCATGAGACACCATTCAACAGAACATTTCATGAAAAGAATAATACAGCTGATTCCCATCTACATGCAATTACTACAAGTCTCTGCCTACTACAAAGCACATTTTAGCCATCATCTGTATAAAGGTATTCGTACAATTATATAATTTATATGCCACAAGCTTAGACTAGCGCTAGCCAAAACACCAATGGCTGTTAAAACTCAAATTTTCCTACTGGGATTCATCAAAATTGTCTCAAAATAGCCAAATTTTGTGATTAAATTCCATAAGTTTGTCAAATTAATGACTTATTTATTGAATCAGGCTACCAAGTTTTGGAAACTAGCGCCAGCCTAGCAAGCCAATATAGATACGGTATGTAAGATAAGCAGATAACTGAGTGTATTAAAGAAATAGTCTGACAAATGGACATATCAGGCCTAACCATACATACCACGTGTGTTATTCACGTCCTTTGGATTGGCGAGTTGTTCTTCTAAACGTACAATTATACACAAAACAATTTCGATAACATATTCCAAAATAAAATATAGCAATTGACAAACTCTAAGTTTAAGAACAACCTAACAATGAAGAAGAACATAGATCTAAAAAAAATGGTTGATAACTCCACCATCTTTTGATCAAATAAATATGCAAAAAGTTACTAAGAAATATGGCATAGTACCAGGAATGTGAAATTTTCAACAATGGTGATACTAAATACAGTTCAATTTGAGCTGTCTGCTTAATTGTCTATTTATTTTTGAAGCAAGAGGTCATATGCTTAACTGTACGTCATCTTTATGGATAACAACAACAACAAGCAATATATTAGTTTGGTGCAGGGCTCTAGAAATTCACTACCCTGATGTTCCGGACAAGTCTAATTGCCGACAGTTGAGTTAGACTTAATCCGAGACAAGTCTGCTATGCACGCCTACTTCTACCCTATTCTATTCTGGTACAACTAGCCTTCCATGTCGGACAAGTAAAAATTAACATGTGCACTAGTCCGGGACAACTGTATTTAAAGATGATTTCTAGAGCCTTGTGGTGGTAAAACAATGATGGTAACAAACAGCAACAAGCATGCAGCTATGAAAAGTATCATGGAATGGAGAAATAGGAGGAGATCAAATTGATGGTCTGGCAAAAAACTTTTTGTAGCTAGATTTGTTACGTAACTGAGTTTATACAGTACAGAGCACTAGACAGTTTTTGAGACTGTTACCCATAATCCCAAATTGGGGGATTATGAGTTTTTGAAAGAAATAGAGGAATTGTGAGCTGAATATATAATGATTCTTTTTTTACTATTCACACTTTACAGTAAACAGTATTCTATGACAAATGTCTCAATATGTTTATAGAAATATGGATCAGCACCTTCTTACATGAATTCCTTTTTGAGGGTGGAACTTGGAAATAGGGGAAAACTATACCATGAAGTAGGGGAATGGTATCCAAAAAAACACCCCAAAAATGCAAAAAAGTGCCCTGCAGTAACAATAGTTTTAAACCAAACCCTCAAAATGACTTTATGAGATGTTGCTATATATATTACTAGTGAATCCAATACAAATATCTGAGTATGTCAAAACAAATGTTTACCTCCATGGCCATCAAATACTCCAAAAAACATGGCATCTTTATCACCTGGTAGAGATAGCAACTGAATATGGGCATCCTCCATATCTAGACAATGGTTAAGGATATTTTACCATATTTGGAAACTGGTCCTCCCATTGCTATCATGCACATTATATAAAACTATAATGATACTCAAATGAAAAGATACACAAATAAATAGCAGGGTTTTCCCTAGGATTTTTAATCTAGGGGTCCTTTGACCCTTGTGTTTGACAAACTGGGGGTCCTAAGTAAATTTGTAGGGTCCCAGATATGCAGTGTTTCTACTTGACAATGGTTTATTTTAGGGGTCACAGGGATGCACAGTCAGTAGAAAATTAATTATTTGTTGAAAAAAGTTACTGAACTTACTAAACATTCCAATAAGTAAAATAATAATAATAAATGTAACACATTTTTACAAAGGATACTGATTCTCCAACCCTGCATACATGATGATCCAACTTTAACAGCATTATTTTTGCAGCTTGACGTCTCCTTGGTTGTAACGGGTTCTGATAAGGTTTGACCCATTTTGTATCAGCTGCTGGTTTTATATGGTCAACCAGTCACAGTAAAAAGATATGTACACAATTTTTGAAGCAACACAATTATACCATGTTGGATTCACATGTCACTACAGCCCTAAAAAAAAGAAATATCATTTATTTAATCTGTATTCATATTCAAAGAAAGTGATGGAGAAATAGTATAATTTTATGATGGTCTATAGGAAACTTCCCACTGGAAGCCCATCAAATTAAATTGGTTTCGAGTTATCCAACCATTCCTCAGCCGACTCACTTTTTTGCGACTTAAGGAAACAGATCTGATAGTTTTTGTCTGAATTTATGGTCATTATTTAGAAAAAAGAAGTTTTTAAAATAGAAAAACACTCATTTGATTTGCGGGCTATAACAGCAGTCACTGTTCGCGACAGACTATAAAAAAATTTAACACAATAAAAAAGGTTAACTTTCACTTTGAAACGAGCGGTCCCATAGCTGCACGAAATCCTGTCAGAAAATTGAAAAACAGTTCTTTTCTTGGTAAACTCTCAAAATTGTGCGATGTAGACAATGGTAGAGTTGTCAAATTGGACATTTCTGGAAGATTTTTCTTTTTCGGGTTCAATGCTGTATGATTCAATTCAAAATCTTAATATTTCAAGAGTTGTCAATGGATTTTTTTTGACAAATTCCGCAATTTTGCTTTACTCCTCTTGAATTTACAATATGTAGAATAAGAATGGATACTAGTAAGTTCGGTAAATAGCAAGTTCGGTAAATTGATTTTAACGTTCATTTCGTTTGGAGGTTTCGGTAAATTGATTTTAACGTTAGTTTCTTTCGGAGGTTTTGGTAAAAAGATTTTTTGTTAACATTGAATGTTTCGGTAAATTAATATAATAGCGTTGTTAACACATTTTCAATTAAAAGTTAATGCTAGAAATAAAACAAAACAAACAACCAAACATGTATTTGTATAATTAAAGCTGAACACAGATAGGATTATCAGGTGTCATTAGCTTTGAACTGCAATCAACGTGTTAATTATAATTAATTACGGGTACGAGTTGACTTGGGTATGTACGAGTTGACCAAAGAAAGGGTACGAGTTGACTTGGATAGGTACGAGTTGACCAAAGAAAGGGTACGAGTTGACTTGGATAGGTACGAGTTGACCAAAGAAAGGGTACGAGTTGTCTTGGATAGGTACAAGTTGACCAAAGAAAGGGTACGAGATGACTTGTGTAGGTAATTGACTTAATTACATTGTTTGGTCACACTATCCTATTATTAAGCCTATGTCATTGTTCAATGTAAACAAAAAATCTTTTTACCGAAAATTCCGAAAGAAACTAACGTTAAAATCAATTTACCGAAACCTCCAAACGAAATGAACGTTAAAATCAATTTACCGAAGTTGTCATTTACCGAAACCTCCGTAAATCATAAGAATGATACTGAACTCAAAATAAAAATAGATATTTATTTTGATACAGACCCCTTTGCTTCCCAAGTCACATTTTGTGTATGAATGCATGTATGCTGAATGTGATAGGGTACAGTGCTTTTTCCCCTAACAGACGTATCTGCAAGAATGCAATTTTTTTCAACATGTTTTCGGTCTGACAAGTTTTCCAAGGATTCAGATCGAATGCCAGACAAGTCTTGGAAGTTATTCGCCATGAATGACATGGTGTGGGGCTTGATGTGGACCTGAACACTAGAGAAATTGAGCTAGTCATGCAGCTGACTATCTCCACATCACTACACTCCATCAGATAATGAGATATAAAGTCAATAAACTTCCGTAACCTCCAACGATCTACTGAAGATCGTTTTACATGGAAGAAGAACATAAATGAGATCACCGATTTCATGTTAATCATGAAAGAATATACTTCAACATGACCTGACATGACAAAACAATTCAAGGAACACATATTCGCAAAAACGAAAATGAATCGTGAAATGAAACAAGACGTCAAGAGCGAAGTCTATCTTGCTACTACGATCTACTTGGAATCATTCGAAAAGAATATAAACATAACCGCCCAATAAAGTGAAACATTATGGGTCTTTAAGAAAACCAACTGTTATATATTTTCGATAACATCCAATAATCGAATTTACAACCTCTGTGCAGCAGAAGTTAGCGTATGTCAACAAAAATATATCTTCTTGAGAAATGTTTCGATGGTTACAGGAAGTAGATGGCGCTGGTGTTTCTTTACGGTGCTGCGTGAAAATTCCAGGACGTGAAGAACGGTTTGGAAGGCGTAACGCTACTATTGTTCTGGCATAAGGTAACTAAATCGTCCGCTGTTATTTTGTCGCATTATAAAATATAAATATATATTATTTTTATAAGTATGTAATTATATTCGTATATTACAATTATATACATTGATATTTCCCGTTTACACATAGTGCATGTCTAAATGAAATATTACATTTCGATGCATAATATTAGATATTTACTGACAGATCCTAGCTCCTTTTAGCATAATTGCTGGAGCGAATTACAGTACAGTGCGAGAACGGAACGTTCTTCAAAACAGAACAGATTCTGCTCCTACTAGGGGTGCCTTCAGATCGCGCTTAGCAGTGTAGTCTGACACTTTATCGCCAGATAGGACACTAACTCTAAGTAGTCTATTTATAGTATTTGAGCAGCAGTGTGCCACCACCACCATTGTAGTAAGTCGTGAATGAAGGTAATTCCTTCCAGTCCATTTCTAACATGATCATGCAAACCGAAAAAATCGCAACATTTTGGTTGTTAGATAATGGAAAGAATGGTCCAATTGTTGATATCTGCGGAAGGTGGAACTCCACCAACTTTATGGACAGAGCGTCTAAATAAATACAGATTTTATACCTTTCTGAATCAATCACAGTACGCAAAACGTAAATACTTGTTTTTGAAATAAAATCATTGGGCAGTAATTTAACTAACTATCCTGTTGACATCCATAAACGGGATACCATTTTATAAGTCTGTATGAATGATAAGCAGTGTGTTAGATCCAATTTACCAGCATTTAAGGTTCTTTTCAGATGAACAGAAACACGTGACATACAATAAGGTCAAGGAAGGGTCTTTGAATTAGTAACAGATGAAATTACACTTCGAACATGTACATATTTAATTCGAGCCTAGCACAGGTAACCCATTGACCACAGAATTAGGTTGGCAAAGCGCAACAGCGTTCTACGATTTATTTAAGTTTCAGCATTTTGGATGATCAGTTGCAGTAGTTTAATTAGACTTAAATAAGAAAGATAATCTGATGTACACGGTTTCATTAAAATCACTTGTAATGGTTTATTATTCATGCATATAATTTAAATTAATTTGTCTACATATGTAAATCGACAGTAGACCAATATGTTACTTGTCAACGCTGACACAACACCTATGGATACGGATATTGTGTATTTGAGTACAAGGTTATTTATTCCATAAACTGTGTTGCCCATTGTATTTAGTTAAATTAAAGCTACGTATATGTTGAAGTGCACGGGTACATGGGTCGTGCCATGACCTGACCCGATACCCGAGTACTCGTCCTAGCTCTAGAAGAAAGATAGACATATTAACACAAACAGGAATAACGGACATGGGATGGAAAAAAAAAATGTGATAAAGTTGATACAAACGATCAAATGCATTTAAAAAAACTACCTAAATTGAAATATATTGGTCGAAATATTTGACCCTACAGTTGATATGTCTCTATACTGTCGCTGTTACGAACGACGCGTGTAAAAGTCGGAGTACAGAGACACGTATGCGGGGCTATACTGAACCGTACTTCGTTTAGGTAGTGTTTGAATTAATGTTTAAGTATTAAACAAACTTCATGGTGTTCAAACAAAAAATGTCTTATAAATCTTCAACGGGATATAAGGAAGTTTTTCAGCTATTGTCGTCATTCTGTCAAATTATTGACGACACAAAAATGTTCTTTTCCAAACTGAATGTTGTACAATAAATCGGTCTGGACAATCTGATGAAATCTGCCCAGAAATAGCCCACGTATACATGTGTTTTTTTCATGCACAGAAACGGCCAAAGTTTAAATGGCACCAAATGGGTTGTATTAAAATCCGTCCGTATACAGTGTGTTTGTTTTCACCATGTCAGCTCGTGGATGGGCGTGGGTAATGTTCCAAAGAAGTGAGAAAGACCACGACACCCTTATATGAGTAAAAGTTTGATCAAGATTTGCACCCAGCTAAGATACATTTTAGATAGACAGAAACATAATTATAAGACTAATTGTGATCTTGATGCTACAAACGTTGTTCGTGGCCGTATGGATAAAACGGCTGACCCAAAACCGTGTACTGAAGAGCTCCCATTGTTTGTTTTCTGTATGTATGTAAACCAAATAACTTATTCATTGTGAAACAACTTGTCAATGCGAAACCACATGTCAACGTGAAACCACCTGTCAACGTGAAACCACATGTCAACGTGAAACCACTTGTCTACGTGAAACCACCGGGCCTCCCGTAGCGTAAATAACTCGCCAACTTCCAGAAACAGTCCTAATATCTAGCCTAAAGGGAGACAACAAGAACAAAAATCTTGATAAAATTGATATCGAACAAGGGAGGTAATCTAAATACATCAAACGTAATATTATGATCAATTAAATTATACGCATGTCTTTGCAAGTTATGCAAAACAATTAACTGCAGAGAAAGAAGATCAATATCGCTCAACGTGTTATCGTTTTACGACACGAAGCTTGTCGCTTCCGTACAATCTTGTTACAATCCCCACCGACATTCTCATTAAAATTAATATAAGACGCTAGCGGTTATGCTATCATACCATATCGAAAACGATGTTCACAGGACGGTGACACATTGCAGTAAATTTCAATTCTTGGTTGGTAGCAAGATAAGCTGGCCAATAGCTACGCTGCCTCGGTTAAAATGTCCAAAGCAACCATGAAGGAAGATAGACTGAATGGTTTGGCACACAATTGTTTGTACACAAAAACATACCAATCGACTACGTGGACATTCTTCAGCTTCGGGACACTCCGGGATATCGAAGAATTGCTTTTGCTTTCGATTCATAACTATTAAAATAAAAATTACACTTGATAAATTACTTTACTGTTACATTTAATAACCAGCAAACACAGGAAAACGCTTCTATACGCATTCCCCCGGGGAGGACCCCAGACCCCAACCCGCCTTTATTGCCTCGGTTTAATTTTGCATCCGGCTACTGGCCTGATAAGGTTAAATTTCAGATTGAAATAACAAGTGACACCGGATGTTTGAATATTAAAACTGTTTTAAAAGATATGATCGTGAGAAGGAGGAATATCTGCCTACGTAGAAAAATGTTACATCCGCCGTATCACGTGTGAATTTATTAACTTACATAACGGACTGAGGAAAGTACACATTGTATCCAAGTTCCGGTAAACAATCATCTTATAATCACGGACCTATATAGGTCCGTGT
The DNA here is from genome assembly GCA_032209605.1 of Mactromeris polynyma. Classification (NCBI taxonomy): domain Eukaryota; kingdom Metazoa; phylum Mollusca; class Bivalvia; order Venerida; family Mactridae; genus Mactromeris; species Mactromeris polynyma. The sequence goes on from JASFXZ010000041.1 coordinate 4,576,491, forward strand.
TATAATTGAAGTTACAACAGAGCTGTATTTGCTTTTATATGACTAGTGGCCTTATTCACAAATATTTTAATACTGAATCTCAGACTTAGACTTTAAAATTGCGAAAGTTAAATCTACAAGCATTTCGTTTTCATTATATCTAAAAGGATACTTTTTTGCCTGAACATTTCTTGTTACTCACTCTACACTGTTGCCATGTTTTATCAAAATGTATTGTGTAATAATAACGTAGGAACAAAATGAACATTTACCATTTGAAAGTCTAAGTCTGAGAATCAGTCTTAAAACTTTGTGAATACGGGCCCAGGGCTCTTAAATATTGCAATAGGTAATATCATCGAAATTATTCGACATTTTGTAATGCGTAATAAAAGACGTGGTCTTAAGAATGTGAGCAAGGTTTACATACAGAAGTTAGGTCCAGATGAAGTCTAGGTAAAGATATATTCTGCAACCGCTGAAACGGAGTCGAACTGATATTTAAATGATTGTACAAAGTACAGCCACCATTGGGCAACAGTATGCCGGTATACTTCACGCCATTAAAACGCGACTATAAGTGTCCGCATCAACACGGCAACATTATAAAGAAATAATTATACTTTAATACTCGAACATAATTTTCTAACTTAATCAATAATGAATATGAATACTAGGGAGTCATAGTTTGATTGCGTGTTTAAGTATGATTATGTACATCATAAATGTCAAAGTTTATATGTTTTGTAATGAGTGGAGGTGTGCTATCCATGGTGGGTTGAAAGGTGAACAGCATTCTCCACGACATCATACGCTCTCCATTCGTTATAGCAACCAGGAGCGTAGCTTAGCTGAACTTGATGTGTATGCCTATAGGTTTAGGAGGTCCGGGGGCATGATCCCCCGGAATTTTTTCTTGTAGCTAGATCGTCAGAGATGCGTTTTTGGTCCATATTTCGTTCCGGTATATATGGTTACAATAACATTAAAAATATACTTTAAATATCTTGCAGTTTTGGCCATTTAAAGATGTATTCGGATATAAATTTATCCACAGTTCAGGTCACTAACATGATGTGCAGCACACAGGAAGCATTGTCTTCGTGAATTTTAATTAAGATAATATATACATGTATACGGTGTTTTAGATGAGAAAACCGTATATAATACATGTGCAATAAAACCTCAATAATAAGACCACCATTGGGATTCTTGAAAACTGGTCTTAATATTGAGATGGTCTTAACATTGAGGTTGAATAAAAGAGCGGAACAGTCAAAATGGTATTGACAAACTTGTGTGGTCTTTATTTCGAGGATGTCTTATTATTGAGGTGGTTTTTAAGTGAGGCTTTACTGTATTTGATACAGCATCAGCAGCCGCATAACAGAAAGAGTTTTGTTTGAAAAACACTCTTAGTACAAATACAGAATGGGAGATGAAAGATTAACTGGTTTATTTGCATATAGATAGACACATAGACAGACTTGTTTCGCGTTTCGACCTCGACGACGTCTGTTTCCTAATCGCACAGAGCGTATGATCAATATTCCACAAGCTGTCACAAAATGAATATAACATACCAAGGCAACATATTGTAACATAACCAAGACGCATGATCGACAATAAATAAAGTTATCTCCTAGACTTACTGTCAATGCTGACGTACTACGGAGTCTCAAATTATGGATCCATTCCTCTCCCCCCCCCCCCCCTCTCTATCGGAATATGACTCGTAAGGTGTTACAGTCGGACCTAGTTTATTCGACAACCTTTTATCCGAAGTCTTGGTATAATTCGAAATAAATATCAGGTCCCGATGTATATTAGACACTACGAATTGAAATCGGTTATATTCGAAATTATGTATTATGCATTAAGAAAGCCATCTAGTATGTAACAGAACTATACCTAACTGTTACTATGAAAATATCCGTAATAATTCAAGGTCAATAGAACGAAGCTCGTTTGTTCGGATGTTCATACGTAAGAATATGTTTTATAGGATAAGCTTTTCGAAAAGTGTATAAATTATACGCGTGAGAATGAAAAATCTGTGCACACATTCAAATGTTGGTTTGTTGATGAATAAATGCTTGCGAAATTTGATAAACAGTAAAACCCCATTTGAAGACCACCTCAATAATAAGACCACCTCAATATTAATAACACAATTTTCAGTCCATTTTCACTGTTTTGCTTTTTATTCAATCTCACTACTAAGACCAGCTCAATATTAAGCCCAGTTTTTAAGGGTCCCAAGGGTGGTCTTATTATTGAGGTTTTACTGTGTGCTTAATTTGCTGTTCAAGTGACTGATAAAACGTCTCACAGATTTATTGAACATGTTCAACATTTTCATGCATCGACATGATGTATGTTTTATTTACCATGTGTTATTTAAATGAAGCTAAATATACACACAAGCATGCCATGTCATAACTCACCAAGTAAAAGGAGACTACAGATGGCTTTTACAAGTTGTATGCGAACATGTTTAAGTTGTTTGTTGTTTATCGGTGATTTAACAGGACATTTGCACTTGTATACTAAAATGCACAAACAAATAATATACATGAACATGTAAAGTACAGTGTAACTCTCCTTTCGATATGCATATTTCGGATTTTGTTGTGAGTTAGTTGCACTACAGAGACTAAACGGAACGTTAATTTTTAGTACACTATATTAACTAATTATACAGGTGGGGTATTTATAATGTTGTAGGCAGGTTGATTAAGAGAAAGTCGCTCTGTATACAGGTTGCACTGTAATTGTGTTATAGTACATAATATGAAAAACGAAATAATATCTAACTCACGAGGCCACACAATGATCACAGCGACGTATTTCTACAACGCTATCTTTTCAAAAGGCTACTCGGCCAAGCTTAAATGTGAATAACACCACATATTGTGCAGATTATAATCTTTGCTTTCACAGCAAAATTACAAGTTCATGATCACACTGTATGTTTAAATATCTAACGTTCAGTTGTTGAACGAATGTTTAATGATAATGAAGTTGAAGTGTTTAACAATTAGATAGATCTGTGTACTCCAAACGTTTGACAAACACGAAACAGACAGCTGTGTTTAGCGAATATTAATGTCAAGTATTTTACAACTAGTAAGGAGTTATATTTATCAAGGTGCTGATAAGACGAATAATACGTCGTGATTAAGTAATGCGAGCTAGTGATGAAACATAGCTTGATTGGTGAAGGATACTGTTTTAATTGTTCAATTTTATCGGTAATTTAGCAAGTGTGGATGCAAAATCGAATCGACGATTATTAAATAAATGTTTACGCGTCATTGAGATATTGACATCAAATAACGTGCGATAGTTTTAGTCAAGTCTAAGTTTTTTAAAATAATTATGGCATCGTTTGTTGGAATCGGTTGCATGTCAGGTTCGTCCCTGGATGGCATTGACCTTTGTTGTGTGGAATTCACAGGGGACCGCTGTTCAGACCTCTGGGGATACAGGATACTAGCTGCAGAAACAATTCCTTACACCAACGACTGGTCAGAAAAACTAGGCCAGGCAGCGACACTTTCTGGGGCGGATTTGATAAAATTGCACGTGGATTATGGGCATTTTGTTGGTGAAATGGTGTCTACGTTTATAAAAAAGAACGATATAAAATTAGTGCAATATGTGTCATCACACGGGCATTCAGTGTTCCATCAGCCAACAGACGGGTTTACGTTCCAGCTTGGTGATGGTGAAACGACATCGACACATCTTAACGTCCCCTATGTTTGTGACTTCCGGTCGAAGGATGTTAGTTTCGGGGGCCAGGGTGCTCCTCTTGTGCCGTGTGGTGAACGCTTCTTGTATACAAACGAACACATGTGTGTGAATCTTGGGGGTATTTCTAACATTGGCATCAAAGGACACTATGGTTACGATATTTCACCATGTAATATTGTACTGAACCGTTTGGCGCGAAAAGCAGACGACACATTACTGTTTGACAAAGACGGAGACTTGGCAAGGAGTGGCAAAGTGTTGCCTAAAGTTTTGGACACACTCAACAACTTGTCCTATTACAATGAACCGCCACCTAAATCACTTTGGAGAAATCAAATTGAATCAGAACTATTTCCATTGCTTGAGGTAAGTACATCTGACAATGCTCTTCGAATTATTCCATATTCGGTAATATTGTAATCAGACGACAAATTATTAGTTATTAAATGTGATGATCGGAATGATCTCATTCTCGACAGCTCTCGGATATTTCCGTACCGCTTCGTTACTCTACGTATTTCCGAAAGAAGCGCCGAGTCCCGTCATATAAGCGAATCGTGTTACAGGCAAGTAATATGTAGGCCACGAGTGTTCGTAACCTACGATAAGACCATGATTTAAAACTGCTTCAAATGGAACAAAAAACTTTAGAATCCGACAATGCTTCAAACAACTAGGCTTTTCTTTATTTCTTAAAAAAATATGTAAGCTTTTGTACCTATAGGCAAGTTATTTCTTTACTTGTATCTACCGCTGTTTCAACATAAACTTATCAAACTCGTCTTAATGCTCGCTTCTATTCTTTGTCGCTTACTAGCGAAAATTATCGTAGCGGTCTGACTGATATGATTTTGAGAAGGTTGTGTGCCAACACTGCACTAGAATAAACGCATGGTATGCATATTTTAAGAAGCTATCAGGGGCGTAGATTATTATAGGCCATGAAGGCCGCGGCCCACACTTTTTTCGAAAAAACGAAAAAAAATGGCCAAAACTGCAAAAAGATATTTGATGCATGTTTTTGATGTTATTGTAAGCATATTTACCGGAACGAAATAAACACCAAAACGCATCTCTGACGATCTAGCTACAATAATGTTTTCGGGGGACTTTGCCCCGGACCCCCCTAAAACTAGGCCTACACATTAAACTACGCCCCTGTCTTTACAGTTAGTAGTGCAGCGTCGTATTCATACAGATACACCTGAACAGTCTGGCAATTGCAGTGTATAATGCATCGGATTGAATATTATTATCAAGTCGGATAACCGGTGTCTGTATACGAATGATATAGTCGTGCAGTATCAGTGATAGTAGCATCAGACCATCAAGTAGGACGGATAAACTTAAGATGGGGATAAAGTACATCCATGTACGTGCAATACGGCGTGTAACGCGTTCGATACATCACGATGTACTTGTGTTCCACGCGCGCAAGTGAACGTGAAAGATATGTGTCTTGCATGTCCATTTTGTGACGCCATATTTTTAGAGGGATTTGATACTTTCAATCGAGATGGTTAAACGTTTATATTTAGTCTCCATTCATCCTCTGTGTATACATAAAGTTGATACATTGTTTGCGAGTGAATCGAGCAGATTTTTCTCTTGCTGTTAGCTTTCTGAATCAAAGACGGCACATGTTGGTCAGATATTAGGCGCCCGGCTCCACAATCCCCAAATACTCTTGCTTGTAAATACTGGAGAAAAAATTCAAATACAATGTATTTATTTGTTAAATTTTATTAATTGATATAAATAAAACCGCTTTAAACCGGTACTTCTTCAAAAGCATGACACCATTTTACTGGTATACATAGCCTTGATGATATACATGTATACAATAATGATGGTATTAATTCAGCTTAAAATTCATACCGACAGACGACATAGTTGACATGTATGCCACGTGACTTCGTCGTGCTCTATTTATAGGAATTTATGTCTGGAATGATCAAAGAATTCACCAAGCAGATAATTATAATAGTTACAACAGAAGTTAATGGTTGCGTAAATGACACATAAGTTTTGCCCCAGAAAAAACAACTACTCACCATCACCAGCGGCGTAGAGGGTCTGCTTTCACAAAAGTAATAACGATGTACCTGAAACTGGACAACATAAAAAGGCTTATCATTCTGTGCTGTTCTTTCACTATATAGTGTTCATGTAATTTTATCCCCACGTCCGGCCTATTGTTGCCAGCTGTCTTGACTTGTCCTGTGATGTATTCCATCCAATAAATACCCCCACTGTTTGTCCTCTATGATTCTCCTTTGTCAGTATCCCTTATGGTCGACCAGGCCACTCCTGGCGCCTCTGTTCCATTACGTATTTACCCTTGTGCCTTTTCAAATGCCTTATGTTTTATGGACTGTTGTTTTCCCGGAGGCCTGTGTGACGAGGCATTGTCTTATGTGTGTGGCGTTCCCTGTAGTAACTTATTCTCTCTCTTTTATTAAAGATTTAGTTTGCCAATCTATTGTTACGTACATTACCGTCGACATAGATTTCGATGCCGGGGTTCGAGAACTATCACATTAGGCTAAAATTAATTGGAAGCCGTGTTATAAACACATATACATTTTTACATTTACCCATAATCATGTGCAGCTTTCTGTGAGAAATATCAAGAATGATCCCCTTGATTTTCGATTTTGTTTAAGTAATTTCCTCTTACTTCCCTTCCACACGAAAATGACACCTGTCAAACCGGTCAATAATTGATATTGGCTCCATGCTACAACCGAATATACTCGAATTTTATATCTCTCGATCATTATCTTTAGCGACTAACTTAGCCACCACCTATGTTTCGACAGCATATGAAATTGCCTCGGGCTATAGTTTGACTTTATATAGTATTGGGGGTGCAGGGCTCTAGAATATGCTCGCCCATATGGGATATCCCGGTGGCGAGGGTAAACAAACTCAACTCCACTGGGCTCTAGATAGAAATTTTCTTTCAATACAGCTGGCATAGTTAACACTCGTGAAGCTTACATACTGGATCATCTGGTTCATTTCGTCTGAATGATTATACATGTACATGCAATCTACAATTCGATATTAATTGAACGGACATATAGTGTATTAATCGATCATCGGATAATTTAGGTGGTACATGTAGTTCCCATATTTACAATATTTACCTCCTTTGTTCTGAATTGTCGGCCATATTGATTTGCAAACTTCCTTAAAGTTTATAGGGAATATAATGTAAACGATGATAAACTAATCAGATATAAAAACAACTTATTCATTATGCCCATGTGGCCAGCTGGCTCAGTAAGTTGATATCACATGCAAATTATCTTAGTATTTTCTCAACTATAACATAACAGTCCACTACAGACTCATATTCCTTGTAATTTAATATCGTGATTAACCTTTCTCCAGCCGTTTACGTTTATAAGTCGATAAAACTGCATATGCCCGCTTAGTAAATTGAAGACGTATGGAAATAACAAATAGAAGTATATCTAGAGAATTGTTTAAACAAAGCATGAACATAAACAAGATAACCACGTGGTGTAAAATCAGCTTAATTGATCACTTAGTGTGTTTCAAATCTCCATGACGAGCATGCAAGGTTGTTGTTTAATTAGTAGTAATCAAACATTAATATTTAGTTTGTTCATTTTGTCCTTGAAAATTTTGAAAACCTGTGCAAATTATATTTACACAATAATCGTCGTTCATTTTACGATCTCCTACATGTATACGTCTTTTAAAACAGCTACATTTACAGACCAACGGAATTTAAGATTGTGAATTTTATACAATCGCAGTTATATATAAAACAAGGTGAATTACATGGTAAATGCCGATTTCAAACTTATTGCAATCTTAATATTAGAATGTTCTTAATAAACGCATTTGTCTTACTTTTCTGACTATCCTACAGAGAAGAAACGACTCAGCCAGAAATGACATTTTTTAATTTTCATCTGCTTTTTAAATGATTTTTTCAATGGTTGGTGCTAGTTCTAATAAGCTGAATATCTCATTTATCATACCTATTTATGAGGAACTTCAATTCCGTTCTGAGAATTACAACAAGTCTTTGAGCGTAGTGTCTGGTAATGGAGTTACAGTAACAAGGGGAGGTAACCGCTATGAATTGTGTCAAAATGGTTTAAAGGTTAACATCTTTCGTTCCGTGATAACATATAATACATGTACACTCTATTATACAGACTTGGACGCGTGATAGTTGTAAATGATACAATTACAACATAATATTCAGTACATTGTCCTCATTCTTAACGATATTCAAACAAGGTAAATGACACAAGCAAGGTCAGTAATTTATCATCTCTACAAAAGGCTTACCTGAGGTGAAAATCGGGGCATATATAGGGAGAAAAGGTGTATATTACAAACGCAAATAAGAACATAATTTCGTATATTTCTTATGTGTACAAGTTTATCGAACCATTTTTATGTTGAATACCTGCTGTAAAATTGCCATGTATTAATGCATTACTATCAACAACATTAGACGTTGAAATATATCATAATGTCATTCAACATTTATATGTAAGTTATCAGGCCCTTCTCTTAAAAGATAAATGACTTTCATACAAAACGTGTTTAAATTATTGTGAATAATCATGCACACAAACTGTGCTGCTGTTTATATACTGTACATGAACGTGTAATTAGTCATTACAATACTGTAGATCCACGTTGGACCGAGATAACACAAGTCGATATGAATCCCTCTAATATACGACCATCCTTAATTTGCGAGCTGAATTTGCGACCACCTGCCGTGGAGGGTCGCTTTAAACATCAATCAACAACAATAATAAATGCGCCGCTGATGTTTGCATGTCATGTCGTAACCACGACAGATTAGTCAATTAGAAAGTCTAAAATGATATCACCAATATCTGATTGGCTAATGACGTCGTGGTCACAGGTTACCAGCGGCATAGATTCATATAGGCCATGACGACCGCGGCCTACACTTTCTTTCGAAACATCGAAAAAACGAAATGGCCAAAACTGCAATAAGATATTGTTCAATGTTTTTGATGTTATTGTAAGCATATTTACGGAACAAAATACTCACCAAAACGCTTCTCTGACGAACTAGCTATAAAAAATACAAAAACTAGGCCTTACACATCAATTTTAGCTAAGCTACGCCCTGGTTACTAACTCGTGGCATACAGATGATCAAGTCGTGACCACGACATAATACTCGGAACTCTCGGCCGAATTCTCCAATGTCTCCTCTATGTATGGAGGCTCAAAGGGGACATCTATGACATATTTAAGTCCACGTGTCTTTACGCACGCGCGTTTGGTTTTTCGTGCATAAATACCCGTAGTAAAACCTACAACATCCTCATGTACAGACTTCTCTGCTCGTTTGTGAACGAAAACATATATTGTCTACTCTAACTACACCATATCGTATCAATGCCACTGTAGTATTGTGTGTTGTTAGGTAAATATAGAATATTTAACATTGCTTCAAGTTTGTGTCATTTGGATACAATGGAAGGAAGTCTTTCAAATAACACAGAAACAAGTCGAAGTCAGATTTTAGATATTTTACAACTTGTATCAACAAATCTGTCCTAAATAAATGTCCTTCATTGAAAAATGGTAAGATAAATTCATCGGGTGTCATTTAAATAGAACACGTAAACACAGGATGTTCGCAGTGTTTACATACAGAGCTGATATAATGTGGATAGATACGCGGTCATATGCGGTCATTAAATTGTTGTTGTTTTCGAATGCTTTTGGCTATTTGTTTGCTGTCACAAGAGAGAAGCGTCACTAAACCGAACTCGTCTCTTTAATAGCAACGAATATACTGTATCCAGTTCGGAGAGTTCAAAATTTACACTTATTGAAAAAAAATGCATCTCCTTTTAAACGCACACATGTTTATTATGTCTTTAGATAGTGCGGTGTTAGAAATGCTGAGATAATTGTTATGCAAACAAATTTTAAGAACACAAGAAATAACTTTTGTGTGTTTTTCAGACCTGTTGGTATTAATCCACATATACTTGACGCCATTAAAAACGCACATATTTGAACTACTCATTTTGTAGTCATGACTGTAAAAAGCGTTTTACAGTTATCTATGTATTAATTCTTGTTCAGAACTTCATTAAATTCTACACCAATTATTTTTATTTCGTTAATGATAAATTTTATGAAGTACCGTTTGAGAAATAAAGAATATCAAGTTTTGCCTTTGTAATGTCACTTTATCTATGTGCACAATTTTGGGTTGCGTTTTTAATGGCGTCATGTATACGTACATATGTAGATATATACATTTAGTTGATGATAGAATGCGGTACAAGTCAACGTTTTGCCATGTGTAGCTCACTGCTTATCATGACCGTGGCCAACTTCAGGCTTTCTCGTCTGGTCCCTTATTGACGAGTTATTTGTCGATTATATCTATTGGTCCATTTATTTTACTGTAGATTTGTAAGAAAATTATGTTGATCGGTCAAAAACGCTAACATTTAGATCTATGATAAGCTTGATATTTCAAAATTATATATAAGTTTACAGTTTTTCTCGTTCTAGGAGAGAGGCGTCATTATTAAGGTGTTTTGTATTACACTTCACATACAAAGTTTGTCTTCTGGACATGAATGTTTGGATTACGCTCAAAACAAAGTTTCATTAGCAGGTGTGATTTGTTATTTCAGGATGAAAATAACAGCGTTAATGACTTGCTGCGAACCTGCACAGAACACGTGGCCAGTATGGTTTCCGACGCTTGTATCCAAGCAAAGATACTTCTTCAGTCTGTAAGCGTTCCGAGGATTCTGATCACGGGTGGTGGGGCGCTTAATAAATTTCTGATGGAACTGATCACTGAGAAGCTTGATGGTCTTGATTTTGAGGTAGAGAAAGCAGACGAAGATACGATCAACTTCAAAGAAGCGCTTGTGTTTGCTTTTCTCGGTCTACGCTGTCTGCTAGGCGAAGAAAACATTTTTCGCGAAATCACAGGTTCCAGAAGTGATACAGTTTCCGGCAGTATTCACAGACCAATGCCAGCTCCACATTCGAAGCCAATCAGTCTTTTAAACGTTAGATAATTTGTTAGTGTTAATGTGCGGGCTGTGGTTTAAATTAATGCATAAAATGTAACTGCATGCCAAGTTAACAAAAAATCCGCTAATTATTTTCTAGGCGATATTTCTTGCAGGTTTTTGTGCGATATTCAAAGCATTGAAGTGTTAAAAGGCGTCGTTCAGCGAATTTCAATACATTATGCGTTGAATACTCAAAATTAATCTCAACTAATTTGCCAACAAAACCTAAATACACAAAGTCTTGATTTTGAATGAAAGATATTTGAGTGCTCTACACTGATATAAGATGTTAGAGTAAAACAGACACAAGTTTCTTGACAACATGAGAGTGAAAGACGATCGTTGAAGTAGTATTAGTGCGAATCCATGTGCTTAAAAATGAAAGAAAACGCGTTTCATTATAAACATTCACAGAGCGCCGCTGTACGAGTTCCAACCTTTTCTTTAAGTGACGTCATTTCCAGAAAACGTCACATGAGACGTCATGATGTACCGAAAGTAAACAATATATGCCTCACATGGCAATATGAAAACGAAGTGACCATAATTATGGAGTAAATATTGTTTCCTGCTTGCAAATAGTGACATCACACGTTGCGTTTTCTTGAAAAGACGTCACTTACAGAAGAGATTGTAAATCCCATAGCAGCGCTCCAAACATCATATATACAGGCCATTGAGTTGTCTATGCCTGACATCGGCTAGCTTAGGAATCGTTCTATATGGCTGGATGTTGCAGTGAATCAGATTTAGGCTATTTTATCTTATATTTTAATTGCCAGTGTTTGTTAATGTGACAGGTAGTGACTGACATTTAGTATATTGGGACGAGAATAAATCCATACCAAAACTAGTTTTATCTTTAATTGATTTGTTTCGAACAAAACTTTATATCCCGTGTAAGAGTTTTACGCCGCTATTTTCAACAGTATCACAGCTGTATACGGCGGTCCGTTAACCTAAACAGTGTTCCTTTGTTATCAACCAGAACAACCCGTTTCTTCCACAAGCAACGAACAACTTCCCTCATGGATCATAGGCGTGTTCTTGTATATATATCAAGAATGATCTCCCTTGATGAGCGGCTTTTTTAAAGCTATTTCCTCTGATTGGATTGTCCCCCTTCTACGCGAAAATGATACCTGTCAAAATGGTCAATAATCAATAGCTGCATGCAGTATCCTTTTCATCGATTTTATATATATGAGCCTGATATATTGCTATGGGCAATATTTTTTGTTAAATTATGTAAATACGAAAAGGAACAAAAGTATTGTTTTCATTTTATTTATCTATCAGTTCAATAAATAATAATAATTACAATACATGTACATGTATAGTAATAAAGTAACACTATATATTAATATGTCATCTGTTTGAAAAGGACAATTAAATGCCTTTTGATATATGAGCGCTGCTATCGGATTTACATCCTCTTCTGTAAATGACGTCATTTCAAGAAAACGCAACATGTGATTACACTATTTGCAAACAGGAAACAATATTTCCTCCATATGGTCACTTCGTTTTCCTATTGGCATATGGGGCAAATATTGCAAACTGTCAGTATATGGTGACGTCACATGTGACGTTTTCTGGAAATGACGTCACTTAAAGAAGAGGTTGGAAATCGTACAGTGCCGCTCATATCAACTTTTATCAAATGGTCACAGAGATCATACGACTCACCCGGGTTTCAAACCTACAACTTCCAGAATGGCAATCGAGTACTCAACCAACTGAGCCAGCCAAGGTGTCCAGAGTGAGAAAACGTTTCTTTTTGTCACTTGTGGCGAACTATATCCTCAAAATCTTATATAGATAGTAATGTGGAGAGAATTAATTTGGTGTTTTCTCTGTCGCGCGAATAAAACATAAATGTCTTGTTAACAGAAGGAATATGTTGTGATTGGTTTGAAGAACGACTTAGCGCGTTGAAATGGAATTATTCGGCGCTGAACGCATTTGCAAACAAACGAGAAATTTTTCAATGCCACAAATCCACTAAGAACGTACAAATTTCTACCAACAATCAGGGCTCTAGAAATCAACTAGCCCGACGTCCCGGACAAGTCTATTTGTCGATTCAGGCTACCAACAGTTGCGTTGGAATGAGCCCTTAGTACAACTAACTTCCCATGTCTGACAAGTCAAAATGAACATGTACACTAGGACAACTGTATTTAAAGAAACGTTCTAGAGTTCTGCATCAATGTCCAACATTCTGTTCCGTTTGCCAATTGTCTACTCTTCTGAACTTCGGGCGCTTACTGCTATGTAACGGCAGTGGAATCAAAGCGCTGTATGTGAGCGTACCACATTGTCATATGCGGAACGCCGATGAATCTTGTCTGAGTCATTGATATAGGTAACAACTACCGTACAACCCCTCCAAAGCAACACCCTATTGGAGATGTATACATGCACTTCGGTTGTTGCTCTAGAGGGGTTAAAGGGATATTATGCTCATTTCTTGTTCATTTATTTACCTAAACAAATATGAAAAATGTATTTCCTATAGCTACAACAATCAACATGCATTAACAACGACTGAACTCATAATGTATTGATCAGTAATTGTTGAAAAAAGATTTTTGTCCATCATTAAATTAAAAATTTTTTTTAGTTTTTTAACAATCATGTTATTTTACAATTTTCGTCTGTTAGTAGTATGGTAAAAAATATATTTTCAGTCGGTTATACATTGCAATGTTTCTTATTAGAGATGACTTAGCCAATGTAACAACAATACTGGATGAAGCAAATTGAAACATTCCATGTTCAGATGAGTCAGATACATCTTTAAATTGGCATACAATTGGTACTACTACTTTACAATGAGAAATGTATTATGTTGTTGAAGAGAGATTGTTGCTCTAAAGAGGATCACGCTCTGGAAAGCTCTGGTTGCGCTGTTCACACTTTTCGACCGTTAACATTTGGAACTATTCTCTCTCTATTACTCTAGATCTGATACTTTTCTTAACACATCACAATTAGATCGAATTTGAAGCAAAATCCTTTTAAAATCAATATATTTAATTAGCATGTGAATCAATATTTTGCATATACACGTTCAGTTGCATATCTATGGTATCTTACTTCATAACAATCATTAAACTATTATATACATATCCATACATGGAATGATGTTCGAGCGACCGAGCATTCGAGTTATCAATGCTTTTGAACACGCCAGAATAAGAGTTCATAGACATATACGTACTATTACATGTATATAAATTACCAGAACAAAATAATTTCTAGAGTTATCCATGTCATTCGAAAAATCCATGTTCGATTTAAAGGAGCGCTAAGTTCTGTTTTATTTAATTAAGATATACTAATATATGTTCTGAAATGTTTCTTGAAGTTTCCTCATGTCTCGAATCAACAACGCGATAATAGCCAATGCAGTACAGACCACTAGCGTATAACGTCTGTGTTTTTACAGTATTTAAATTCAAATAAACATATGCCAAGATGTAAGGAAAAGATTTGTAAGCAAGTTCTGGTATCGGTTGAGGAATTTTCCTTATCTCCATATCTGCTTAAACTGAATGCCAAGTGCACAAAAATCCATCGTCCTTGAAAACATTTATTTGCCAAGCGTTTGAGGAACACAGATGCGATTGTTTACTGACTGTAAATATAGTTTGATTTTCGTTCAACGAATTTAATTGAAATAAGCATTGTCGGACCGTATTTGGTACAAAAACGAATATGTACAAATTTGTACCATATTCGGCCGAATATGGTACAACTGTCTAATTGTACCATATACGTATCTGCAGTTTTGGGGTAAAATGCCTGACCAAATATGGTACAAACTTGTACCATATTCGGATGAAAAATGTACCACATTCGTTCCGAATATGGTACACACTCATCATCGTCATCGTCATCATCATCATCGTCATCATCATCATCATCATCATCATCATCATAACTACAATTTGCATCAACGTCATCAATACCATCATGAAAATAATCATCATCGTCATCATCATCATCATCATCATCATCATCATAACTACAATTTGCATCAACGTCATCAATACCATCATGAAAATAATCATCATCGTCATCATCATCATCATCATCATCATCATCATAATCATCATCAGCATCATCATCATCATCATCATAATCATCATCATCGGCGGCCGGTAATCATTGGCGTCAACATAATAAAAAACTTTTTTCATCATCATCATTATAATCATTATCATCGGCCGATAAACATCGCAGTTATCATCATCACAATCATCAAACCCCAATCATCATCACCATTGTCATCATCATCAATTACATCATCATCGTCACCATTAACACCATCATCATCATCGTCACCATTAACGCCATTATCATCATCATCGTCATGATGATGACAAAAGTTTTGATGATGATGACGACGATCAAAATTACCGTCATCATCATCATCACAAACTTTTATCATCATTGTCATCATCATCACCATCATTATCACCACAATCATCAAGGTCATCATCATCATCATCAACACCATCATCATCATCACCATTATCATCATCGTAATGAAGATCACAAAAATGTGATGATGATAACTGCGATGTTTTTCGGTCGATGGTGATGATGATGACAAAAGTTTTGTAATGATGATAACGACGGTCAGCACATCATCATCATCATAATCTACCGATAAAAATCGCCGTCAGCATCATCAAAACACATTTGTCATCATAATCATCATCATTATAATAATCATCATCGACCGATAAACATCGCTGTCATAATCATCAAAATACGTTTGTTATCATCATCATCATCATCATCATCATCACATCAATTATCAACACCCCAATGATCATCATCGTTGTTATCTTCACCAACACCACCATCATCATCACCATCAAAACCAACATCATCATATCCATTATCATGATCGTAATGGTGATCACAAAAGTTTTTTTTGTGATGATAATGACAGCGATGTTTTCGGTCGATAATGAGGATGTTGTGATGATGATGACGACGATGAGAATATCATCATCATCATCGGCCAATAAACATCGCCATCATCATCATCACAAATATTTTGTTATCATCATCATCATTATCATAATCTTCTGCCGATAAACATCGCCGTCATCATCATCTAAAATCTTATCATCATCATTATAACCATCATCATCGTCCGATAAACATCGCTGTCATCATCATCCCAAAACGTTTGTTATCATCATCATCATCATCATTATCATCATCATCATCACCACAATCATCAAACCCCAATCATCATAACCACTGTCATCATCATCACCACCACCATCATCATCACATTTTTTTTACCATCATCATCATCACAAATGTTTTGTCATCATCATCATCACATATTCATTTTACATTTTGTATTTTATAATTTGTTTCATTCAAGAGATTCAACAAACTTGTACTTTTTTCATTTATTGGTATACTGACAGGATTTTTCAAAGTAATATTGAAGAACATAGAACAGCATTTAAATTTTAATCCAACTGTAGCATTTTGACCAGACATAATATACATATATACATTCATTTTAGTAGCAGCCAAAATATCCCAAATGTGCTTCGTAAAAAGTTACCATTAAATGAGCAAATGACAACAAATTTCCGGTAGAAGAACATAATCATCAATCACAAAAATAACATAACAGGTTTCCAAACACCGATATACATGTATATTTCACCTGTAATGTCTGTACATGACATCTATGATATCATACCAACCGATTCCACTAACACGCAAACGCAGCCATGCGTTTGCCCATTTTGGCCCCTTGATGATTTCTTTTATTGCCAAAATAAGACCGCTGTTTCTGCCCGCTCTTGTTAATAGGAAACGAACGCTAACAGGATTTCTGTTACTAGTATCTAGTCCAATATCCGGCCGAATGTAAATTCTAGGTGTTTGCAAACTCATTGACCTTATTAAATCTCTAAAGGGTTTGCCGACCTTCGCCAACACAAACTGGATTGACGGGTTTGATTGTATGCAGAACTTAAAAATTTCAACTTGAATGTGAAGTGGTAACATCAGAAATGGAAAAGTCGTTCGCCTCTGTGCCCTCCTATTGTTTATCATATCTTGAAGCTCTTTCAGGGCTGAACACACAGAGACGTCACCGTTGTCGCCAGAGTCACCGTTGTCGCCGGAGTCACCGTTGTCGCCAGAGTCACCGTTGTCGCCGGAGTCACCGTTGTCGCCAGAGTCACCGTTGTCGCCGGAGTCACCGTTGTCGCCGGAGTCACCGTTGTCGCCGGAGTCACCGTTGTCGCCGGAGTCACCGTTGTCGCCGGAGTCACCGTTGTCGCCGGAGTCACCGTTGTCGCCGGAGTCACCGTTGTCGCCGGAGTCACCGTTGTCGCCGGAGTCACCGTTGTCGCCAGAGTCACCGTTGTCGCCGGAGTCACCGTTGTCGCCGGAGTCACCGTTGTCGCCGGAGTCATCGTTGTCGCCAGAGTCACCGTTGTCGCCAGACGCAGCGTGCCAATCTGACGCGCAACCGACTGAGCTAGCCGGCGAAACAGTTACACAACCAGCAAAATCCATGTAAAGTGTGGTTAGGTTAGCTGTTTCTGTTACTGCTAGTTACGACGACGACGACGACGACGACGACGACGACGACGATGATGATGATGATGATGATGATGATGATGATACTTTTGTCACTTCCAATATTAGGTTAATACAATGTATTTGAGTTTGAAAAAAAGTTTACACATTGGCAGACTATTTCATTTATTAAGAAATACATAATTTATGTACCATATACGTAGGCCATTTTCATTTTATGAGTTTTTTTGGTATGTACCAAATACGTTTTGGCGAGCATAGACAAACTTATTCCAACCGAATATGGTACAATGTTTGTACCATATTCGGTCGAAAATTGTACCATATTCGGTCCGAATATGGTACATTTGTACCATATTCGGCCGAATATGGTACATTTGTACCATATTCGTTTTTGTACCAAATACGGTCCGACAAAGCATAATACTTCAACATTAGGAAAATTCGCCAAATCGAAAATTCGACATAAATATCATAACGAAAATTCGACAGAAACGACAAAACGAAATTTGTATGAGGAAATGGCCGTAAGTAAGCGAATAATCATCAAACTGGAACATGCTAAGTAGCTGAATTCCCCATATCGAGAGTTAATATTGTTGGTGGTATGTTCAAAGTACGTACATGCATTCAGTATTCACGATGGTTGAATCGTTTCGTCATTTGTCAGCCTATAGAAAAATATCTCGGACTATGAGTAATAGCTTGTTTAATGCTGGCCTTTCAAATAAAATGCGATTTGCAGCAACAGCGAATTGAAACCAGATAAAATTCGACCGAGATATTTTTTCTATTTTTTTCAAGGTCACCTTTTGGAAAGCAGAAATATGTCGGACGAAATTTTGATTTACGACAAACATGTCGCTTATCAAGCGTACACAGATTCTATGACCAAGAAAAAACTGTTCCATGTTCGTTTTTGTTGTGCGTATGTATTTGTAGATTTAGGCCAATTGCGAATATAGCTGTTTAGTATCCTGCTGAATACTCTTCAATGGTTCGAGAACCATGATATCTCAACGCATTGCTTTCTGCAGGTAAATCAAAGATGTCGTCTGCTAGCTTGGTGTCGTGAACGGGTATCGAGTTAATCCTTTTTTCATCAGGATGCAAAATCACTACTCGTCTGGTTCTCGTGTGCTCTATAAATCTACAACGTGTTTCTGACACTTAGTATCTTACAGCATCTTACATTGTTTGTATTTCTAATGAAATGTATTCAATGTCCGCATAGGACCCGGACCAAATAAAATATTTACTGCTGCAGCTTATATTTCAAGATCAAACACCAGCGTCATATTAAGTATCAGGAACTCGATGGAATGAGTTCGAGTTTATAAAACGCGTTTATTTTTAATGTTTATTTGAATAATTATACATTGTTCGAAATCTGTAATCAAATGCTTCATTATGAGAAGTCAAGGTCGTTACCTTGGAGACATTCGAATCCATGACTATGTTGTCTGCTATATTACCGTTGATAATTTATGTTTCGATAACGGGAAGGGGGGGGGGGGCTTTTTAATACTTGCTGTTAAGAAATGCTACGCAGAGCAATGTGTTACAGTGTTTTTGTATTCATACGATGCATGTCCACATTCATGTTAAAACATGCATTTTATCTTCACGTTTTCCTAGTTAATATCCGGATAATTACAGACAGTTCCGTTTTGTCGGTCATTGTACAGCAAATTGAAACATTTGTTTCGATGAAAAAGCAGAATTCTGTCAAACGTTTATAGATCGTTCTGTTACATTCCAATAGTGCTATCAGTATCAAAGACAAAACATGTTTGGCATTAGTTTTCAAATCCCAAGTTTGCAGTTTTCGCATAATTCTATGAGTATTACATTCTACGGGGAACAATTGTAAAGTTTCGAGTTACGCTAAGGATAATGGGTTTTATTTCGTGATTCTCAAATTGTTGTTTCACTAGAACAGAACTTTTGTCGTTTTATTGAATTTAAAATGTTACGTTTTCAGATTAACAGATATACGAAACACGATCGTAAACTCCATAGCCTGCTGTGTCATATGCACAGCATTTACGCACAGTTTATGGTAAAGTCGAACCACGTTTATTCGACAACCTTCTAATTCAGTGAAATGGGCTATACGAAACCATAAACAAAAACATGTGGAATTTCGTGGCCCTCAACCCGTCCGACTTCTTTCTCTGGGGCTACATAAAGTCAGTTGTATACAGACCTAATCCTGTGGACACAAATATGCTGATGAAGAATATCAGACGAGAAATAAAGAAAATCAGTCAGGAAATGGGTGCTAATGTTATTAACAATTTCATATTTCAACAAGGAAAGGTGATGAAAGGCCGTCACTTGGAGAACGTCATTAATTATTAAAATGACGACAGAGACAGATTCAGGTAGCTACATATATAAGAAAAAATTGTAAACAGTTCATAAATCAATATATTTTATTCAAATTGTTACCATAAAAACTTTCATCTTTGCTCTAAAATTATACAAAGTTTGGTATGTTTTTCTTGTGACAAAGGAAAGTTATTGCAGTATGAAAGTGTTACCTTTATTTTCTGACACCCTGTATTATTCGATACAAAATTTCGGATCCGATGAATTCGAATGAACGAGGTCCGACTGTATATACTAATTTATATTCTGTAAACTGTGAACGGTGATTAGTACATGGGAAAGCTTGCTAATGGTTGCTAAGCTACCAAAGTTTTCATGACAGAGAATTATCTAACAGTGCATTTAGAGGGTAGCGCTGCGCAACAACACACACATGAGTTTATCTAATTATGTAGTAAAATGCTTGATTTCTTGGTTTTACATGAGAATGTATCGTCACATTTAACTTCAACTTCAAACTTGTCGAATACTCCAGGGTTCAACATTTCTGTCGTTCTATCAAGCTTCTCTGCAGTGTGCGTACAATAATCAACTTTTCAATTCTTGTTGTATCTTGTATCAATAATTCAAGTATCTATACAGTAAACCTCAATGATAACACCCTTGGGACCCTTGCAAATTGGTCTTCTTATTGAGGTGGTCTTAATCTTAAGGTTGAATAAAGAGCAAACAAACTGAAAACAGACTTGAAAATTGTGTTCTTAATTTCGATGTGCTCTTATTATTGACGTGGTCTTATTATTGACGTGGTCTTATTATTGAGGTGGTCTTTAAGTCGGAGGTTTTACTGTATTTCCTTGTCAACATTTCCCTTTAATAATGGTGTCAGTAATCTAATGCTACGGTTTTGCGAACAAATTTGACCTTCAAATGCAACAAGTGTGAAAATGGTCGTAAAAGTATGTCATGCAGTCGTATTTGACTAGCTTATCAACACGTGTAAATATCGTGTAAGTCTGACAACAGCTACAACAGATAAAAATGTTTTTTCATGCAAAACAAAAATCTAGTTTTTCTATACTATCTACTGAATATAGTAACAAATGTTTACAAACATTTACATAAGAGATATAGGTAGAAACTAATAGATTACTGGCCAAATAGAAACATAGAATATCGAACGACACGACAATAATACTCTAAGTATATATAACAGCAAGGCTTTGATAATGAAGATTAATTCTCGCTTATTCAAACAATATCGAATTTGTTGACAACTCACACTTTTACAGTTGCTTTATGTAGTCCCAAAAGTCAATTGATTCAAACGGTAATTTCTTACAGATGTCTTACGCAGTAGTATACGTGTAGTTTATTATTCATTCACGTCGGGTCAGGAGAATTACATAAAAAAGTCAGACCTCGTAAATTAGAACTCATCGGGTCCGATATCAAATGCAAAGTTTATTTCGAATAATACATGGGTTCGATTAACCCATTTTAATTCGACGTGCATTAGAAAATACATCGGGACTTGATATTTATTTCGAATGATACCGAGTATTCGGATAGAAGGTTGTGAAATAAACGAGATCCGACTGTATACCTAAATGAAGTTTGCTAGCAAGTGGTAATACAGAATTCTTGACAGAATAATTTTAATATGTCAATGACATTCGTACGGTTTTACTTAAGCTGGGTTCACACTACGACGTTTGGACCGACGTTTACCGACGTTTGGACAAACGTCCAGCTCCGCTAGTAAAAGTTGTTAAAAGTTTATAAGAGTTGATGTACGCTGGCGAATGCTGACGAACGTTGTGTTCGTTGAAAATTTTTAACATGCAAAAACTTTGGCGACGTTTGGAAATAAACGTTGGTGTAAGTTGTGCTCCGTTTGTAAACGTTCCTGAACGCTGGATTAAGTTGTACAGAGTTTGCCTAAGTTGGACTCCGTTGGCAAACGTCGACTGAGACGCTGGTGGTGGTGAACTTAGCCGAACGCTTGTCCAACGGAGGCCAACGGGTACCCGACGTAATGAACGCGATGGTAACGCAAGGGGCTAGCGTGAATTTTGGACAACGGATCCTAACGAAGCCTGACGCAAGCCAACTTCCAACAACGTTCAACAACTTTTGCGAACGAACTGAACGTTTGCAAGTTTGTGTCAGCGGTCAGCAACGCACTACCAGCGCGACCCGAACGTGTTCGAGCGTATGCCGATCACAATTCAGATACATAAAGCGAAACTTTACATGGGCGTGTGCAGATCCCTGTAGCACTTGGATGCTGCTGCGGTTGCTGCTGTTGATTCTGAAGCAGAAAGTACTGAAACTGAGCGTACTGAGACTGTATTGGCTGAAAGTAGGCCTGGCAAGTGACTGGGGGACGGCTAACTGTTAAGTGGCGCACAGACATGTCTGCCACATCGGAGACGTACTGGCTAGTAGAAAGCGTTGGAACAGCAGCAAAATTTCTATCAAGTTCTTCGAGTAGAGCAAGAAACCGAGGCTTCGCCCGGAGGAACTGCTCGTCGGTGTAGTTGAGGAGCTCTCCTTTCACATAGTTGGCAAAGTTCGCCTTGGGAGATGGCCTGCTGCTGGCTGCCAACTCACTCTGCAGCTCCTCCATCCTCTGCGTAGAAGCTGTCAGCTGCTCATGTATAGAGATGAGTTCAGAGTCGTCCATTGGCGTCCTTCGACTAGCTTTGCTGTGGGATGGACCTATCTCGGCGTCGGGTTCAAGAGCTGTCCGTGAGGCCATATCCTTCATCTCTTCCAAGTCGACGCCACTAGTGGCCTTGATCTGTGGAACCAAGAAGAGAACATGTATACAGGTTGCATCGTACACGTATGGAATACATACAATGAAGTTAATATTGGCGATCCTGTTTGTTCTCCGACTTGGATGACACTTCTTCTGAGGGAGGCGTGACGGACCTCGCGGGGGACCTCTCCCGTGAGGGTCACGCTCTGGGACTGTGGAAGGAACAGCAACAGCTTGCTCTAATGACTCTGTGTCCGCTTCTCTCTTGGTAGACTTCTACAAAACAAGACTGCCAGGAAGTGTCCACACAAGTTCGGCTATATATAGACGTCGCCTGACGCTCACCTCAGCTTACCTATGCTGAGTATTCGTTCGTCTAAGTTGGACTAAGTCGGCGACCGCTGCACATACGCTACATCTGCGTTGGCAAAAGTTCGCCTACGCTAATAGAAAATAAATACAACGCTGGTAAATGCTGCCAAGCGCTAGCACACGCTGTCAAACGCTAGGAAACGTTCGTAAAAGTTGATTTGCGCCGGATATAAAACGTTCGTAGTGTGAATGAAAAAAATCCTTCTCGCAAACGTAATTTCGCCGACGTTTGGGCTCATTTCTTAGACCTTTCAAACGCTGGCCAACGTTGGTACAAAAGCTCATAGTGTGAATCCACCTTTAGTCCAGCCACGGACGTCACATCTCTGTACTGTCGCTGTACAACGAAGACGCGTGTAAAAGACCGGTAGTAAGAGTACAGAGACACGTATGCGGGGCTAGCTTTTACTAAACAAAACTATTCACCATAATTATATCATTCGCTACTTAATTTGT
Organism: Mactromeris polynyma; assembly: GCA_032209605.1. Lineage (NCBI taxonomy): Eukaryota > Metazoa > Mollusca > Bivalvia > Venerida > Mactridae > Mactromeris > Mactromeris polynyma. Next base: position 4,599,843 of record JASFXZ010000041.1, read on the forward strand.
ATAATATGCGATATACGAGTCAGAGTCTGTTCGTTGTTCTAATTGTTACAGCTCTCCAGAGTGTTTCTGGATTTTTCACATGGATGAGAGATAGAAGGCAGGTGACACTGTATGTACATACATTAATAATCGCCAGTCAGGTCATCTTGGAGGATAACACAGAGGGGATGACATCGAAACTAGTGTAACTGCATACAAATATTGATGTTGATAGCCTTGGTTCGCTTTCTCCCATCGGTACGCATTCGGTTTCGGTTTCAGACTATTGTCCAACAAATCCGTGTTGCATTTTTTGTATCAAAGGAACATAAAAGTAGGGAGGGAGGGAGGGTGTTAATTCATTTAATAGTATGGTCTGCATCAATAAAGCTGTGTTTGATCGATGCTTGATTGCAACAACAACATATAGTTTGACTTTCTTCGTAGGATATGCAAACGTAATTTACGTCCATGAGTAATGACAAAACTGGATATGGGCTTATTCGGCCCTGGTATATATACAGACGTAATATAGAGTCCATCTTTAATCGCTGGTATGACTGACCATTCAACAACACACAGAGAAAATCTGAGGATTTGATGATAAGATTTACGATAGAGATGGTAATGAAAATTACGGTGCCCACCATTATTTTTTTGTAATAATTAATTAATCAAAGAAAGAGAACTCCGTCAAACTCAATCGGCTTTAATCAGTAAGTATGGAAGAGTTGCTTTTCTTTGAATGTCTGTTTCTCCTCGTTTGTATTATTAGTGCTTCTATCATTGAATACTGAATAGTGATCGAGAATATGGTGCTCAGATGCGTATGGCGAAGTTACTTGCGATCTAACTCAAGTTTTATGGAAGCTCAGTACGAATATTGACGATGGTATATTGTTTAAAGTCAGTTACTTGAGTAGGCCTATGGACGAGCGATTCTGCATGGTGATGAAATCCTAAGCACACATGTATTATATTTGAATTGTCAAATTCAATCACTCAAACACCATCTATATCCATTCGATATATAGCTTTATTGTCTGAAATTAAACGGTATGTACAGCAAATTAACTTTTAAGAATATGACGCAAGGACTTATGACTTTTACCCTGCGTTTCTGTGACTGGGGGGGGGGGGGGGGGGGGTGTAATCCCAACATCCCAACATGTGTGTACACTTTTGGCGCAAATGATTTAATTGACTCTCTGATAAGAATATGCTGATGTTAAGAATAATCACCGCACAAATATAAAATATATGTATACGATATATATAGTTTAGTTTATTCCGAAATATTAGGCATAGCCTACTGCCCATGATTTCACATAAACAAAATAAACAAACAATGCATATAGGACTATATACAAAAATAACGAAATATTATACATTTGTCAATGGCAATAGCCTAATATCATTTGACATGCACAATGGTTGATTTACATAATATAACTCATAACAAAGTAGCTTTACTCATTACATTTTCATTGAAAAAATGTATAAAAATAATCGATTAGTGAGGAGAAAATACAATACAAATGTATTGTTTAATTATGATACAACTTATTTCTTATATAAAATACTCCCCCCCCCCCAAAAACCCACAAGAAACTTTAAACATAGCTAATATGATAAGTATTCGCCCAAACAATCATTGACGCGAATGTGTAACTGTGCTAATAAAACATTCACAGAATGATAGCCGTATAGGTTACTCTTACACAACCTGAAGTAGATTCTACCTCGCATTTCATTATTTCAACGCGGCATTTCTAGCTTTTATTTATGAAAAAAATAAACACTGAACACATTTGTATGCTTAAAACTCCGAGTCCTTTATGTGTAATTTTTAAGCATTATGCTTAATGATAATATCGACTGAAAATCGACGTACATGCACGCAGAAAAAGTCCTAAAATAACATGCCTGCATTAAAATGGAATTTTAAGGTAACTTTCCTTGCCTAAATTGAAAAACGTAGGATTACACTAAAGCATCGACAACGCATCCAAGAATTAAACAAGTATTCAAGCCTATAATCAGGCTACTTGCGTTTTTAGTGAAATACATAATTACTATCTGAACAGTAGGCCTAGCCTAGGCCCTAGAACTGGGTCTACATAGATCTAGCAAAGCTGCATGTTCCAGCAGGGCCGTAAATTACATGGAGGCATGTAGGCAGTTGCCTCCTATTGCGGGCTGAAAAAAAAATCATTTTTTGTCTAAAAAGGGTCCAAATTTTTTTTCGCCTCGCTCCCCTCGGCGGGGTGCCTCCCCTTCCAGGGGTGGCAATTTACGGCCCTGGTTCCAGGTAAGTCTATATATGTGATTAACGGTGAACATTACAAGTAAATTCAAGTCAAATGCATGTTTGTTAAATGTTTCAATAATTACATAATATGAATTTTGACATAGGATAGATCATAGTCCAATTTGGGACCAATATCCATTCTTGAAACTTTCTACAATTTACGAGGTTAAAAGTCATAACAAAAAATGTACAGTACTTAACAAATAAAGTTACTTTTTTCTTTATATAGACATACAATATGACAACACAACATTAGTCAAGATGCGCAGACGGTCGTGGTTGCACGGTCATGGTGATACACATAATTTGATTGATTCGGCAGCCTCCGGGCGGTGGTGGGTGTGTCAATTGAAAATTCCCGGATGAAAGTGGGTGTGTCTAAGGTGGTCCAAAATGGCCGACCGTCCGGATGATGATTCTGGAGTCGGGATGGCGAGTATTAATGAACCAATTATGATGCTAAACGAAGGTACATCATCTTGCTTTCACTTTCTAATGTTTCATTTACAAACGACATGTTAATATACGATGCTACTAACGCGTAAAGGGAGCTAATTATATCAAACTTCGATGAACTTTCCTCTCTAAGAAAGTGATAACGCAAACGGAGGTGGGTGGGGTGTTTTTTTTGTAAATTGCTACATTTTCTGCAATTGCTTGTCGAGTTTGCGTGCACTGTTTGATCAAACAATCTAGTTGAAGCATGTTTGGCAATTTGCATAAAATGTCTTTATTGTGGCGCAAGTCTGCATCTAAAATCAATACTCATTCGTCCCCAAATATTTTCGAACATGTCAAGAAACATGTCTCGTTGTATCAGCTATGTTTTGCTCAAAATTCACGTTCATTGGGATTTATGACATATTTTTTAAAAAATGTGTTTAAATATTTTTTACAAGTATTATTCTTATGGATTCTATCTGGTAGTGGTAATTTACTTTTAAAGAATAATTATAAATTTTAACTTAAAATTCTTAATCTTATTAACTATAAAATTGACTACGGACGGACAGAGTTTCAAAGTATATTGGTTCAGCTATACATACTGCATGTATTTCAAATGTACAAACTAAGACTAAATCCGGCAGTGATCAGGAAACAAGCTGCAGCAATATGTTCAACTTCAAATGTACCATTAACAGAAATGAAAAAGAATATTTTAAATAGTTTTGGGTGATCGTTAATAATCAGTTTTTATGTTCATGTACGTAAAGTGTCATCTTTATCAGTTTATGTTTATATTTCAACCTTGTGTTACCAAATTTGTTTTGCATGAGAACAGACATTACAATGCAGGAACTGTTGCTGTATATTGCTGTGTCTCTCTTTTAATGTATTGAGATGTAGTTAATATCTTCAATAAAATTGCTTCCCTAGGATATGAAACTACTGACAGACCTTTCTATTTTTTGCTCTTGCATCAAAAAATCATTTGTCATAATTGTGTTCCTTTTCAGAAACCATTGGATCCGATGAGAGTGACATTATAAAAACAGAAACCAATAGGTTTGTTCTATTTATTGTTGTTCTAATAAACCATGCTTGTAAAAGTAACTGTTCAAATCTTCTTTAAAATGTGTGTGATGAGAGTCACTTGATGGACTAGCTTTTATAAAGAAAAGTTTGTGAGATAGTGCTGATGGGTTGTCATTATAGATTTAGTATTATTCGTATATACAGTGTCTTTTTGGGCCTATTTGTACTGAATCCAGCATCACTGACCTCTTAAAAGTATGTATTCCCTCCCCTATTTTGTGTTCCCTTCTTATAGCATTGTTGATACTTTCATGCAGCACACCAGAAATATGTGCCTGTTTAGATATCACAAGTCAGGGCTTTGTTTCCTAATAAAAAAAGGTTTGGTAAATGGACCCATTCCCAATCGAAAGATGTATGTTTATTTGCCAAATCTTAACCTGAAAATTCCTAAATTCGGCATGGACTTGAATTAAAAATTCGGCATTGATTATTGATCGGTTTGCAACAGAGTTATATTCAAAGCGAGCGAATACTCGTCGAAAATTCTTTAACTGATGTTGCCATTTGTAAGAGTGACATTATGGTTGTTTTGGCCTTTTAAAAAGTATTATTAAGTTATCATAGAGAAGTTATATGGATAGGCTCCAAAAAATATAGTACTATGTCAATAAAAACAAGATGGAAACTAGAATGGAATTGTACATCTTTCAAATTACTAGGTTTAAAGTTCCATGTTGATTTAGAAAAAATGATACCTCTCAATTTTAATGAAAAGATAGAAACAATAAAACAATGCCTTAAACATTGGAATAAAAGAGAGTTAACTCCAATAGGCCGTATAACAGTTGTAAAGTCTCTACTATTGCCACTATTGACACATTTATTCACCTCTTTACCAAATCCACCCACAGATATTATTCAATCTATAAACATATTGTTTTATGCATTTATTTGGCAGGGGACACCAAAAATCAAAAAGGAAATTTTAATTAAGAAATATACAGATGGTGGATTAAAAATGATAGATATCTATGCATACATGAAAAGTCTAAAATTATCCTGGTTAAAAAGATTAATCTCAGAAAATAATAGTAATATTTATCACTTTGTAAGACATATTTTCAATTTAGAGATGATTATCAATTGTGGCAAAATGTACATTTTTAAAATTCATGGAACAATAAAAAACTCATTCTGGAATGATGTACTGTATGCATATACAAATGTTATAGATGCATCAACAGTTGAATCTGTTGATGATTTTTTAAACTTGCCTTTATTTTATAATCATAAATTTTTGATAGACAAAAATCCTGTTTTTTACAAGTCGTGGTATAATAGAGGTATCAGATACATTAAAGACCTATTGATGAAAAATGGTAACTTTGTAAAAAGAACTGAGTTAGAAAAAATGACTGGAACTAATATTAACTTTTTGCATTATGAAGGAATGGTAAAATCCATTAAATTGACCATTAAATCAATGGCAATTACTTTTAACAAAAATGACAAAGAAAATCAATTGTATCCTATAGTTCCAAAATATTTTGAACCAGTTTTATTCAGTAAAAAAGGAGTAGTATCACCATATAGCCTACTAATAAAATCTAATGTTCTGCCAACAAGTCAAAACAAATGGGAAAATGTGTACCATTTCCAACAAAATGAATGGAAAAATATATATAGCTGGGTCTTTAATACAACAAATGACACATACCTACAATGGTTGCAAACTAGAATCAATCACAGAATTTTAGCTACTAACATTTTATTATATAAAATGGGAATTTCATCATCAGAAAACTGTACATTTTGTAATAAAGAAAAAGAAACATTAATTCATTTATTTTGGGAATGCCCAATGATACAGAATATCATCTCAGATATAATTAAATACGTTAAAAAATTTGACATAGACATTGATAGTAAATTTTTTATATTAGGTAGCCAAAAAAGATGTAACATGTTTTACCTACAATCTAAAAAATATATATACTTGTGTAAAAGAAAAAACACTATGCCACATTGACAGGCCTAAAGAAAAGCCTTTCACTAGCCTTGACAATTGAAAACAAAACAAATACAAAAGATGACAAAACAAATAACTGGACATTTGTAGCCGATTTTATTAATTAAATACATTTGTATAATAGTCAAAATATAAAGTAGCCAGGAACATTTATTGAATGCAAGTTCAACTTATTTTTTTTTGGAGGGGAATATCATCATCTTTTATGAAGTTTTGAACCCTTAATGATACTTTCGAGATAACTATGAATAATATTATACTAATCTCAACCTAGTGTTAGTTAATAATTCTGCGTTAGTGTAATATAACCTTATTCAAATTATTTGTATCACATTAAATCATAACTTCATGGAAATACTAACCTTATGCATACTAACAGCTATTTTGTAAAGTATGGAGTGGGATGTCCTCGACCCACACATACTTATTTACGAGGAAAATAAAAATATATCCCCTTCAAAAAAAAAAAAAAAAAAAAAAAAAAAAAAAAAAAAAAAAGTTATCATAGAGAAAACATGCTAAGTTGTTACAACAGTCAATAATTTCTTCCCCAGTTAAGACCAACACAGCTCTAATTTGCCCAATCACACTGCACCTGGACCTTTACTAAAAATCATGAAAAAAGCCTTGTAAAGAGATACTGATCTGTCATTTGCTTGTTTGTACCACTGAAATTTGATTAATTCAATGTTTGGAAACTAAACTGTATACTTATTCATCTGAATTATTTCTCCTTTATTTCTCCTTTTAAACACTATTTTCTCCACGCAAAGAATTCTGCCACAATTCCCCTAAAAGCGAAAAAAACCTGATATATGTACATATATATGATGAAATTTGTATAATTATGTATTGTATATATTATCTGTGCACTCCAGGGCATTCTAGCTTTCGTAAGGAATTAATATTTATTAGTGTTGCATATGGCACAAGTTACTTTGTGTCTTAATACTCCATTAATAGGTGGTCAATTTTACTATGAATAAGAAGCTCCATTTTCTGCTAGATGAAAGTGCATGGGAAATCATGGCTAAAGTACTGGGTTTATCATTGTATTGCTCTCTTCTCTTATTTATCATGAGAGTAGCATGTGAGCAGTATTATAGTAGATGAAGTGTGATCCACTGAACCCTGGGTTGAGGGTTACTGTAGTATCACAAAAGGCAGTTTCGTGCGGGCCTAAATCCGTGCATTTTAAATTTTTAAAGAAAAAACATCAGACAAAAATGACGGTATCGCAGCCCGTGTCATTGTTTCATACATACGTATCATAAGCTGTTAATAGCAATATTCTGCGTATTAACTTGTAATCTGGGGGTTATCTCTTTAATACAGTCGCCAATTAACAATTTTATGGACAATTGTCATATCTTAATACAATAGAAACCTATGAAACTTGAATAAGCAACATGACAAGCAAGGTTAGCGTCATATTTCGATCGATGTTACCAAGCACTTGATTCCCTGGTTTAGAGCGTCTATATAACCTAAAAAATGTGGTATTCCAATTTTACACTTTCGGTTATCAGTTTGACAAGTAATTTCAGCGAACCAGTCCGGAATGAACAAAAAAATACCCCATAACAAAAATTCACGATGTCATTTAGAGCGGTCCCCTTGGAATAAACAATATGACAGGTCTAACTGTTAATTGACACGACTCGTACATGAAAAGTGAAAATTTCGGTCAGATAAAAATTCGGATAGCCATGTAAGTTTCGGAAAGTTGAATAATCGCGCGGACTTAAATTTTTTATATATACACTGCCATCCACAAGTTCCTGCACACTTCGACAATTCCCATTGCAGTTAATGTATTTTTATGCGCCCCTTCGAAGAAGAGAGGGCATATTGGTTTGCACATGTCGGTCGGTCGGTATGTCCGTCTGTTGGTCGGTCCGTAACCTATTCGTTTCCGATCAATACCTCAAGAACCTCTTGACATATCACCCTCAATATTGGTCCACTCATTCATGTTGGGTAGTAGAGGAACCCTATTGATTTTGGGATCAAAGGTCAAGGTCACAAGGGGGCATAATGTTTTACAAACATCTCTTGTCATATTTGTGTCACATGCAATAAATTGAAAATGCTTTTTTGACAAAGCAATAATTTTCTGTAGAAGTATTTATAAATTTGTACTGAAACAAATAATCTTATTTTTTGTGTCAGATCATTTACACATATATTCATTGTAAAGAAACTATTGGATGGCAATGTATATGGCTTTGGGAATGGGTCAGACTATCTGACCCGTGGGAACTATAGAAAAATGCCTGAAATAATTGCTAGATGTAACTGATAGTTTGCTGAAATGTTAGTACAAATCACAAAGTGGCTACCTTGTCAAAGAAATAGCAACAACTAATTTGGTAATAACTGAAAACCTGTCTTAGAACATTATGCAATGCTCTGTTCATTGACTTAAAATGAGAAATTCTTTTTTGAAACCATTCAGTTACTTGGTATCATATCTATCTGACAAGATTGCGAAATGTTGACTGAAACCTTTTAAATGCTCTATTAAACGCACCCAGATTGTAAGCTATATTTTTATAACATTTTTGGAAGTGTTAATAAACCTGTTTCAGTGATGATTAATATATAAGTGTGGAAACTCAATTTCTGAAAAGTCTTGGTTTTTTAATGAATGGTTAGGAAAAAGGGTGCATTTATTAGGATATGTAAGGTGTATGTTTTATCTCCATTTCTCAGATTCATTGCAGAAGTTACAGCTAGATCTTATCAGCTGATCTTTGTTATGGAAATTTATTTATTTGAAATTTTGTAGTAGAAACAAAATGAGAGCTAAACTAAAATTTGTGCTTGGTAAACAATTTTCCTCTCACAGAGAGATATAAAGGGGGGGGGGCAGCATAGAAAAGTGGCCAATTCAAAGTTTTTATGTTGCTCTTTACTTTAATACACTATTAAATGAACTGACTTATTTCAGTTTACGTGAAAAAACAGAAATATTACTGGATCGGACAGAGTATTACTGGCCCGGAAAATTAATAATGACCAAAATCGTCAAATATTTTATTATATTTAGCTAAATTTGGTTAAAGTGTAATAAATAACTTGCTATAAACCAATGAAAATCATTGAAGACAGTTATGGAGCATATTGAAATAGCAAGTCAAGGTATGGCTATTTGTGTTCATGGGAAATCCACTGGCCAAGGAGGACCAGCGTAATAGTCAATTTCATCGTAACTCTTCAAAATTTACCGGTCAGGTCCAAGGGCCTTTCGCATGTTATTTAGGGACTTAGCATGTAATAGAGTTAATTGACTCATAATGTGAATAAGTCCAAATCAAACATTTCACACTGCATGATGATGAATTTATAAAAAATGCTCAGCAAGTCATTTGCGTGACTTAAAATATTGCCTCCATCTGCCTGCACTGTAAATTCTCTAATTTTCTTGATGTAGAAATAAATAAAGTACAGTACTAGTTTTAACATTGTTTATTTTGATAGTTTAAATAGTAACTTTGTTAGATAGGTAGACAACTTTAGATAGTATTAAATGATAATTTTGATAAAAAGCTGTAAATTTTTCTAAGTTATTGAGCTGAGTACAACTTCACTGATAGGATATAGATAGTAACCTGTACTTCATACTGAATCCTGACTTCACTTTAATAAAATGTTATGTTGAACTATTCCAGTTATTCATTTTAGAGGTAAAGGGGGTTAATAGTTAATTAATGTGTTTTTAGTGAGTTGTCGCCTATTTAATGCAATTTTCATTGATAATTTTTTTCAGAACTAGATGCCGGAAGTTAAAGAACCCAAAGAGAGGAATACAGGTTTGTGAATATCAAAATACTGTATTACAATGTACCCCACCTTTTATAATGTAATCAAAAGAGTCATGAGAGTCAGTCTTGCTATCTGAGCTTACAATCATTATGTTAAAAGTTATACCAGTAAATTGAATGTTTCAAGATGTGTTAGCAAAAACTTAAATTCAAGGTGCAGCATTTTGAATATTCATAAAACTTACCACAATCATTTAAGTAATTGCATATAATGATGATTTAGGCAAATTTTGGTTCCCTATTTATGTAAAACTATTGCCAGGGGAACCTTTCATTGCTGATGTCTGCAGATACGTTGCTATTTTTTGCTGCTTTGCGTACATGAAAGGGCTTGGTGTTAAATTGCTATAGCTCAGCTGTGGTAAAGAATCAGTTACCATAGTTTTGTCCAAAATCCTCAGTGTAAAATATCTATATTTTCATCACTGTATTTCTCAGTTTATGAAGGTATTTCTGGGTGTTACTAAGTTTCATACAAATTGTTTAACACTACAATGACATACTAGACAAAAACAGGTAGAAGTAAAGTGTTTATTTATTATATAGTCGCCCCTATTTAAAGGCCCAGCCATTCCTGACTTCTGAGGCAACTACTTTCTGGGCACATTTACTTCCAAATTTCTATCCTTGAATCCCAGACACCTGGCAGGTAGGCGCACGGTTACCATTATTTAACTAACTGGCGGCTCACCAACCAGCTATATCAGAATGGACCCCTACCAGGATTCGAACCTTTGACCATCGCTCCCAAGGCAGATACCTTAACCACTCAACCACTGGAGACAGTACGTGTGTTCACAGACAATTTGTATTTTCAAAGGTTGTCAAAATGTTTAGTGAAAAATAAAGGAAATGAGTTGTTTTTTACCTGCACACATGTTGTAAACAGAAGTAGTTTAATGATTTATGATAACTGTCTCGGTTTGAGATAATTACAATCTGCTCATGTAGAAAAACATGATATAAGTGCTGGTGTGACATGATCTGCTGTAGGCAGTAAACCTAAATTGATGAACTTCAGTACAGACAAATAACTGTGCTCATAAGACTTCTTGTTTATTTTGCGCGATTTGTTGATAACCAAGTGTTTTTTCTTGCAGATATTTTTTGACTGTTTTTTTGTCAGTTCGTTTAAAACCTCTGGTTAATACTTATTGCAAATAAATAAGTATATGCAAAGGAGGGGAGAATGGATGATATGTCTGGATAGGTGTGACGTCTGTTTGATAAATAAATTTAATACTTCTAGACATAAGAAAATATGGCATCCTAGACAAGTTGATGGATCTCATTTTACATTGATATTTATATCCATGGATCTGTTGACATACTGGAATTTCCCCCCCTTGGATCGGTTACATTCGGAAATTGTGTTTTTAGAATGATTGTCTAATCGTACTGGATTTTTTCTGCCAAGACTGGTTGTCAAATATTTTATATATGATATTCTTTGGACGGGTTGTCTGCTAGCTTTGAAAGAGTATTCCTTGGGCTGGTAGTCTAATCTCATTAGATATTTGCTTCAATGACTGGTTGTCTGTTTGTACTGGAAATTTTCTCCTTGGACTGGTTGTCTGATCATACTTGAAATTTGGTCCTTGGACTGGTTGTCTGATCATACTTGAAATTTGGTCCTTGGACTGAATGTCTGATCATACTTGAAATTTGGTCCTTGTAAATTTGGAAATTTTCTTGTTGGAATGGTTGTCTGATATCATTGAAATAGTATTCATTGGACTGGTTGTCTAATCTCATTGAATCTTCACTTCATTGACTGGTTGTCTGAAATTATTTGGACTTGGTTTTTGGACTGGTTACATTGTTTTGTTTGTACTTTAATAATGTTACATTTATTAATCAATGGTTGACACCTGTATTTCTAGTCCTGAATTGTTCACCAATTTTGTAAGAATTAGCTATAAGGAAGACTAGTTTTTTCAGGAATATTGTCTTTGGACATATATTTTCAAATCCTAGCGAAAAACATGAATTGGTTTAAGCTTTAAGCAAACAAAGTGTTAATGAAAGTAAATTAATGATGTCATATGATAGCAATTAGCTTTTTTCATAAATAATTGATTATAATAATGTAAAACACAGGCATGGATTAGTGCTTTGTTTAAATTAATACAATTTGTTAGCCTAAACTTGTAGCCCTAGGCTGATTGGCACTGAACATTACAGTTAGGTGCAACTAACTGTATAACTAATTGACATGCATGTTACGTTAGACAGGTATATATTCTACTGTTGTCATTAATTTATATTGCATACTCATTCATCTTGCTCTGTTTCATGCACATGTACATAGATTATGCAGTGCATTTGAAATGTTACAGTTTGAATAGAACTATAACACCAGCATCGTCAGCCATTTGTTGTATTGTTCAATTTTTAATGGAAACTCAATTATATGACCTACAACTCGTTGACTCAACCATTTGTTGTATTACCGGTATTAAATTTTTAATGGAAACTCAGTTGTATGACCAACAATTCATTGACTATTTACTATTTACAGTCAATCATTGCGGTATTTCTATCTTTTATTATTTATTTCAACAAAAACAGTTGTGTAATGTGATAAAAATTTAATTAATTAAAATAGATTAAAATTATTTCATGTAATTATGGATTGTTGATATAGTTTGCTCTCCTATGCAGAATACCATAAGTGAAATATTCAGAAAAAATATCACTGTTTCTGACATGCAATTATTTCATGCTATTTGCTGTAAATGTCATTTTGAAGGTTGGTGCAAAAGTATTGTAAATGCTTCTTCTGACCTAAACTGAGTTCAGTAGTTTTGCATCAACCCTCAGTTTGTTATGTAATAATACTTTCTTGTATGCCAGGATCACCTTAGTGAGCTGACTTTAGTGAATTTTTCATTAATTTGATAGATACAGTAAACCCTCAATTAATCAGGCCACCATTGGTACCCTTGAAAACTGGTCTTCTTATTGAGGTGGTCTATTAAGGTTTAATAACAATCAAAACAGTGAAAATGGATTTGAAAATTGTGTTCTTAATTTTGAGGTGGTCTTATTATTCAAGGTGGTCTTTAAGTGAGGTTTTACTGTACTTGTACCAGTCTGAGTTAAATGAATGCAGTGAATGGAAAATGCTTACCTTGATTTTAAGAACAGTGGATATATTTATTGCAGCATTAAAGATCTGGGATGGGCAGTATATAAGTCCATCTAATGATGGGTGTGACCTGTACCTTGTATTTTGATTAAGCTGTTTATCAGCCATTTGTATATGACTCTGTTTGTACTCTCCGTTAGACAAGAATTAAATACTTCCACTTTCCATTTGCTTTATCTTTAGGATGCTACAGAAACTATCACAGTTATTTGTCGGAGTAAGGCCAAGCAATTTGTTGCTTCAGCCTCTGGCAATTTAGTACTGATAATTAACTATTACCTGTGTGAGTATCACTGTTTATGGAAGCTTATACATTTCTGCTGGTTTTACACTTGTTGGTTGAACACCTTACTAGATAAAGAGTGTTTTTGAAATAAAATGGCCCTCTTTGGAATTTGGAAAAGTATTTAGGGGTGTGAATTAGAGCGGGTAGCTGTTAAATTCCACCCTAACTTAAGCATCATCACCTGGCTACTTTTTTTGTATGAGTGATAATAATAAAGGGGAATTCCCCAAGACCCCCCCCGCCTACTTTTGATGATTTCCCTGCTTATTAAAAAATTATTGACACCACTGTGTATTTGGTCACACATGCTATGTAGTTATTGATTCATTTAAAGTTATGACATTGTGGTGATTCGTGTCTGAAGCACATTGTGATTCATCATTTTTGTCCATTTCTTCGTGTTGTCTTAGAACTGGTAAATGTTAGTTGGTCATCTACTGTGAACTTATCCCTTTTATGTACCAAGTAATTCTAAGAGAATTTTATGATACCGTCTGTTTATGCGCACTATACCCTTATTTGGTATTCATCTACATTTTAAAAAAGTGAGAATACGATAATATCGACATTAGAGTCGTGTCTGATGTATGTGTGAGTCCAATTACGTCTTTTTGTGATGTATACGCATTTTGTGACATTTGCTGCTAAATGTTGATGCGTCATCTGGATGCACCATAGTTAAGATTTTTTTTTGTCTTAGTTAAGTTTGTATGCTGGTATGGAAAGAGGGCTTCATTATAAGGTCCTCTGTCTAAGATGAATACAGTCAAACCTGTCTTAAGAGACCACTCATTGGAGCTGGAAAAGGTGGTCTCTTAAGACAGGTGGTCTCTTAAGTAAGGATACTGTAAAGTTGACGAAAACATTAACTTCAAGTACAATGCATTTTATTTCATATTTTTATTAATACTTTATTACAGCTATTAAACTATTTTATGTAAGAAATAAAATAAGTAAAACCAGGTAAAATATTTTAATCACATGCACCCGGTACATGTTTGTATATAAAATCTAGAAATCAATGAAAACATAAGAACTTTTCACCTTAGTGGTTGCTTAGCAACGACGCTGTGTATAAAAATTAGAGGTCAGTGGTCGCTTATGTAGATTAATTTAATGCTTAAAAACGCATGGGAGGAATTCAGAACAGTCGTAAAAGGTTGCTTGTTAGTGGTGGTCGGAAGGACAGGTTTGACTAAACAATTTTAAACAAAAACCTAACCCCTTTAATTTTTAAGATTGATTTATTGATTGGCATTTAATATTGGTGACAATTTTAAACTATGATTTCGGGTCTACCAAATAAATACCATCATGACTTATTTATGAAAGATTTATGGATAGTATTTTGATGCACCAAATGAATAGTGTTTGAAAACTGTCTTTGTCACATCAGTTCTTGGAATTTAGAAAAAGTTCTTGAACATTTACAGAACCTGATTGAGTTCTTTAAAATGAGCAATATTATATCTTCGGCTAAAATCACAATTAATACAGTCTTAAAATATTTGTTTCCAGGGTTTTCCCTAGGATTTTTGGTAAATTGGGGGTCCAAAGTAAATTTATAGGGTCCCAGATATGCAGTTTATACTTGATCAAAGTTTATTTAAGGGGTCACTGGGATGCACAGTAAGTTGAAAATGGGAGTCCCTAGAAAGAAAAGGGAGTCGGGGACTCAAGATTTCTGTGTCAGGGATATCCCTGGTTTCCCATTTTTTTCTTCGAAACTGTATAAGAACAGATGTTAAGATAATATATACAGTAAAACCTCAATAATAGGACCATCCTTGTGTCCCTTGAAAACTGGTCTTCTTATTGAGTTGGTCTTAATATAGAGGTTGAATAAATAGCAAAGCAGCGAAAATGGACTTGAACATTGTGTTATTAATATATTGAAGTGGTCTTATTAATGAGGTGGTCTTTAAGTGAGGTTTTACTGTATATATCTGTATTTGATAAGTTTTCCTGCTAAATTAGGTGAAAAATGTCTGTGCGAGTGAGTTCTTGAAGTCTTTGAAATTTGTTCACTCCAGTCTGTATGAGCCCTCCGTGGTACGGTGACCCGTTGTTATGTATAGTTAATTATGCTTGGCCTTACATTGGTATACATACTGTATATGAGTGACCATCACGTAAATGATAGATGGCGTGTGGGCGGTACCCAGAATGTGTCCGTTACTAGGCATTGGAGGCGGGCGTCAGCCCAATAACTGCACAATTCCCACTCTTTGGTATTTATGCTTTATTTCAAGTTATTTAATTGTGCATTTTAACTTTATAACATTTTCCTTGTTTGCTGTAATTCATGATATATTTTGTTTGTGTTAAACTTTGGAACTTATTCTTATGAAAGTAATGAAACTCTTGGACTGTTAACATGTTCATTTATTGTTGCTGGTGTGAGAACTTTCTGTTCTAATTCTTATGAACTGTTCTGTTTAATAAGACCTTTTCTGTTGATTTTGAGTACTTATGTATAATTATGTGCTAATATAACTTATTATCAGGTGTTGAGTTGAAAATTTATATGACGTTAGTGTTACGTTGACAGTGGTACAGTCATAGGATTTTACCATGTTTTCTAAGGTTTGCTGGTAAAGAAGCGCTCATATGTGTTAATATAACATATTATCAGGTGTAGAGTCGAAAATTTATATGACGTTGATAGTGTTCTGTTGATAGTGCAGTCATAGAATTTTATGACGTTTGCACAATGTGTACTACTGTATATATTCAAACTTCTGTGATGGGAAATTCATAATTATAAATTGCCTCGAAGTTGCCTTTCCACACTGTTACTGTTTTGTTTGATACTTGGTGAAAAAAGTTTGGACTGTTTAGTTAGTGAAGGATGGAGTACTCGAAAAATGTCTACAAGCATTCTCTTAAAGAGTTCTGTAATGTAAGATTTCTTTATATAATATTCACTATTGCGCTGTTTTGTCATTTAAAGCAGGTGTTTCACATTATGTCATTTATTTTTGTTAGTTATTAGAATGGGCCTTCTGTGCAAAGTCATTGGATTTGTAAAAGGATTTGAATATTTGAATATTCTTGAGCTCTATATAACACCCAAACTTTGATTACCTTTCATGTTTTGCATGTAATGTTTTTAATAATGAAATGAAATGAAAAATCACTTATTCATTTTGATCCATTTGATGGTCTGTTTTCTGCTGTTATTGTTAGTGATTAATTCTATCCTTATTCTGTGGTTTATGCTTCTTTAATGGTTCTTAATTTCATTATCTGTTCTGCTATGCAGCTTCTTTATTGATCTAATTAAATTCTTTCTTCTATTCTGATTTAATGCTTTGTATTTTTTTTCCATAACAATCATTTTATGGTCTGCTTTAATGCTTTTTTGATTGAACTGATTTAAATTACTCAAATTATATGGTCTATACTGCTTTAATAGTCTGCAATTGAATCTTTGGACAAATGACTTCATTCAAGTTGTCACTCAGAACACTTATACATGTAACATCTCACCTAGGGTTCAAACCTACAACCGTCAGGTTGGCATTCAAGCACTCTACCGGCTCAGCAAACAACTTGGGCCACACATTGATTTACTTTTTTATTTTTACACTACATTTGTACCAGTAATGATTTACAGATGAAATAATTCCTTTAGTCATTTTGTAGAACTCTATTACATAGTTGTCTCCCTTTATTATACCTTGCTCTAATGCATCAGTGTAAGTAAATGTATAAAAAATTTATGAGTGTGTTAGTGAGTAGTAAACCTATTGTCATCTAGTTGTTTGAAAAAAGGGTTTCATTCAGCCTTCAGGTACCCAAGATATAAAGGAAGAAGGGTTAATTGTCGAGCACAGAAATTCTTTGATACATGTAGTACTAAGACTGCTCTGTATTTGGTACTATTTTCTTAACTGCCTGGACAATTTTAAGTCAACTTGATCCTTCTAAACTAATCAGTTTGATGCTTTAGAAAAAGCATTTTTCTTACAAATAAACAGGGACTTCAGGTGTTACGCTGGTGGTGTAGACCCAAAAATAATACTCTTCCTGTTATGTTTAATGTGATATAAAATACTTTTACCTGACCAAACGGATTTTTACCTGATATGTGACAGGTGGTGAGACTCATCTGGTAAACTGTGTTTACATAATCGTATTTGTCTTAAACAGCATTAATGCTGATGGTGAATCAGACTTAAGCATAATTTTTATCAACTTAAACTTTCTCCTAAGTCGAAAACGTCAGAAATTGCAATGAACTGAAATGGCTTTTGAAAACTGTGAGACACTCTTTTCTAATTACTTTTTAATTTGCAGTCAGGAAAAACCCTCATAAAATGCATTGCAAGTTATTCGACCTTATGAAATAGTTCACCATCTACTCAGAGCTATGTTCTTTATATTCACATTTCATTGCAGTGAATCTTATTATTAAAATGTTCATGTTAACTTGATGAAAAAAAAATGTACTTCAGCTCTTATATAAAATATCGGTGAGTCTCTGGTTTTCAATATAAAGGTAGAAATTTTATTGAATTATATGATGGAGAAAGTAGTGTGTGACCTTGTAAAGGAAACCTTACTTGTAAGCAGATAATAATTATTTATTATTGCCACACCTACACACCACACCTTAAACTCTTGCTTGTCAGTGAATGATGTATGCATTAGTGTATGTAAGTATACTGTACCTAGGTCAATGTATGTGTGTTGCTTTTCGATGCTCGTTGAAATTTGGTGTATGTAAACATAACATAGATGTGGATTTGTTGGTGAAGAAAGTAAACCTCTATGTTGTTTTATGATGGTGTTTTTCTGCGAAATGATGGTGTGTTAAATGGATATAACGACTTCTCTGAGTTAACTATCTACGGTGCCTCTTGTGGAGGTACTTGATTGGACTTTTGTTATTTATTCTTTATTCTTCTATGTTGTTAGGAATTGGAGATGCTTTTTTATTTGTGAAGGAATGGCGAGTGGGCCGTTGATACTTCCTAGAGTTTTAGGGGTTTCCATGCTTGATTATTTTATGTAATACACTTGTCGGTATAAGGTTATGCGAGCATATTGGATGGGTCTGTTTAGGTCAGACATGGTTGTGGAGTGTGTCATATAGTATTGTCTTTTATGTATCATTTACTTGGCACGAAGTTCAGAACAAATGCTGTGTATGGCATAAATGTGTTAAATTTGTTGCTAACATGAAGAGTGAATGAGAGACACTTATGCACAGGTTGTGGCCGGCATTGGGGGTTTGGGAAAGCTTAGTGTAGTGGACTGCTTGAGGGTTTGGGTTGTGGGGTTGTACTTAGGTGGGTTTGCTTATGGTTTTTAGCACAAGCACATGTGGGATTTGGTAGTGTTGGCCATTGCATAATTATGTTGGGGCACCTTGGGGGGAACAAGTTTACAACTCTCGCTTACTGCTTTCTGGGTTACTAAACAGTACTCAAATCAGGAAAAAGTGTTTGGTCGTGGCTGTGAGTGGGATTCTGGAAATTGTATACAATGGGGCTGGTGCTCAGGGTTGAAAAGCCTCAGCAGGGAAGTGGGAGTTAGTTGCATTGCAGTTATATTGAAAATGAACATCATATGACTTTATGTAAGAAATTACAGTCATGATTATACAATGTAGTGTATATACTGAATAAATTATTAGACGTTTATTAAATTTCTCAGAATGCCATGAAATCCCTCATGGATGCTCTCACTGATACAGTTATATTCAATCATGGATGGTTACCAGTACGGGCTTCTGCTAAAAGTACATGTCCCCTGCTGCATTTGTACCCTTTCCACAGGCTGGAAGGACATGAGACTGTCTCAGAATAAGTGCATGGAGTTCAAACCGCACTTATAAAATATTTGGTTTATTTGTACATTCCACTTCAGTCCCATATTTTACTGACCCAGTTTTGTGCAGTGTCTGTACATGACTGGTTTATAAAGCTCGTCGTTTACATGCATGTATTTATGATACAGAAGTATCGATATTTTGAATATATATTGATAATCAATCGAAGGAAAAATATCAGTGATACATTGATATCGTTTCTATTGGTGACAGCTCCAGGGGTTCCATTTGACCCTTTGACCTCTTATATTTCCAAAAAGCCACATTTTGACGCAAATATTCTTAAATTTCTCTCCATTTTTCTCTAAATAATAGTTATCTTGGCTATAAATGGTAAAATCCAGTCAAATATTATCAAAAGGACCATTGAAATTCAGCACCTAGTAGAAACACTGAGCTCTGCTTGTTTACTAATTTTAAATGTCCACTCCTCTGTTGTGTGCTATAGAGTTTGTCACAGTTTGCTGCAATTCTTTACGTAGCCAGGTCGTATTACGTATATGTCTGCGTCGTATTACGTATATGTCTTCGCTGTATTACGTATATGTCTGCCTCATGTTAATAGTGATAAATGCAAGGTATGATAACTTTTTGCAATATATAAGTACCTGGTTTCTCACATGTACATGAACAAAGACACGTCTGTTGGCCTAGGTACACCTTGCATGTAATTTGGAAAATTAGATTTATTTTTAACTTATACACTGTTCAATTATCCTGGCACATAAGTTTGGGTATTTAAGATTATAATCCTTGAGAATTTGCTCCGTATGAAATAGATCTAAATTTTCTGTTGAAGTAATTACTTTTGGAAGGGTCCAGAACTATTTAATAACCTTTCCCCTATTTACGATGTAGCAATTTCTTGTGCAGATCTTTAGCCTCCACTGTTAGAACCTTACTGAGGCAGTTTAATGTATTTACAAAAAATTGTGGAAAATATTTAATATCTTTCATATATTTTCAGTTTATGTCAATGAGTGAAGTCAGAGTTGCTTCCCCTGAGAGAGATTCACTGATGGACACTCCACCAAACAGCACGAGTGACGCGGGTTCAGATTCATACACAGAAATGTCGCCGACAGAATCCCCTTCAGGATTCTCTCCTCTTGAAGAAGCAACTGACAGTTACAAGTCACTGTCTCCATTTGCACGATTAAAACTGAAACGAAAAATGGAAAACTCTTATTTTAAACCTATTTTACAAACTTCCGACGACAGAGTGCCAGGTTCAAGTTTTCCTGGAAAGGTCTGTGAGAGTGGACACAGTGCATTCAGAAATGTTAATAATAACGATTCTAGTCAAAATGGTTGCAATAATAATAAAAACACTGTGAACTTGATAAAGTTGCATCAGATAAAGTCAGCTTTCACATTATCCGAAGATAGGGACATTCCACCGGCTGCTGTTTCTTTAGGTCACATGTTCGCGCTAAAGAAGCGAATTATTAAAAGAGAAGCATTAAACGAAGAACTGAATGGCGGAGAAGGTAGTGGCTCAGACGGACTCTCGGAGCCTAGCTTCGATGGTGACTCGCCTCAAAATATTAAGGAAGAAACTATAGAGAGTGATAACGACGAACACGGACTTAAGGTAAATAAACTTTCCAGAGTTTTCCTAATTCGAAGTCCTGAATTCAAACTATTGTTCACAGGTCTTTAACTTTTAATCCTTTTTTGTTAGAATTATATAGATGAACTTGTATTTTTTGTCAAAAACTTTTCTCAGGACTGCTAATTTGAAACTAACGAGAACCCTGACTTCAATTATTAAAGATTTTTAAATTGAATATTGTTATGTAAGATCTCCATTCTTCAAAATGGATGAAAGTGTTGTAGATGTATTTATCATAGATTATAAACTGATATATGAACTCCGAATGAAGTGTGTAGTGAGAGAAGATATGAATGATTAGATTGAGAACAAGGGTAGATTTTGAGAACATTGAGGGTTCATTCAAGATTGTCGACCTTGAACAATACTCTGACATTTTCGCATATATTGTACTGTTTTAGTTTTTAATCAGATGACTGAAATGTTCAGTTCTTAACCACTGGTAGCTGTAGATTACACTTTATTTATGTGGTTTACCCCACCCCCCTCCTGTCTGTCTGAGTAACAGTGCAATGTTAATGAGTGTTCCATGCCCTATAGAAATTGGTAAGCACTTATGATGTAAAGTTTGTTATCATAACCATGAAGACAATGAACATGCTCTGTGCTCCTGTATCCAGTATAGTCTTAGTCTTGCTGATTCACTTTGCATCAAGTACATGAACACTCAGGTATACATTTAGTGGCATTTGGTTGTGATTCCTAGTTCTGTTCCTTTGAATGCAATATTTGCTTTTGTACTCGTTTCTAGATGGTTTCTTTTGTGCATTTCAACATTGTATTTCATAAATTTTATAGTGGCATTTGGGCAAATAGAACTGAAGTTGATTGGAATACCAAATCACACAAGAGTGGTTTCCCTTGATAATGAATACTTTCCTAGACTGTTAGATGCAGAGAGTTGTGCTCCTTTCACACAATGTTTATTATTGCTGAGTTTGCAAATTGTTTCCCTGTAAAATACATGTATACTGTTTTTACACTTTTAAACAAACAAAAATTCTGACAATCAACAAAGAATGAAATAATGTTTAGGTTTGGTAAACAAAGTTCTGTTGTTTGTGAAATGTACTCTTTGATATGACAGTAGTTCATCTGCTGCTGTTCATGTGTGACATTTAAACAAATGGTAATTCCTTTCACAAATTTTTAGTTCAGTGGTTTAATGATGTAATGAATTGGATACTTCCCTGCAGGGTAAACTTTTCTGGTAGTTTGAAACAGTAAGCCACATTTTTATTGCTACAACGTTAAGAATGTTGCCCTAAGCTTTTCAATTGGTGCATTCTATATGAGCCATTTTTTTAGGAAACTGCAGAGAGACCCAAATATGTTCAAATACCTGTAGTTATGTCCCTGCCTGAAGTCATGTGTGTTGTTTTAATTTTAAGGTAGTTAGGTTGAATGAACTGCTAATGTGTTCTTTCTCTACTTAACTGCTGTATTTGTATGAGGTGTCATGCTTGTTTTGGCCATTATGAAGTACTGGCGAGATAACTATCCATTGTTTTAATTATCTAGGGAGTGTAGGCGAAGGGCTTATTCTCTTTGTATATTTTAACTTGTCCTGGGCTCAAACCTATGACCTTCACAGTGGTATCAATAAGAGCCGGTAGCCGGTAAAATCACCGGTAACTTAAGCGTCACCCGGCTACTTTTCTTACATGAACGATTATAATTAAGGAGGAGTAATCCCCAGACCCCCGTCTTCTTTTGGTGATTTACCTGCTACTTCAAGAATTAGTGACACCCCTACCTTTCGATTGGCCTTATAAGTTCTTATGCAAGTGACATAGGTGATATGGTAATAGGTATTTGAGTTGAAAAAAGGTAAATCAATTTATCATCAACACTATTACTTTGATCTATTGGATTTTCATTGTTTTGTTTAAGTGCCTCTAGTTGAAACCATGGATTAATTATAAAAGCTGTAAGAAAATACCATTTAGATACATCTTTATACAAAGGTTGACCTTAAGACCTGTTATAATCTTATTATTGAACTTGTGGGGCACTTACCTGTATCCATATAAGGATTGGTATTGTTTAGTAACTGCTAGGCTACTGGCTTTTACCACCCTCAAAGTATTTTGACTTTTAATTGTTCCTGTTTCTATTATTGCCATGTCTTCATTGATTGGTTTATCAGATTAAAGTTTCATGGGATAAAATGAAGTATTTAGACCATATTTAATCAATTGTTTGTTTGCAGTTACGCGACCGACACATGAAAAATACCGCGACTCAATATATTTTTCAGGTTCATTGTGTCCCTACGTATATGCTTTACTGTTTAACAATGATATTGACTGTTCTTTGACTTTGATGAGTGTTGATGATATCATAATTATTTATTAAAACGAATTAAATCATTTACGTCATCTAGACCCTTTTTGACGCCCCTGATATAATCTTCGATCGGAATCTTTGTTTTCCCCTCTGTATGTGTTTGCCACCCTTCCCACAAAAAGAACAAAAAAACCTCAACACTTTATTATGTCAAAGAATTTAAATATGCTGAAGCGTACTTACCCCTTATTGAAAATATTTGGTAAAATTAAGGCTTCTCAAAATTTACCAATTTTACAGTAATTCACTTAGTCAGTATTATGTTATTGAAAGATGTCATGTGGAGGTGTCAAATTATATGAACTCTTTGTCCTACCCTGTATGGCAGTCATTCTTCAAATTATTTACAAAATACACTTTGTAACGGTAAATAAGGGGTATTGTTGCGTTTTTTTATGCTAATGAAAATTGGATTTCATGATTGATTCTAAATTTGCATCCAGTTTAACGAGGCGAGAGAATGGAGCATTCTTGTTGGTAATTTACCCGCTATCTCCCATCAGCGGTGTCGCAGTTACGCCCTGACAGTTCATTGAGACTTTGACATTTTCCTTGATATATCCTGAACCCGGTATTTTTCTCCTCCCAAAACACACAAATATACAAAAACATTGCTTGATCATTCGTCTCTCCAGGAGGTCTCCTGTTAAGGTGTGGTGGCCGATATCAACTGTAAGCCAATTCTCTTATTACTCGAAAATACGTAATTAGTACAGAACGGCTATTGTACTACCGCTGTCCGAGGGGTAAAACAAGGAGGCGAAGTTATTGTTGACGCTCGTCAACCATTAAATGGAGATTATCTCTGATGTAATAACGTTAATCACAATGCCAAATAGATAATTGTGGTAAATTGGTGGGTCTTTGTACAGTGTCAGTTTTATTATTTAGGTAAAAGTACAGTACTTAGCTAATTTTTAAATTGTTGAAATTTTGCGGCTTTATTGGTTAATTTTTCGATGGTGATATGGAATAAGCTTTGTAATTGAGATATTTAGCCATTATCTGGGGCTGTATAACGTCTGCCAAATTTTTTATCTGTGATTTTTTTTGTGCGTTTTTAGGTAATGTGTCTGCACTGCAAACATGAATTGTGGTTTATTTTGAGGTATTTTTTGGTTGTAGTTCATGTAATTGTTAAGAAAAACCTATTTTTTTATCAACAAAGTGACACTTTGTACCTTTGTTTTCTTACTTATATATTATTGATATGTAATTATCATTTTACTTTTTCACTTGACTGTTGTGCAAATTAATTTAACTTCAATGTTATTGAACATATCGCAAGAAAGTATATTATTGATTCCACTTGACGGTTGTGCAAATTAACTCAAAGCAAATTTTTTTTATTGAACATATATCACACGAAAGTACAATTGTTGGCTGTGTAATTGGATCGAAAGATTTAAAAAAATAAAATATTTGAAATGTTTTTATTATCAAAACAACAGGTCTCATTGTTTTTGCAAGAATAATTTAAAACTTCAGTTTCATTGGTCCATCGTTGATCCCCTGAATTTCTGTCATAAACTGATCCTAATGGAAGCTTGAGCCATTCTATTTCTATCCGCAAGGTTGATTAGCATCATGTGGAAGCAGAGGACGTGAAATATTAACCAAAAAATAAAGTGCATGTTTATTACAAAATTATGTTTAAAACCTTGGATTTTTGAGGTAAGCATTCAGTATGAACCATACTTGTGCTGACATTTTATATAGAATGGAGTAGGTTATGATTTATAATGTCATTGAAAGTTTGTTATGAGGTTTATGACATCTTGGATTATATATATGTACTAACTTGTCAATGTTAAGTACAGCTCATTCATGTCAAATTTCATACAATCTAACCTCCTCCACTCTCCGTCCTGGTGTGATTTCTTTATGTCGGGAAATTAATCCTTTACCATGACAAATATTGAGGTATAAAGTTACGAGTCATTTAAGTGAACTGAGCCGACAACATGGTTTATTTGCACTTAATGTTTGGTCAAACCAGACATATTTTTTGTGGCGTGGAAGAAGCGTCAGATGTCAGTGTCGTTGGAAGAGGTTTCAATTGTCAGTGTCATTTATGCATCAATGCAGCTGTAAATATATCCTACCTTCAAATATACATGATATCTATTTTATGTTTCCCCCCCCCCCCCCCCCGTCTCTTATATTTTCTGCTCCATATCTTTTTACTGCATGGAAGATTTTCAGATTGCTTTGAACAAATGGAGGGATAAACGCGAAACAAGTCAATCTGCCTCTTAATGCATATGCAGATAATTTAGATTCGCTTTCAACCTTTGAAATGTTGACCATGATAAGCTGAATGTAACTTTTGACCTTTTGGTTTATGGTCAAGGTCATAATGGTGAGGTCAAAGGTCATATGAGTTTGAACATTGATTCATGGCACATCAACAGCATATGTCATTTAACACGCATGGTTGACCTGTTGTAGATATAGTGGTGCCACACTGTAATACCACGACGTATAGTCACATGACATGGTACCTGAAACACAGCCACATTGACCTGACGCAGGGTCAACTAGTGCATAGGTTCTATCCATACAATGTGGTATGTCACCGCCTGGGATCAAACCCGCTACCTCCTGGTGGTCAGATAGGCACAGTATTAGGGAGGCATATTAAGTTGTGTTCGTGTGTATAAAACATTACCATATAGTCTGAAATAATCTTGTAATTTGTTTCTGCAATCTACAATCTTATCATCAGTAGTTAGAATATGTTTCTGCACTTTGTTGTTCTGAAAACCACAAATCCTGGTTTATATTTCCCGAGTACAGAAGTTTATTTATGTATACCATATATCTTAATGCTTTAACCAACAATGTTAAATATCTCAGATGTTTTTGCACTGTAATCAAATGCCAGAAATTTGAACTGCATTTAACTCATTTTAAGCTGAATATCTGGTTTTAATTAAGTAATTTGTGTGTATTATTTACCAGTATACTTTTTTGCCAGGATGTAGGTATTTCAGTGCATGAACTTCCTAAAGAGAATGTAGCACGGTCTCGCGGTGCTCAGTACATGAAAGATATTTGTACAAAACAAAATATGTGGTCTTAAAAAATGTTCAAAGGTGGTTTCTCATGACAGGTTTAAACCGAATTTGTGTTTAAGTTCAGAAAGTGCTTGTTGACATGATTGTTTGTAAATGTTTTAAAGCTGTGTAGTTATTGACATCTTAAATTATCTTGTTTGTTTTCAACCGTCTGTCTGTCAGATCACTGAATCTGAGGTAATTCTGAGTTTGTTGTAGACCAGTCTCATAACTAATGCCTCTGATTGGTTGGATCTGAGCTCCGTCTTAAGATTGACCAATGGCAAAGCTGCATTATGAGACTGGTCTACAAACTCGGTCTTATAACCTTGGCCTGAGATTGGTTTATATCACTGTGTGGTTCCTGACTAGTTTATGATTTGGTATTATAGGCAAATATTGGTAGGTATCTGATGCAAGTTGGGCGACGTAGGTTCTATCTTGAATTGAATGATATATTATTGTACTGGTTTGGCAACCTCTGCTGGGGTCTATGTACTGCCCGCCTACTTATGTCCCATGCTGGGTATCACATTGCTGGCTGGATCATTGATACATAAATGGATTACAATGTAATGACAAAGAAAAAAATGCTATTTTGGTATCTTGTCTTTAATTATGGTCTTAAAATGTTTACTCTCACTCATCAAATGTGCTTTCAACACCTGCATTTTAAGTTGCAATGTTTTTCTTGCTATTATATTACACACATTAGATCTATATCTGTGACAAAAAAGAATGAATGGACCGAAAAGGCTGACACATGCATATCAATTCTTCAACTGAAAAATGTAACATTGGGAATACATTCTAAACCTCCTAATTTTCATAGTTTGTTTAGTGAAGGCCCCTCCAACCCCTATCCCCAGAACAGGGAGACCCTTGACAAAACCTGCTGTTCGACTGTCCGTATTGCTTTAGAGATTAATTTAACGGCCAACTTCTTATATATGGGGTGCAGAGATAAATTATGCTGGTCCACTCCTGACAGATATATGAGAGGTGGTAATAGTAGACAAGAATTTGAAAGAAGACAGATTTGTTATAAATATGGCCCATGCATGGAGTGCTATGGTCAAATATTGACTGACATATCATGGGTCTATTGTTCTTTTTTAATGCTTATCTGAACAATTGGGGTAAGATTGCGTTCACCGAGACAGTTGGGGGTCTGGTGATCTCAGTTTCTTTAAGAATGAGAATGATTTTATTTCAGGTCTCATCTCGGATTTGTACCAGGCACTGATGGTAATGTCGATGTCGGTAGCGACATTACGTTGGTCATAAACTCATAATGCATAAGCAGTTATGTTTACATTTGATTGATAACTATATACTCGTGTTACATTAACGTCATCATAGAACCTTGTTACTTGATCATTGAAAATCTATCACTTTATTTCATGCCTTATGGTTTGGCCTTGTGTGAAATTTTTGTGATTACTAACATTTTCATAACCAGGATAAACATTTTTTGCCACTATTCATTTTTTAAATTTTGAATTTTAAGGCTATAACAGGATGTTTATTTTTGCTTCAAGCTTTGATAACACAAAATTGTTAAGTTGATCTGCAAAGATTACCATATTGAGTTAAGGCAAAACTACTGTAGCTTAATTTTGTTAAAGGTAACAGTTACAATAGATGTCTGTCAACCCTCCATATTGATATTGAAACATGAAGGGGCAAGACATTGAGTCAACGTGACTCTAAGGTTTTGGAATTTGGATGATCTATTACATGTCCTGAAGTTTGATAATTTTGATACTAAAACAGTAAATCTCATTTCTTTATATGGTCTTTTAACATGAATATCATCATATATGTATAACAGCGGTGTAGTATTTTGTGTTGTGAGATGTTCTAGATTTTGAAGTAGTGAGTTGATAAAAACCATACAATCATCCATTGTTTCTTGATGGTAAAGCACTTTCCTAACTCTCCATTAAGGAAGTACATTATTTTCTGTGGTTAACCTCAAAATATTTTTGTTTAGTTGTAAATATATCATAACTTTCTGTGTTAATGTCCAACCCTTTCAGATGGTGTCATGTTTTGTTAGGTTTTTCACATTGGGTCTCTTCATTTTAAAGCAATGGTTTTCTTTTTTTATATGCATAAATTAATCTCGCATCGTATGAAGAAGGAAATCTTGTTGACCTATTTGTTTTTAATGGCTATAAATGTTGTGTCATTGTGTTTATTTTGTGGCTGTTTTTTTTCATCCCAAACTGATAACTTCCTACTTATACAGGATATTGTTGTGATTGTTCGGAGTACAGAGATGGGATTTTATTCTTTACACTTTCATACAGGGGATTAACTCAAAAATGTTATTCAGTTTCTGTTAAGAAACAGTTATAACTGTTTTGCACTCAACCATCAATACAATTATGTCCATGTGTGATAATAATCCTTTATGTGTCCTTATTCCATTATAAGTGCAAGCTTCTATGGAGTGACATGTTTATTGTCCTCATGTATATATATAAAACCTCACTTAAAGACCACCTTAAAATTAAGTCCATTTTCACCGTTTTTCTCTGTATTCAACTCAGTATTAAGACCACTTCAAGAAGACCATTTTTCAAGGGTCCCAAGGGACTGGTCTTATTATTGAGATTTTCCTACCAAGTATTACCCAATGTTCAACAACTAAAAGAAAATAGACATTTTTCCCTATGTGACTGTACATGTCTCACATTTTTGCTTCAAATTCCATTTTTCAATACAACTGTAACACTTCATTTTGTGTCCTATTTATTATTCAAGGTGAGATGTACAATTTTTCAGCTGATTTAAACAGCTTTAATGCAGTTTTATAGTCATTTACGAGCTTTATCTAATGAGCCATTTTATGTCACACTGACGAATTCACTTCTGGATATGCTTTGATGACTCGTTTACATCACACGTTTGATTGATATGTATGTTTTTTGTAAATGTACTTTCACGTCACTGATTTTTCTGGTGGCGTAAAGAGGGAGTGTTTGCGGGGCACGCTGAGCGTGGCACTTGGTACACAAATGTATAAATTCGCCAGCTTGATTCGTATCTCCAACAAAGAGAAGGAGTGGCTGTGAGGAGTTTGAAGTACATTATATTTCGCGTCTGTTGATTTTCATCTATCAACAATTTTAATAGCTTCAAGCCTTACTAAAATGGTGTTTATATGGATTTGCGGAACTTTTATTGTTGCATGCTGCGCTGAAAATTGTATAAAAATGCAGTACGATTGTGTTTAGCTGCAGTGTGCATCTGCCATTAAATGCATGAATGGTTGAAATTTGAATACTGTTTATAAAATTTGAGTCATATCCCCTGATGATTTTTCTGTCTCTGTTTACCGCTATATATTTAATCTAGCATCTTTCGTTGGTGTACTTAACTTCCTTTATTCAAGCTGAATGGCTGAAAAAGATAGATGAATCTCAAGGATGAAATTTGTAGCTCAAGTCTGACTTCATCATCCTAGAATTTCACCGTGTAGCTGTTATGTACCCGAGGTGAAATGTTAGTATACAAGTCAACATCTACCATCTTGTTGTCATTATGATTTAATTATATACTCATGTTGGTGAAGGACCATTTGTTGGTTAGTCCAAAATGTTGAGTTTGACTGGGTTATATAAGGCTGTGCTTCTAAGCATCTAAGTTATGGAGACTTTATAAAGCTTTATTCTGCATGAGTTTGTATGAAAGGTAAGGAGACACTAAAACACTGTATCGAAGGTCAACTGTTACTATAAAGAGGTCAAAGATTAAGAGTCTGGTGTATACTGAAAGTTTAGGAATGTCAGAACTGATGGCGAGTTGTGTCTTTAAACAGATTCCGATATGATTTTGCATGACCGAAATGTTATTATGGAATTATTTTTTTTCAAAGAAATAAGAAAATCTTGCTCAACTTGATGGTATTTAATAGGAGATGGTAGGCTGCAAAGGTTTGACAAAATGCCATTGGTCCAAGGGGATCAATTACCAGTATTTCTGTACTGGCAATTTTGAGTAAAATTACAACCATATTGAATGTGCCGACTTTGTTTTTGTGAACGTGATGTCTTAAAAACCCATTGAAAACTTGCACCTTTTTACCTTTCTACATTTTGAACACCTG
Source organism: Mactromeris polynyma (assembly GCA_032209605.1). NCBI lineage: Eukaryota > Metazoa > Mollusca > Bivalvia > Venerida > Mactridae > Mactromeris > Mactromeris polynyma. Next base: position 4,629,884 of record JASFXZ010000041.1, read on the forward strand.
GTGGTATATAACCGCTTCCAAATCTATTTAATTTTATTGCTAAAAATTGTGTTTATTGCGGTAAGTTTAGAAACTGAAACAAAAAACTTCTGGTATAAATAATTACATCTCTTATCTTCTCTTATCGTATACTCGATGCATTTTTGTTGTAACAAAATCTGGTTGTGGAATATTAGACAACAGTATGGTTTTGTGTCCCTGATAAAGATTGCAATGAAAAGCAGCCCTTCCGGACTCCATTATGTAGATAAATTGTGGTTTTAATCCAATTGTCTATGTTGATAACTGATGAAGTATTCTGTCTATTATGATGGGCTCATCCATTTCCTTGTGAAGAGCTCCTATCTCATTTTTGTTTCAGTCTGACAACTTTAGTCTGTATCCAAGCCCTTGGTTCCCCACCATTGTTATGGGGATATGATGTTTTAACATAAAATGGTTGCCAAGCAACAAGTTGTTTATTGTTTTTATTTTAAACTTTATTTGTGATATCCATTTCAATTAATATCTTAAAATGTTTTGATAGATATTACAGCAACTTTATTTATTAGTACCATTAAATGTTTTCATTGATTTATATGCTGCCTGTTGAAGGTCAAGATAGATTGGGTCACAGTCATTTGTAAAGGTGTTTTTTCATAAACTTTTACATAAACTGTCATTTTCTCTTTGTCTCAGTAAAATGAAATTATACTTGCTTGGTCAAAATCTTTTTCCTCTAGATAGTAAAATGCAAGTCAAGGTCAAATAGAAGGTCACAGTTATTTCACGTCTAGTTTTATCAGTTGTTATACATGGACAGCAATGGGTTAAAACTCTACATCAGATTGACATTGAATCTGACAAAGTTCTAATAAATCATTTTAATGGTGCGTAATTTATGAGTAAAATAAGTTATCTTTCAAAGCACTTATCATGCTTGTCAATTATATCTGGAGTTGAATGCACTCCCGTGTAATATAACTCCAGCACGTGCAGTCGGAGATGCATTCACAGACTACTGGTAACTTGCTCTAACTTAAAATTGTCGACACTATTGTTATATAGTTGGCAGTAAATATTTTGCATAGATTTCTAAGTTTTTAGCTCACCTGCTCACTCTGTGTGGCAATTGGTGGGTTGATTGTCAGTCTGTCATCTGTCAACTCTCCGCATTTTTTTCGTTCAGTGTCTATAAGCATTCTCGTGTCTTCAGCAGTACCAATCAGGTATGGACAAAATGTATATGGACATCAAATCTTGCTTGATTTCAGTTAGACGATATTTAGATGAAATTAGTGCATTCCCCTAAAGAATTGGTCAACTAGTGAAATAAGTCTGTTAGGACCAATTTATACAGAGTTACTTGCCCTTGATTTAACAAGAATTGTTCTACTAGTATTCATCACACTTGTATTGTTCACCAGTGTTGATCATGTTTGAATTTCTCTGCCAATGTAATGACTATGTCAATGTATTAGTGATATGGCACAGATAATCTATTGCTGGGTTGTGTGCTCTTGATGGGGCAATTATAAGTAGTAAGTAGGTCACTTTGGCCTTTAAAGTGAAGTTGCACCGCTCTACCATTACCACTGGTCCTTGAACTTGTGTACAATGTGACTCATGTTAGCTACTAGGATATAAGGCCATCTTTGCCCTCTTGTAAGATTTTTGCACTGTTTAAGTACGCATTTAATACCAACAATTACCATCAAGGCTATAATTTTTTACAGGGCTATACACAAATTTTATTGAAAATTTAGCAGTTTATCGTCTACTTTAATTTAGTATTTGAATTTATCGGAGTGTAAGCATGAGACGTATGCTGACGCATATACATCTTTCACAATATCTTTGCTCGGTTAATGACACAATATTTCACATTGACATCTATGTGTTCATGATGACGTAAAATGCATTGAGCAACAAAAGACGCTTAAATTTATGTAAAGTCAACTTGAATAATTTGTATACATTCTTTGTGTGGAAACTCCATTTTTAACCATTTGATCCGTAATAATCTAGTTAATCTTCTATGGTATAAAAGCCTCCTTCTATCCCCCTTATACATTAAGATATAATGCATTAAGTAAATGAAATGCAAAAGGAAAACTAGGACCCCTGCAAAACTGTCATTTTGAGGCAAATATCTGAAGGTTTTGTTTGCATAAAAAGAAGCATTAAGCTTATAGTTATAATGTCGGGCACATGACCACTTGTGGTGGGACGGTTTATCTTGAAAACAGCTTTATCATAAATAGTCAAGTAGTTTTAAACTTGGAGAATTTCCATATTTAGTTTAAAGATTGATTAAGGTGTGTCACCCAGGGGGTAAAATTCTAAGTGGGAGGCGTCCTCGTATTTGTACTCAAACGAAAGAGGTCAAGACCTTAATAGTTTGAATTATAGATTTTTCTGTCAGATGACGAATCAAAACTTGATGTAGTACGAAAATAAGAATGATTTACGATTTGAGCTGAGCTAACATCGCTCCATGTTTTGTAAATATGTGTCTGTTTTTTTTATCCGGGTATTATATCTGCTGTCTGGTATCTGCTGCACATTGTAGTATTGCAGATATTTGTTTTTGATGTTTTCTTTTTGTGTAAAAAAGATGAAAGTTGTAAGTAATTGAGCAGACCATAAGATTTGCGACTGAAATAGTCCAATGAAAATCTGTATCTAGGCAATTTTTTGTTTCTTGGTTTGTAGAATGAGAGGAAAGAATTCACTTTCGCAAAATGTTTTTATCATTTTAACGTGGTATAACATTTGATAATGAGTTTTATTAATATTTAAGTTGTTGACTAATGAAATGGTTTACTTAAAATCAAAATCAGGTGTTACTGGGTAGTGGTAGATCTGTCTGTGATATAATGGGGCAGATTTGGTGCATACAGTGTTGGACATATTATTATACCAGGGGTGTCGGTAAGAGCCTGGAGCCGGTAAAATTACCCACTAACTTAAGCCTCATCACCTGGCTAGTTTCCTTGTATGAATGATCAGGGAGTACCCACCAGACCCCTCCCTACTTTTGGCGATTGTTCTGCTACTTCAAGAATTAGTGACACACATGTATATTTCTCCCCAATCCACAAATCAGTCCCAAAATCTACCTGGATTTTAAATCCATCCCTATTGAGAGATCATTTGTATTGAAAGTAACTTCTTCGGTGCTGATTTCCATCTTAATGATTGAACTGACAGCTGATGCATTGAGAATATAGTGATAAATTACTAGTAATAGACTGATGTTGTATAGGTAAAAAAATGTTTGTGCAGTTTTGTTGTTGCCAAAAATACAATGACAAAAAATGAAACTCTTTATAATTACCATGAATTTGGAGCCCTGAGAAAATGATAAAAGTTGATTGACATTCAACTGCAAGGATCTGTCATGTTATCTATAGGGAGAGTGTATTTTGAGATATAGTTTCTGCATTTTGTCTATTTACTGTTGCCATCTAAGATTTTTGTATTTTTTTTTCTTTGCTTGATATATTTTAATCTCCGAATTTTAGTGGAAAGAAATCTACAGTTGCATGCATGTTCATCAAAATTTATCAAAGTGATTGATAAGTGTGATACTTCTCTCAAATCTATAAATAGGGAGCGGATGTACGGTGGATAAGGTCTGTGTTGGCCGCTCGATCTGGTGGGCATGTGTTTGAATCTTGCAAAAGCCACCACCAAACCCCCAGGGACACCTGACTACCGGCCTTTCCAGGTATCAACCTACTATATGTCATACATTTTACTTAGGGGTCACCCCTCACCAACAAAAACCTCTTCAAAACAACCACTTTCCACCCCCCCATGGTGTTTTGAGTTACATTATACCTATCCACAATACTCGCCTTTCTCTTTAGAGTTAGGAAATTTTCTTTTAAGTGAATGATAATTAGAATTAAATACTCACAAGTACTTCTGTTAATCAGATTTCGTTGGATTCTTATGTAATTAATAAACTTACTCGTATAACATTATCCATTGTCAGTTAAATCAAAGAGAGAGAATACGTAACTACATAAGTAAAGACATAAAGTAACACCTCAGTAATAAGACCACCCTGGTGACCCTAAAAGTGGTCTTCTTATTGAGGTGGTCTTAAATATGTGGTTGAATAAAGAGCAGAACAGTGAAAATGGACTTGAAAAGTGTGCTCTTAATTTTGAGGTGGTCTTATTATTGAGGTGGTCTTAAAGTGAAGTTATACTGTACATTAAACATCGACTATTGATTCTGTGATTGGTTAAATCCCCGAAACATTTTTGTGCCAAAACATTGATCTGAAGCAGATTACTGTTTTAATATATTATATGTTAAATATAACCAGACTGAATATTATAGTCTCACCCTCATCTATGATTCTGTCATTCTTAATGGTATAGTGATGATTTCAGTATTTTGATATGTCCGATTTATTGTTGTTTTATACAGCAGTTCAAAATATTTCTATGAACTTTTGAGTTATTTTGACCTTTTTGAACTCATAGTTAAATCATGTCCGTCTGCTTGCTGTTTCTGTTCCATTTAAAGCAATATGAGAGGCTCCCATTTTGTATAGGCTTCCTGTGTTTTATGGCCGGTATCTTAAAACAAAAGAGAAATGATGTTTATGTACAATTGTAAGGAAAAGTTTAAGTACCATATTTTTTATTGTCCTGATGGCCTGGCAAGGGAAGCAAAAACTGTTATTTTATGTATTTTCTGAATCAAAACTTTTGCTGTTAAACCCACTGTATTGTATTACGGGTTTGAAAATTGTTTATGATTTAAAATTAAGTCAAGCATTTTACAACTTGAGTCAGTCTGTTTCAGTGTTTAATGTTTTTCATCGTTCATATTATTCTTTACACCTGATGGAGTTTTATTGCATTTTGTCACTCCCCGGTTCGTTGGAGAGCTACAGTTGACTAGCCACGTAGGGGCGCCCACGTCTCGCCCAAGGAGTGGTTTTCAGCCCCGGTGTATGATACAGTTATTGCTATCTTTCCATTCAAGCATTTAACTGATACACGTTAATACTAGGAAGTCATATCGAGTTAGCAAATTTCTGTCCAATCATAGTGTTTATTGTCAATTCACGGTGTAGGACTTTGATACGTTTAAAATGTAAATAGTCCGCATTCTAATCGGTAGTCTTTTAACATGTTGAGCTGTGAAGCAGACGGATTTTTGATGTTGACTATTTTAAGAAATTATACTGAAAGTTAATTATAGACATTTTGTTGTGTGTATATATAAACTGAGCCAAAGCTTAAATTATTGGTAAATGATTAGTAAAGCTGTCAGGAAAATTAAACATAGCATTATTGGTGCTAAAACAATACGATAATACTATATTCTGTGGATGAAAAAAAACAACGTCGGTGGGAGTTCTTTGAATGCATTTAAATTGCTGTACACTTGGAGCTATACCACAATTTTGTGCAATTGCACCTGATATACGCACACTATCTCAGTTTTCCTTGATTTATCTTAACAGTTTTTCCTAAATATTTACTAGGGAAAAGATTATGGAATTCTAAATGTTGACTTTTTCTCGGCTGGAAGATTTGAAGCTTGTGTTTGTGAATACAGTTCTTGTTTGGATTTTCTCGTTTTATTTCTAATAACTTTGGAATTTATGCCTTGGACTTTCAGGTATTCTGATGATCATATTGTTTTATATTGAGTAAGGTTACCATACATTTATATGTATCAATTACTCAATTATTGTGAAGTTCGGTATACTTGATGTGGAAGAGTTACATTTTATCTGTGGACTAAGACTGGGATATTTGCACTGCACTTGTTTTTGGATACATTTTGTTCGTAAAAAATTACCCAAGATGCATTTGATGTACGGAGAGGATGTTCCCTTGATGCCGTGTTTGCAGTGTGCCCCTCCACCGCCACCACCTCACTATCTGGGATACTTGTTTCCCTACCATTTGGTAAGTTCAGTGTTTCTGATCCTTTAAATGACCCTTAAACTCAATATTCAAATAGGACAATAAAAGTATAAGTCTGATTCTGATTATGTTGTTGTTGTTTTTTTATCTTTTGATAATTTTGGTTTACACACATCAGTGCAGTGTATTCATTTTTTTATCTATAACATGTAAATACAGTAAATCTTCAATAATAAGACCACCCTTGGGACACTAGAAAACTGGTCTTCATATTGAGGTGGTCTTAGTATTGAGATTGAATAAAGAGCAAAACAGTGAAAATGGACTTGAAAATTGTGTTCTTAATTTTGAGGTGGTCTTATTATTGATGTTGTCTTTTAAGTGACGTTTCACTATACATGTAAACCTGTGAACGGGGTTGTTTTTGAACAATATCCCTACTGTAGTCCATTGTCTATTCCTTGAAATTATTGAAATGTTTCCTTGAGTTTTTCCTCAGTGTTTTGTCGGAAAAAATGTGTATGATTAATCATGACTGAAAGTATATACATGTGTATTATTGTTTACTGTCCTTATATGCTGAATGTATGCAATACAATTGTATAGTACTAGATGGTACAGTTCACACTTTAACAAGTGGTGTTTCAGTATAAATACTTAGAAAGTACTTATCATGTACTAGTACCAATGTACTGAACATTTAGCGCTATACTGAAATTGTATAGTAAGGAAATCCAGTGACAGTTAATGTCATATTGCCCTCATCTGTATATAGGTTATAGTCTCAGTCTTGGCTCATTATTGTCTGTATAACAAGTATGTACTCAATCACACTTCAGTCTGCATGACTCAGTCTTGCTGAGTCAGCATGTTTAGTGGTTGAATGATATGGTCAGTACTGTGGTTAGAGACTACTTCTTGCATGGGTTATGAGTTCGAGTTTGTTGAGACCATTTTCTAGCATTATGAGCTAGTCTGTCTTGTTTCCTGGTTGCCTTGACAGTTCTGATCTGCCAGGTTCTAATTCTGAGGGTTTTTTGCCATTAAAGTATGATTTTAAACAACATTTCACGCATGATACGTATCTTTTGAAATTGGTGTTAATTTCAAAAGTCTTATCACAAGAAAATTTAATGTGATACAATTTCTATGGAAACATTTTTTATTTTCCTTGTAAAGCAGAGAAAACTTCCATTTTGAGTATAAGGAAAACTTGTGTTTGAGTCATTAGAATGTGGGAGGGCATTATCTTCAAGCCAGGGTAAGGCTTATAATGTTGGAGACCAGGGAAGGTATAATTATTTTATACTAAAAATGTGGTTTTTAGTTTAGATTAACTGCATTAATCTGAGTTCTTAAAAGTTTAATTCAGAATTTCATGATATCATTTTACTAAACTCTTAAACCTATATAAATATTGCATTACCATAGATCTTTTATATGGAAATTATAGTCATTACTTCGACTTTTTGTATCATTAATTCATAACTATTGTTCAATATTATATAATAATAATGTTACAACAGCAAATTTATGGCATAAAATTGGGGTAAAGTCTCACGACCTTTGTGCAGTTTTGTTTTTGCCATTCTTATGAAGATTTTTGATTATCAGCCAAAGTTTGCCTATCAGCTGCCAGATTTACTCTTCAATTTGAAGTGAGTCTCCCACTGAGCTTGTATTTAATTCACTTTTTGCGTCTGCACTTAAAACTGTTGCTGTTTTCAGTTAGATCGTCTTAACTAATCATTCATATCGTGGTGTGGGAGCTAAACTCAACTAACTACCCTAAGTAGAGATGCAGATAGAATTGTTTTGCATTCACCTTTCCCATGATTTATTCTAATTACTATTGTCAGGTAAATAATAACATGCCTGCTTTATGTCTTTGAGCCTGACTGCAATGTTTTTAAACACTAAATACAGTTAGTTCAGGTTCATATTTAAATGTATCATCTTTTAGTAGCGTTATGCCTACTACATCAATTTTTTTTTACTTTAATAAAATTTAATTAATCATTATATCTATTTCCTGATTTAACGGATAAACGGATTACATTAAATTTCTAAGCTCGTTGCGAACTACGGTGAAAACTGAATGACAAATATGCATATAGGGACATCATGACGCTATATAGGAATGACATTTAGTTGAATTACTATACCTGAGATATTGTTACAGAAGAAAAGCAATAAAATTTGCTGGGACAGAATGAGTAAGATGTTCTTTTGTTGTTTGAAAATTTTGCTGTCATTCAGAGCATAAAATTACCTGTTATAATACCAATACTCTGTATCCTGTTTGCTAGTGTCTTGGTCATATAAAGCTCAAAGTGTATTATTAAAGCTGCATGGTCATAAAATGCTGAAAATGTATTATTAAAGCACCATGTTCATAAAATGCTGAAAATGTATTATTTAAGTATTGTGGTCACACAATTCTTAAAATGTATTATTAAACCATTATGGTCATAAAATACTTAAGATGTTTTATTAAAGCACCATGTTCATAAAATGCTTAAAATGTATTATTTAACCATTATGGTAATAAAATTCTTAAAATTAATTATTAAAGTGGTATTGGTGATAAAATGATTTAAATGTTTCATCAAAGCTAGCTGCATGGATAAAGGAAAGTAGAGGTGTTAGTTAATCAGAGGTGTTAGTTTAATCAGAGGAGTAAGTCAATGCAGAGGAGCTTGTTAATTGAAGGTGTTTGTTAATCAGAGGTGTTAGTTATAAAATAAATCATTTGCTGGCTGAATAATGTCTGTTAAACACAAGATGAAGGTTCAAATAAGGCCATAATTGGAATCATTATCATTGTGCAATTTTTGCCAGTAGATGTTTTGTCTCATATGCTGTGTCAGTAAGTAAAGTCATGTTTGATAAAAAAAACTTCTATGAATGCAGAATGCAGCAACCAATTTGTAATATTTTGTGACAAATTTCACATTTTCCTGTGAACTAAGGATATTTTCTTACTCTCAAAATATGTTGGCCGTCTCATAAACTCTCTGTACAGGAGATTTATCTACGTAAACCTGTACAAATTAATTACATGGCCTATAACTGATGTTTAATTTGTCAACTGTGTGTGATTGTGGATACCCAGGTGGGGGGTAATGTTTATGTGTATGTCTGTTACTGGACACTTAAGATTTAAACATGGTCCAGTTATAGACGTGGTTATTTGTTATTCTATTTGTTATTCGCATAAGCCCACGTCAAGGACACTACGTTGGTCAATGACTTAACACCGTGGTGGGGTGTGTTTTCATTTTAAATATTTGCCTGTCGACAGTTTAACGGTACTGACTGTTTGCCTTGGCCTCATCATGAAGTCTTTATTGTGAGCTATTGGCAATCGATAATATTGAAAATTTCAAGTCATTGTATACATAATGTTGACTATAATACTTCTGTAATCTTAATCAGTTTTTTAAGCCCCCTGGAGCGCTGGAAGGCGTGGTGGGGTGTTTCACGTTGTCGACAGTTTAGATTGTAGTATAACATGATTATTAACTGCAAATCTGTGATTACATAGCAACGTGGCGTAATCGTGTTGACGGTGTTTGTCTGAGGTTAGATTGAGAGATCCGTTTTGTTAACAGAAATGGCTATGGCAATATTTGCATTGTATGTGGGCATTATGAGAAAATTGTCGTTGTTAGTAATAATGATATATGCAATATTTATTTTTTAAGCTTCGTCATGCTTTCCCTCCCCTCGTGAATCTGGGAGTCTATTTAGAAAATGACTAATCATGAAGTTTTTAAATTTCTTTGTTTTATAATTTAAACTAGTTTATTTATCAAATGTGATTATATTATAAATCATAGATCTTTACATCAAATTTTATTTGTTATTAAAATGAAATATGAAAAAGGTTAATCAAAGAAAAAGTTAGTTTTAGTGTCACTTCTGTTTAAAATAAATTGAATGTTGGGATGAACGCAATTATAACTTGTTAAGCGGTGACAATATTCTGACCTGATTTAAGAGCAAGCCCTACTAAGAAAATTGTATCACATGCCCAAACAAATGAAGCTTCCTTACATTGCTGTTCTACATGACGTATAGCTTTCTCTTAATCTACATATGAAAGCTCAAATTATACTTCAATACAAAATGTATGCTGCAGTTTATATGAATATTCTTTGTTGAGATGATTATAATGTAACTGATACCCAGTCACTGCATGAGGTTATAATATGGTAAATGGTGTTAGCTAGTAGATCGTATTTCTGTTACATAACGTCCTGAAACAGATAGACATAATTTAATCCCGATGTACATTGTACTGTAAAACCTGTTGTTAATAATCATTCTATCTTCCCTGTGGATGAGTCTACCTACATTATAGAGGTATTTTTGGTATGCTTTTGTTAATTAATTAATAATGAGTTTATGTGATCTGTGTTAGTGGCAAATCTACTTCATTGCCTTAATGTTAATGTTGATTGTAGAATAAAGATCATGGATGACCATCATTGAACTGCTAATTGAGAAAACGATCAACCCGTGTTAGTTTTGCTGGGAGTAAGAAAATTACGGATTTGCCCTATTCCCCCCGTCCCACCTGGTAGAGTAAAAAGTTGTCAATGGCTAGCAATTTGCTTTGCCACCTCTTTTATATTGGCCTTCAAAAACAATTGTGTTACATAATGTATTGAAAAGTTTTTTTAAATTTCAAAAGGACAAGTCAAGTCATCGTTTGAATGTAAAATCGTACCATGATTCAGCGAGAGACATTCTGAAATTTCTTTCTCTCGTTTTAACTTTTAACACACGTTTTGTGCTTTGTATTATATTTTTGTACATGCAAACAGAACATGAATGAATTCGTGTTTTATGTACTTGAAAAGTAGTTTAAAATTTCGCAATTTTGCATTCAGAAAGGCTAGACAGAATTGAAGTAGTTAATTACTGTTTTTTTTATGTAATTTTGACATCCTTGCATGATGTAAGTTATCCGTATTGTGTGAAAATGATGTAATGGTATACACAACTTTTTGAATTCAAAATACATGAACTTCGTTAACCGGACTTGTTAAATGATATATGAATGTTTGTATGTATCCTATAACCATTATGGTCATGTTGACTTGATGTGACTTGACACTACCTAGCCTGTAACATGTCTACGGGGCACAGTATTATGACCGTTTATCAGCATTCGGCGCTCGGAACTCAAACAATTAACTCTACTGTGGCTGAGTTTAGAGATTTGAGTATGCAGAGTTGATACCAATTCTCATAGTATTGTTGAGTATATTTGTGATCCTCTGTTTTCAAAATTTGAGTGTGAGTTTTGAGTGTAACATCTAGAATGTATCATAATTGTGACTCTCTGTATATTTTCAGCCTCTGCAGACCGAACCTGTTGACTTATCAGTGAAAAAATCGGGTCCGGTACATTGGTACGATGATGTACACATTGCGGAACCCGAAAATCAGGCTGCCGCTGATCTCAGACTTGGGTTTAGGGGTCTATCTTATGTTAAAAAAGGTAAGCTATGAAGGGCCACATTTTTATGTGTGTACCTGAATTTTTATATGCATATATTGCACTACATGACCAGTTTGTTGATGATATTGTAACCAGACTACATTTTAGGGCTCATAAATATATTATCATATCCTTCATACCCGCCTTTTTTCTTAGTCTTATATAAAGCTACATTTTGGTAAGTTTGAAATAAATCTAGTTGTTGATGGTTAAACAATAAAATATTGTAAAATATCGCTAAAATCGTAAAAATTGGCAGTTTCCATGCAGTATAATGAGGCTGTAGAACAAAACTATCATAAATGGTTCATTTACTTTGTACAAACCTATATCAAATTGTACTTTGTGAAAGCCCCTTTTTTTTTTGGAAAAATAATATCACATTTTGATATTGATATTGTTATTAAAAAAATATGGACCAAGTGTGTAAGTATCCCTCGCTTTGTGCCACTGAGTTTTCGATACCTTTCAAGTGGCGATTAACCATGATCCCTGTCCAGGAAGTGAGAGATAATGCGTGTAAATCATTGATTGACAGTCCGCTGGTGGCCTACTCTTATCGAAATGTTCTGAATTGACCTATACTTCATTTGTCATACTAGTATCATGTAGGAAGATTACGTTTGACATACACTGCATAATAGTGAATATTCATCATGATAAATAACACTTTAAATGTCAGTTGATCATTTTAGTAAACTTTTAGATAATGTACATTCAGTTGTCTGGCTTTCACATGAGTGGAAGGGGTACTACTACTGTAAATGTGGGGGGGGGGGGGGAGGGGGGAGTTTGACCTCATTATAAATTTGCCTGTCGGGATTTATTATAAAATCTGTCTCAGGTACTTGGAATGTCTGAGTTTGACACTTGTGTCTGATCACCTGACATGTCTGGTAAAAACTTATTTGGACTGGTAAAAAAATAGAAAATTTCATATTAAACACGGAACAAAATGTTGTTTCAGTCACATGCACACACACATTCTTTGGTAACTTCCTCTATAAGTAAATTATCAACATGCAAAACTTCCAGGGGCATAGCCAGAGCTGGTATAATGGCATGCTTTCCCCGGAAGATTCAGTTTCAATCCGGAAGAATTTTCACATGCAATAAAATCAATTTTGAAGAGTCATGGTGTTCTTAAGAATTATATCGCTAAGTGCATACACAATTTTAATGCTTTACTGTAGATTTTTGTATTTTTTGATAACCATGTGTACACAACTGCGTATTTTGCGTATAGGCTGCTACGTGCCGGACTTCCATGTATTTTTAATATTATGTTCCATAATGATTAACTACACTGACTCCTAGTACAGTTTACGTTGGCAGTCGACAGATTTTTAATGCATATTAATGACATACCAATCCCTCCCACGGCTTTAATTTGTAATTAGAATGTATATGCTGGTGACAGTATATTAACTAATTGTTATTCATTAACGGGACCAATTTAGATTTCATTTCTAAACCAGGTTTATTTATTGCTGTTTCTTTTTCATATAAGGAAATAATGAGTGCTTTTCATTCTGCACAAAAAATTTCTACCAATTTTGTTGATAGGATTGATATGGATAAATGGGGTATTGAATATCTACCCCTATATTATTCATAAAATACCCCCTACCCCTTTCGGCTTTAAATGTTACTACACATAGACTTTCCCTGCTTGTCTTTTAATTGCCTTTAGCTTTTAAATCAGTAAATGAAAGAACAGGTGAAAAAAATACAAATTTAGTAAAATCATGACTTGCTCTATTTAATTAACCAATGATTGTAGAGTTTACTGAAGATGTCTAGTCACATGACGTGTGTGGTAAAAAAGCAGTTATCTGGTAAAAATTGAATAGTCTGGTAAAAAGTTGTATATCTGGTAAAAATTTGAAAGTTAGCAATAAACAAGGAAATAAATGCTTTTTCAGTCTGGTTAAGTCTGGCTTGTTTTTGCGAACTCTGTGAATACTTTCATGTATACGATACTAGACCTAGATGCTATTGTGCCCTTATTTGTGTAAAACATCCTCAACTTACTAATAAATCAGGTTTTTACAAGAAATGCCTGGGACATTGAAGTGCATGGGAAAATTTAAATTAGCCATATTATTGGGAACACAAGTTTTGCGAGTGTGCAGTCTGATGACATGATGAACAGTGTATATATTTTCTGTGAAACCTCTTGAAGCACTTAACTCAGTTTGTATAGAGTGTCTATAGTAGATGTTAGTATTGTGTTGTACGATTTAATATCCTTAACTTTTTCATGCATAGCTTGAGAAATACATTCTGAAACAAGTGGCTGCTTGACACACTGACCCCTGCCTTTTGTTTCATTTATTTGATCTGTTCTTATAACAAGACCTTTATGTTTGACACCAGACAACTTTAGCCTATTCACTATCGGTTAATTGTTCATGTTTCGCATCCCGGATTGTTTTACATCGTTCCTTACCGAGCTAAATTCATATTGGCTCAATGCACAATCCGTGTTGTGCTTCTTCCGTTTCGTCCTTTTTATGTTTTTTCAGGATTGTAAAAACGTGATGACCCCAATGTTTTATACAAAACTGCACGTGCCGTCTCAAATTGTTGTGATGGTTTTTCCTCATGCTTTCGTCATTAATTAGCAAGTTTGTCGTATGATAAAGACCTTCAGTTAACACAAAATTCTCAATTTACTTAGTACCTATGTAATGTACGTATGTATGATGTTACCTTATATGGTATTTTACTAATCTTTTATTGCTCATAACATTTTGTTGAACCTACTTGCATATTTTTTTATCCCAGTAGTAGTTATTTACTTGTACCATGTTTTTGCCCTTGGTACAATTATTTAAATCTTCTAGTTAAAGCAAAAACCTCACTTAAAGACCACTTCAATAACAGGAGTACCTCAAAATTAAGGACACTATTTCAAATCCATTTTCACTGTTTTGCTCTTTAATCAATCTCAATATTAGGACCACCTCAATAACAAGACCAATTTTCAAGGGTCCCAAGGGTGGTCTTATTATTGAGGTTTTACTGTATATTGATATTTACAGTGTGCTGTTGGGTCATACAGTAGTTCAAGGGGTGATAGCAATACCAGTCTATCTGTATATTAACAAAGCAGGAGAAACATTTCTTTTGCTCTCACCCTTAGATATGAGCTTTGATATCATAAAGATAGGTGCCCTGACCATTACACTAGACTGTCAAGCCAGTTCTTGTGCAAACAGTCAAAGAGTTCTTCTAATGAATCAGAGATGGAGAGAACTACGGATGTTTTGAAGAATATATTTCTCCGTACTGTGATTATTATTTCTTACGCATGTTTTACTGATTTCAGAACCCGATGACCTTCCTACAGTCACACTGGAATCCATGAACAAGATTGGTTCAGCGGCCCTTCTGTCTTTACAAAGGATTAAAGAAGCTTCAGAGTATGTTCTCAATCTTTGTTTCTGTTATATTTACCCTTTTATCAAGTTCAGTTGAGATCAATCTCAAGTTGAGGTCAGTTCATTGAAAGTATGAAACAGATGAGACAAATTCATCTGCGTGAAGTATTTCAGGCATAAGAATTTTCCGCAAATTCACGGAAATCCTTGGATTTGATGCTCGCAAGGTCAGTTTTCGTGATCGATGTCCTGGACACTGGGTTCCTTCAGCAGCCCCCTTGACACCTTGCTGAATTATCAGCTGATTTTGAACTTTTGTATTCTCATGCCTGCTATCACCATCTGTAAAAATCAGAAGAAAATGATTTTCTTGTACATTTGTCTGTAAACATTGAGCTCAGAATGATGGCTTGAGATTGCACTTTTGTTGAAAAGGTTTATTGTTGATCTTTATTCTCATATACAGCTGTGCTTAGTAATTATGCATCAAATTTAATAATAATAATAAAATTAATTTTCGTAATGGCATATATGATACATATTTAATACTAAGTCATAAGGTTGGAAAGTATGCGCAAAGTTTAACAAATGTTCACTTTTTGTGTACAAGGCTTTTTGTGCCAGTTTGTTTATTTGTCTATGAGGACCAATAAAGTATATGAACTGTCTAAGTTTTATGTTGTAAGTGTTCGTTATAAAAAGCGGAGTGTTAGAAATATATCTGTAATGAGGGGAATATAATTCATAGGAGATTGTTACACTTAGGTCTTTAGTTTATGTTCTTGACAAGTCAGACGTTTCAAATTATGGCCATAAAAACGATTTTAAGACATTTTCTGCTCAACGTTCGTACAGTGATGATGATATATGAAAAAAAAAAGAGATTCAGTGCACTTTATATACATTTTTTTAATACCTGTTCATGTTGATGTGTTGTAGCAACATATAAATTCTGTGAATTAGCTTATAATTAGGATGTATTATATAAGTACTTGAACTGGTGATTACTAATATATTGATTCAGGGCTTGTAAACTGGTCTTAATATTGAGGTGGTCATAATATTGAGGTTGAATAAAGAGCAAAACAGTGAAAATGGATTTGAAAATTGTGTTCTTAATTTTGAGGTGGTCTTATTATTGTGGTGGACTTTAAGTGAGGTTTTACTGTATTATGAATCTTATAACAGTACTTTGTATTACTGGGTGCGATTGTTCTAACATGTAAGTCAGCTGTTTGTGAGATGTATACAGAAGTGTGAATAGTCCCATTACTGTTCACAGTCGGTCTAAAGTTTACGTCTTTATGTTGCGATGGTTTTTGTGGGTAAAAATGCTGGACCACAAACTTTTATAGAGTTGTAAACATAATTATATAACCATAAAACAGGTTGGGTGTTGGCGTGCAATTACTGTGGTATGCTTTGAAAAAATGAGCACCGTTTGATTTTGACACTAATATATTGCAAAGTTATTCGGGAAAAAACATCTTCTTGGGGCGGTTATAGATTGCTTTTGGTCAATAGAACTTTATAGTGATGGTGTATTGTTAAAATTAGGGCTCAATAAACTGTGAACTTAATGTCTTCATTTTCTGTTCTCAATCATGTTGCTTGCTTTCATTTTTTTATGGATCAATTTAATGCAATATTTATCCTCAAAGGATGAAATGTAGAACAAACAAAACAATACCTGTCCTACATTAACCTGTTTTTACTTTTATCGTGACTGACATAATTGTCTCCCTTGACTGAAAACTAATCTCAGAGCATGTTATTTTTCTCAGTAGGTATAAAAAAACTTGTTTGTTATTTCAATCATTTTTATTTCAGACAATTCAAAGCTATGGAAAAACATCAATATGGTTTACACAACGGAAAGACCCTTCCATCAGCCCCTACTCACCCCGTGACCTCTTCATTTCCAAACGCCAGTGACATGTTCAACGAACAGAAGAAACGACGTGTACATCGATGTGACTTCGAGGGATGTTCAAAAGTGTACACAAAAAGTTCACACTTAAAAGCTCACAGACGAACCCATACAGGTAAAAAAAACAGGCCATAAAGGCAAATGTTCAGAATTAGTCTTTCAATAGTCAGAATTTGTTATGTTTTGCAGAAGTTGATTGCGGTAAATGACTAGTCCACATTTACATTACAAAATGCTGGGTTCGTGAAAATTTATAAAATGTTCTTAAAATATGTATTTGTGTGGTAAAACATTTAATTTGAATTAATTGGGTTATCATTTACAGTTTCAATTTACTGAAATCACATGAAAACCATGATTTTCAACATTATCTTTGAATTCAGAAATTACCAAAAAAATTTAACCCGGAAATATTTTCTAAATCTCAATATTATCCGTGCTTCAACAACGGAAGAAAGTAGTGATATTTTTTGTCTTGATTTATTGTAATCTTGAATTCTTATCTCATTGATTCATACTTGTTTGAATAATTCCCCCTAGTTACAGTTTTGATATTTATTTATAAGACGCATGGGCAAAACTAATGTATTATTTCCTTGCAAAGCTTTCATGTTTTATTTCAATTTCTGTATTCAGTTTCAAAATGCATTTAATTGTTTCAATTGATTAAATTGGAAACAGTTATGTTCCCAAGGAGATCTTAAAATGGGTTAGTTTAGAGGCTAAATACTCATAATAACATGTACTGTTTTCAGGGGAGAAACCCTATATATGTACGTGGGAGGGATGCACGTGGAGGTTCGCACGTTCCGATGAGTTGACGAGACATTACAGAAAGCATACTGGTGACAAACCATTCAAGTGCACTATTTGTGATCGTGCATTTTCACGAAGTGACCATCTCAGTCTACATATGAAACGTCACTGATTAAATTAGGTAGGAATATACATTCTTTGTATAGTAAATATTGGATTGTTATGAAGAAGTATTTTTCACATGTTTGTAATAATGGTAGTAATAAGCCAGCAAATTTCTATGTGTCCCCTTTTTTGTATGCAGACCCTTTGGAAAATTGTATGGTTGATTGTATTTACTGTATTATGATCCAATTGAAGTCATTCCTAATATATTTCGAAGCATGATTCTTGATGTTATGAAAACATCATCTGTAATTTATGTTATTTTGATTTCAATTTTTGTTCTAAGATGCTTAGACAGTAACTTGAATTGAAGGAGTCTTAATGAGTTAATGTGACTGACTATTGCTGTCTTGTTTATTGGGGTCACCGTATTTAAACAGCCAGTATGGATGATCTATTTGTCATACAGAATGGTGAACCCTTTCACCTTTATATCCTTAGTAATTGCATTTTTTTACATGACTGATTTCAAGTAGTATTAACTTAAAAAACTGTACTTTGACATTTTGATAACTGTTCTGAGGTAAAAAGTCTCTCTATGGTGAAAATTTGAATTAAGAGTAACTACTTTTTAATTTGATGTAGTTACGGTTTAACGGCATATAGCTTTGTTAATGTTTCTTCTGTCTGTGGAAAAAATATGGATTGATGTGTGATGGATAGATTACAGATTTCAATTATGATATCGACAGTTTCAGTGTCATTAAAACATGCATTAATATTGACATGTTAAGCATAAACAGTTCATTTGAAAATATCACATTAAGATATTCATTTACATCTGCAGTTATGGGAGAGTTATATTGAGTCCTTTAATAGTTGTTTGACTAAACCTTATTTTTATTTCTTTCTAAAAAGTAAGGTATTTATCAAAAGTGTAATAAATGTTCAATTCTATAAATTCATTCTATTTGTACGTGTTTTGCACCCATTCTATGCCTGTTAAAAATATATTTTAAGTTATTATACATGATTTTAAATATATCTTTTATTTTTCTTTCAGCAATAACTTCGATGTTGTGGTGACCTTGTTATGTGACCTTGATGTCATATTTTGACCGCTGTTATTGGCAGCTGTTTGATTGGCTGGTTTGGATCAGCATTGAAACTGACCATGCTCTCAGGGGCTCAACGATTTTATGAATCCATGGGGGAACAATGGCCCTGGTATGAGCATAGGAAAAATCTTGACATTACAACAGCCCTGGCAAGAGCATAGTAGAAAATCAACTGTACAATAGTTGTACTATATGCATTCTACATAAGGCTGATCTTCCACCTTGATTGGATGCTAGTTATAATTGCCAAGACTTTGTTTATTATATATGAAAATTTACTACAACTGATGGATGTTGTTCATCAAGCTTACAGTGCAATAATATTTGATTAACGAAAAACAGGCTTGCCCACTCAGTGTTCAATATGATACAACTAAGTGAAGTGTTCACGTCGATCGCGGCATTGTGTGTATATACACATCCAATGTTAAATCATTTGTGTATACAAGTACTGGTGAAACGAATTCTGCTCCCTCGTACGGACAAACAAAGTAAGAGCAGGACCATGTATACAACGCTACTGAATGATATACAATGCTACTGAATGATACATTTGAAAGACTTGGCTGGCTATATTAATATATATGTTTCAAAGCATGAACTTGTGTTCTATTGTGATAACAATTAAGTTATAAACTTTATGTGCATGCCATGATGACACCGTACTGTTGTCATACTCTATAGTGTATGTATAGAACATGTGTATCAACATTAACAACTTGTATGTTGTTTAATAGACAGAGCTCAAGCACTGGTTTGTCATCAATACTACGGCTTTATGCTGAAACATTGTGATTACTCTGTGACAGTTTTAGCTTCCTACTATCAGGGTTCTGCACATTTGTTTGTTCTTGAACTACGAATGAATTTCATTTTTCATACCGGACTCGAGGCCCTATTAATAGCGGCATGCAGCATTGATGAATTTAAATGTTTGTTCTGTGTTTCTTGTTGATTTGTTCTGTTTGTTTTTTTAAAGATAGTACATTTCTGTGCTATTGTATTTGTGCATGTTATTTGGATACAGGAATAGAAGACATTCTATTCTTTGATAGACTAGTTACTGGACTTGTGATGTTCTGCATCACATAGATATTGGAATGTATTTGTGACATCATAGTGCTTGTTGTTGTTCTCATTTTGCACGGATTAATTTTGCCACAATTGAAAAAAGTCTGGCTATTTATTGGCTAACATCAGTCATGTGACTTGTTACCACCAATAAAAATACTTGAAACATGACTTAGATGGCTCCTCATTTATTGACCAATAGCTTTTTGTGTTACATTTTGAACAGCCAATAAAACTTATTCTTACATATCTACTTGTCATTCATCACAAATAGTAGCAATAATGTTAGACTTTATGTTCATTTTGTAATAAAAATTCCAATTGTTTAATGCAACGAATGTTATCAGATGTTGAAAGTAAAAAAGATATATTGGCTTCAATAATTTATGAACAAATAACTTTTTTACTTTCATTGCTTGATGTTTGAACATTGCTTTACGAGTAGATTAGATTGTTTTCAAGTGCTATTATGCCATACTGCCATATTATGACCTTAAGTTGGTGCTTTCTGTTTCAGTTCTGTGACCATGTTTTGTTGCTTTCCTTATTGTGATATGCTTTCGAAGTAAGATTTCATTTTGCAATACAAAAACGAATTTACTTGATAAAAGCGGACGAACATTTTTGCGTTTATGTCGCTATTAATGGTTTAAGTAGTAAAATTATTTTCTGTTTTATAGAAATTTTGCTGCACAAATCTTGATTTTGATATGAAACGCTGCCGAAATGCAAATTTTCAATGCCGCAAATATTTTCATTTTCTTTGATAGACTAAATTTATTTAATTTTTGAATCAATTTTTAAGTTGATACATAATTTTATGTATTGTGTACATAAGATTTTATATTTTTATTTATACTCGAGTTACTTTTAAAATTAAATGCTGTAGATAATTTTATATGAATATTAAAATTTTATTTGTTGATTATTTAAACTAATATTTTTAATTTGTTTTGCCTTCCATGACATAGCAGTACCCGGTTAATAAAATATGTTATTGCTAGTTTTTATTTACCAGACTTTTAAGATTTTGTATAAATAATTATTAATTTGATTTATAAAATTATACCTGAGAATTATCATTGTCATGATCATGGACTTAAAAATTAAAATGGAGTTTGAATTTTACTCTCAAATTACTGTATTTTTTATTATTATGAATGAGAAATATAGTAATAATTAAGTCTTAATGGGAGTTTGGCAATAAAGGAATGGTGTTTTAAGCTTGTAGTAATAACAGGCTTTGCTATAAATTCATCTTAATTTTTGTTATTTGCTTGTTTTTCAAATGATGCTTTGCCAAGAAAAATGGAGGCTTGGGTGGAAATACACACCCAAGTTGTTGTTATCATTTGTTGAGTAACCAATAATGTTGAGAATGCTTTCTTTGATGACTCCTCACTCTTCTGTAACTTGCATTGCTATACATCATTGTCAGACCACCTCTTATAATATCTAGCATTATACAATGGCACGGACATATAAACCATGGATTGGAAACTTCCTACTACATGTATGTCTAGTTACAT
Source organism: Mactromeris polynyma (assembly GCA_032209605.1). Lineage (NCBI taxonomy): Eukaryota > Metazoa > Mollusca > Bivalvia > Venerida > Mactridae > Mactromeris > Mactromeris polynyma. Next base: position 4,651,173 of record JASFXZ010000041.1, read on the forward strand.
TTGTTGAACTCTTGCGAGCAGTGAGATTTCTTCCGAGATCAAACCCACGATAATTTTTTTGCGATGTCCGCCATCTTGTTTCTGAATCGAGAGAAGTTGATATTTTGATCCACTGTAGTTGTCGTATTTACAAAAGTGCCGATCGCCGATCAATAAAATGGCAGAAATGAACGATACTTAACCGGGCACGCGTTAAGGACTGTGGGTAAATTATTTCCTGTAATCATTTCACTGATAACAGCCAGTTTCCATTGCATTGTTTATATGTCCGTGACAATGGTACAGAAAACATCCCAAGCTTTTATTTTTCTTGGAAGAGTTTATAGCTTTCTGTGTTATGTTATTTTTGAATAATTATGTGTAAAGTGCTCAGTAGATTAATTTTTGTTGATATCTCTATAATTTTATTGATTGTAGATTTGAGCAATAATTTGTAAGATTTTATTTTGTTTCAAGCTTCATTGTGTAGTCATGGCCATTCTATTGTTCTTCTGTGTCCTCTGTTGTCACTTGGAGAGTATAAGGAACTGCATGAAAGTCACATGTTAACTTCAGAATTATATTGTCGTCATAACAAATTGTGAATGAAAATACGTCGTCATGCAAATTGTGAATTAAATGCAGAAAAATGAAATATTTATTTTTATTTATTTACTTTTATGACAGTGGTATTAGCAGAGTGCTGCATCAGGAGATTAGTTTTCTGATATCATTCTTGAACCAATGGCTGTCTCACCCTTCAAATACTTGTATATCTAGTTAACAAGATGCCACAATGATACTGCACTTGTTGGAATCTAATATTGCTTTTTTTTCAATTTGCATCCAAAAAGTACAAAAAAAACATATGAAAAAGCCTCACACAAATGATGCTGAAGGGACAGCTGTGATGATATAAAGACATTGGGCCTGATTCATACACATTATAAGTCTGAAACTTGGAGTTAGTGTACAGGGGGTAACAGTATGGCACAGAGTTTCATTTTTTTATATATACTTGGTACATTTAAAACTGCACAATGTAGGATTTCAAAATTTTCATTGACTGACTTTCTAGGATACAAGAAACAAATTTGACGCAATATTGCATGTGTATGCAACATGTTAGCTGTATTGACAATCGACACATATTTTCATAAAAATTGAGTTTCAAAAGTAATAAAATGGAATTTAAAGAAGCATGGTTGGTAAAAAAAGTGTGTTTTTAAATGTACCGAGTATATAATGAAAACACAATGCTGGTAAACATAAGTTTTGCCAATACAAAGTCTAAATCTGAGTTTCAGACTGAAAGTGTTTGTGAATACATGACCCTGTTGGTTCTTTCTTGGTGAAGTTTAAACATACATGCCAACCAAATATGCTAAATACACAGTGTTCAGCAAAGGAAGTTTGAACATGTTACTACTAAGTGTGACCTCAATATTCCTGAATTATGTGTGAATAGTAATCCCTCTTAACATAAAAAATATTGGAGATCTTTGACTCTTAATCACCCTTTAATAAATGTTCGACTTATTTCAAGTTCAGTAATCATAATCAGTTTAAATTATATTATATCTTATGTGTACTATTTATGACCTACGGCATTCATGGTCTTGTATGAATATCATGTACACTTAGCACTTCTTCTTTGCTATGGTACACAAGTTTCTGTACCATGTTCAAGAGTTGCATACATGTGCAGTTACAATAACTGCGCAGTTACAATAACTGCAACTTTGTAAAATGAAAATCTTCATTACATACTGTTGTGATCATAAAAGATGCAAGAATAAATGCATGTGATAATTTTATTCATTTTGCTAGTTTTTAGTAGTTTTGCTGTATAATTTGAATTGTGAAGATTTGAATGAAATGTTGAAGAATCCTTGTTCCAGTTCCTGATTTCATATGATCAATAGTGTTTGTTATGATTTTACTGTCGTAAAAATTATCTTTCAAATTTATTATGTTAAATTTGTATGAAGTTAACATATTTTACTGTCTTGTTTGTTTAGAGAAATATGTTATAGTGAAATTTGACTAAAACTTAGCCTTAGCATTTTCATATGTTAAGACAAACATATGACTTGCTGGGTTTTGTTTAACAATCATGTAGTGTTTTCAAAATTTAGTTCAAGCTTATTTTTGCGATAAATTGTTGTCATCGAAGATGATTTTTATTTAAATAATCTATGATAGTTTATGTTAAACTATGATGATACAGAATAAATTATACAGAATCTATCAAGAGGTTTAGTTTTGTTTCACCGATTGAATAATTAGGTCCATTGAATCTTACTAACATTTTGTAACTTGCACAACACCGATTTATGCCAATGGATCCTCTGTGTACATGTTTATCATACAACCAGTCAAGAGCAATACCCTTTGGGAGGTGCACATTTTGGCTGTTGTTGAGAGGTTGATAATCTGGAGGTTAAATTGATGGCATATTGTTAAAGAGAGATTGTTTCCCGAGAGGTCCACACTGGAAATGCTGCACTGTACTGAGTAGATAGCATTATATGGCGAAAGATGCAGTGCCTTGAAACAGTAAGCCGTTTGATTTTACAAGTTAAGCAATAACTTGATAAAATGTTCTTTATCATAACCAATGCATATATTTTAGCAATGAATACAGTCCTGCATTCAGTAAAGGTGTTTGCAGCTAATGTTTCATAACGTTTGCAATTTGGTTCGCCGTGTGCAATGAATGTGATACATTGGTCAGGGATACAAATCAAAACAGTTTCGTAACATTCATTGTTAGCTGTTAATGAACGCAGGGCAGATGATATTGGCATTGGCTCTTGTTAGTACTTCCAGCAAGCTGTTGAAATGAATCATTCCTATGGTAGCACTTCGGAGTTTCCTAGACAAATGAAGTATGGTTTATTTTCTACCAGTGTTTCCACTGTATTCACTAACATAGAAGACCTTCAAAACATAACATACATAAGATGATACTATTATTACCTGAATCAAATTAGAAATTTTGTATCAAAGTCATTACATGTTGACTGTCATTTTATGAGCAAAGGGAGGTAATACAATTGGGTTTATGTTACTGATTTGTCACAAGGGAGACAATCTTACATTTTGATATCTACTTATTAAACAATATTAATTGTATTGCGATTATTTAAAAATGTACAGAAGAAAGTATCTGTACCTGCATGTGAGGTGTCTATTTGTTTTAACTCGGTGAGGCTCAAAATATGCACCATCATAAAATACTAGACGTCTCAACAACAATTACCAGCTTTACAATCTAACATAGCTTGTCAGGGAAAACATTATAAAACCGAATGATGCAAGAATATTTGCCTTTATTAATGATTTATGCATGCATAACAATCACAACATGATATTATTCTAGTAATAAAAAATCAAGTCCATAAGACTTGGTGACAAGTCCAACAATGAAAATACAGTGGTAGTTCTAAACAGAAAAAAACGAACTTATCAAAAAATGTAAAGTCACAAATGTTCACTCAACTGACCAATTTAATATCAAATTTTCAAAATAATTCTGGATTCAAGATGCCCAATAATTATAGAAGTTTTGAAGCTCTACATAAGTTATCCATTCTACCAGCATCCTGCCAATTCTTTTTTAACACATACAATCCCATTAAATGCCAATACTAAATGTTTCATTAACAATAATCAGACATAAAATCAACAAAAATTGAAGTATAATATATCCTGATAAAAGATATCTTGTACAATAACTTGGATGGAACAACACTACCACTGATAAGAGTAGTACACATTTAAACAAAGGAAAACAAGAAACAAAGATGTATCAAACAAAAAAATGACCGAATCACAAAGAAGAAGATGAAACAACTGTGTCGATGAAATATTCCATATATTATTCTATTAATACACACATCAAATCAAGAATATAAATGCTACCTGTACAAATCGTGAAAATTCTTAAATGAGATAAAATGAGACCAACCAATATTTTTACATCCGAAAGTCATTGTCGGGTTCCCATGTCTGACTGCATTCATCACCACGGAATAATTGGTCAGCTTTCAACATGTTCCCGTAAGAACAAGCATTGTGATTGGTTCATATATTTTCATGAAATAATTAATCAACAAACACCATTACAGGATTGACTAAAGCTGAAAACTTCAAAATTCTTATTAAATAATGCTCCGACAATAACCAAAGCAAGTCAAATGTAATACTGACTATTTAATGCTCATTATGAAAGCATAATTACAATGATGTAAGAAAATGTCCATAAATAATCATACATACATTTTACAGAAATACTATCAATTCGTATCATACTATCAATTCGTATCATACTATCATACTGGATATACTGACGTACTGAACTCATCAGTAGCTCTAACAAGTACAAGTATTCATGTTTCACAGACTCGACGACAATTACACCTCTGAAAAAAAGTCTCAACACTTTGGATATATGAAGGCCACAACTTGTCACCACTTAGAACAAAAATAACTAATAAATAAAACATTTGCAATATTTACGAATGTTCGTCCTTATATATATATAATTCACACTTTAACACTTATAGTTCCTTAGGAAAATCAAATATCGCAAACTAGAAAATATTTCGTGATTTTAAGATCTATTTCCGTGAAAATGAAAAGCAGCTAAAAACTGGCCTCGAGGTAATGTAAATCAGATGATGTAATTCCACGATTTTGATACCTGCAAAAATGTCAATGTTATGAAACATTGTATTCACTAACATTTCTAGGTCAACAGTAATGCACCATGTTTTACAAACAAATGCACTAATTCTTGTCTGACTGAAAAGCACAAGAAATTAGTGGTAGAACTGAACGGGTGCTTCCCAAAATATGTGAAAAATCATTCAACTGGAACATGCCAATAATATGAACATCTCCTCTTGGAAGTGACGCTTCCCATTAATTTTCATTAAATTCCAGTCAATGACTGCTGAGAAATACTGCGGTCACAAATGCGGTACGGACGCATACACGCACATACCAATGTACGTACAGACGAAACGGCAACTATGTGTTCCTCTTCCGGATGCATAATAAAAGAATAGATAATAGTTTGTAGACTGAAACTAAAAAAGAAATTAAATGAAAAATAATTAATTCCACATTATGTATCACAGACTTGAGCCATTTTATACAGCTAACAATACGAATCTTTCACAATATCTACTAACACAACAATCATCACAGACATAACATATGGCATGAACAGCGAGAGTTTATATAGCATAATTTTATATAATATACAATATAGCATAATTTTATATAATATACAATTTGCATAAATAGTTTCACAACCAGTAGTATCACCAATAAGACAGATGGAATGCATATTGAAACATTGATTTAATAGGGTCACCAGGACACAATTCAAGCCACAAAACAAATCTCCTTGGCCTTCGGTTAAGCAACACCACTCCAGGCATCATTTGGGTCCATTCAAAACATGATAATTTTTTCATAAAATTTTCACAACCATCTATAAGCGTCTATCAGTGTATAGTTTACCCGGATGGAATGCATCACAAAACAATAAATCTCTAACAAGTCAATCAAGGATATAACAGTAATATTTCAATCTTGACAACTGGAATACATAAACCCATTTAGGTTTATGACACCAAGAACAAGACATTAAGAATGGTTTTACCCATGTACTGATTCAAATTAAACTGGTAACAGCATTTTGGCATAAAAAAACTAAGACAGTGAAAAATGCCTACAGAAACAGCAATAAAAACAAAACAACTACTTGAGAAGAAGTGTCTGTGATAAAAATATCTTAAACTTGTAAAACAAATTAAGCTTATACAATTATATATTCATCCTAACAGAAAATATACAATCAGCGAAATGTGATAAAATTAAAAATCAGATATCCAAATTTCGTTTTTATTTCCTAAAGTTAAGTATTGACATATTTCAAGTAGCATTAATGTATTGTTTTCAACACTATACAGATTTCAAGGCAGTATTGATACCATCTATACTTTATATATATACAGTACATAGTTTGTTATATAAAACCAATGGCGCTTCATCAAGCAATATTAAAGTATTGTGACAACATTATAAACAGATCACAGTAATCATTTTAATCTTCTTCCACTTGTTTCTTCTTTTTCTTTATTCCCCAGCTGTTCATTTTATTCCACGTGTTGGTAGTTTTTCTATCAGCCTTGGTAACTGGACTAAAGTCGAGACAAATCAGCTGAGGTAGTTTCGACACTATCAACCACCGATAACCCTGAAAAATAAACAAGGATTCTTCAGTAACGGTATATTCTTCTTTAATAATTTCTCATTTATATCTTGACTCAAATGAATGTGAAGAGCTTGGGTGTCAACATGAGCCGGTAAAATTAGCCGGTAACTTAAGCATCATCACCCGGCTACTTTTCTTGTATAAATGATAATAATTAAGGAAAGTACTCCCCAGACCCCTGCCTTTTTTTTATTACTTCCCTACTAATTAAAAAATTAGTGACACCCCTGGAAGAGTTGATTTTTTTCAGATATATGCAGTCATACGCTCGATTTACAGGGAAAAGGAAGCAAAAAATACCCAATAATCATACACAGTATATATTGCTCAGTTCAACAATACAGACTCAGAGAAATCAGTTCACCCAAAAATTTGAAATCAGTTCAAGCCATATATTATGTTGCTTTTATTAGGGTTTCATAGTTGTTTGTATTCATAATGAGACAGCCTGTTTCGATTCATCATCAATTTCATAATCCAATGCTTGTTGTTCAGTTTGGATTTTGACCTGAATGTCTGTGACTTCTAACACAGCAAAATGGCAAACAAAGTTGAAGTGATAAAAACTAAAATTGTGCAGAGTATATTTTCTTGTCATTTCGATTAGAATGCTTTAATACAAAGAAAAGAATCTAACCATCAGCATGATCACATGCAATTTTGTTTGTATGCAGGAGTAATTTTCCTTCAAGCCATTATATGGGTCATAGGTTTAAACAATTCGCAACAATAAATTCCAGATAAAAGCAATCAATTTTTACCAAATTTGTATGTTGCTGAACTGTTGATAATACTTGACCTTGTTGAATCCCCCGTTTTTATTTTATTACAAATGAACAAATACTAAACTAGAAATGTTTTTTGGAAAAAACGTATGTCTCCCCAACACCCTAAGCTAATGTGACATATATATAATTAAGCTAAAAGAATATTAATTCAATGATCATGACAATATAACAAATCACCATTTGTGTTTGTAACAAGATAACAAAACAGATCTTACCTTGATATTTTCAACAGTATTTCCATGTAAGGTTAGTTTTCTAAGAGATTTTATTGGTGTAAGTTGGTCAATTTCTGCAGGATCTTGAATTTGGTTACCATGGAGATACAGAATTTGTAAACTGACGAATTCTGTAAATTCCTGAAACAAAAAATGAAAACACTATGACGGATCACAATATTGCAAAATTTGTAAATATTCATGCAATATGATCAGCAGAACTCAAGTTATTCGCTGGAAACCCCCAGTTTTGAAGCCCGCCCGCCCAACAACACACCCGCCCAACAACACACACCATCTATTAACCTGGTTTTCTTTGAAAACCTGGTTAAAAAAGGATAATCCAGGTTGTTACATTTAGGATGTGCAATACATTGTTTGACATACAATTCCAAGTGTTAAATTATTTAAATGCATATGAAATATACAAATCACAGTTCTATTCACTTACAGGCCCAATTTTGGACAGTTCATTGTGTGACAGATCAATCCAGGCAACATTCTGCCAGTCATCAAACTTTGCTTGTGCAAATGATATAAAACATTCCAGGTTTGTGATACTATTGTTGTTCAGTCTAAGACTTCGTGTCTCCGACTTGCATCCTTCCTTTAGTGGAGGCGGTTGCTGGCCTTTATAACAAAAAGATACGGGAGGTCTCGGCTCTTCATCAGTGGCATCTAAATGGAACAACAAATATGTGTTTTATGCGTTCTAAAAAGGTTGCTATGTGATGTACAGTACAGGTTTAAAAAGGTAGTAATGAGTGTCCTAATATTTTGAAAGATTGCATGAATTTTCATTACACTAAAAATGGATCCATTTTAGAGGACCACTAATGACAAAACCCACCAGGCGTCTTCTCATTGGTTTCCATCCAATGACCAATCAAACACATTGTTAATATTTTTTGGAATCATCAGATATATATGGGTCATCAAAAAATATTTAAATGTTAACCAGGTTCAATTTGGTTGATCTTAAGTTTAGTTTAAGCAGTGCTCCAGATAAAAATTGACTGAATTGGGTGAAAATTCATCAAAATTAAAATAATTGGGTGAAATCGTATAATCGAATAACAAATTGGGTGATTTTCACTCAGTAAGTTTACAATAATTGAGTGAAACATGGAAAATTGTCGAATTAAAGTCTTGTCTTGATTTTTATTAAAACAACTCTTGATTTGTTTCGACATTTTGGTGAAGTGCATGATTTTGATCATGTTGACACTTAAAACTTATATTACTTAGTATACAATATGCAAGCTCCTGTGTGATAAAGAGCTGATAAAATAACTGGTACTCATCTCTACTTTCACTTTGGTAATAGCTTTTGATGTACAAACTACAATAATAATTTCCTGTATACCAATGAAGCAGAAATTATAGCTTTTTGAATATGCACATACATGTAGTAACTAAATTATGTTTTGAGTAAAAGGAAATTATTTGCGTAGTGGGTACGCTTAAGAACAACATAATCTGCTTTTCAACATTTTTATATGAGTGAAATATGCAAATATGCTGCTTATCTGGAGCACTGGTTTAAGCTATATTTGGCACACAAGTATAGACTAGAGTGCCTTTCTGAGTGTGTTGAGTTTTAGGTCAACACCCATTTTTTGTTGAAGACAGTGTCTACTTGTAGCATATTATATATATAGCCATACCACTGAACCAGTTGCATAAATATAGGTTAAAAATTACAAGTTTCTGAATTATTTTCTTTGTAACTTCATTCTTACCAGCAATGTTTTCAATCCTGCAGAAGGAGAAATCTATTGGTGGATGGGTCATATTGTATGCATCAATTGCTGAATGTGTGTCTGACCTGCGTTTAGGCTGATACTTCACACAACTGAAATTAAGGAAAGCATGCAACCAATATACTTCCAACAACAATAAAGTATTGTTAGGACAGGGTCACTGACGATGCTATATTGAGTTGTCTTAATATATTTATAAAACATTTTAAAAGTACTAAATGATGACAGAAATCAAACACCATGATACAGAGAGGTCCCTAAAAGCCGGGAGTAAGTAAAAACACCACGTAACTTAAGCATCATCACCCAACTACTTTTCTTCAATGAAAGATCATAAATAAGTGGAATACATGTACCTCCCAGACTCCTGCCTTCATTTGGCGATTTTCCCCTTACTTCAAGAATTAGTAAAACACCTGATGATAATGCATTACATTATATTTTGGCATATTCAAATAAAAAGGGATTTGTCCAATTAAATCAGACCTTTATAGCTGAAACATACTTAATTAAAAATAATTTTAGAACATTTTACATATATACATGTACTCAACTTCAGATGTGACAGGTTATTCTGAAAAACTCAGCTGTGGCTATTGTTAATTTGTTTCCTCTGCCATGTCAGATATAACAAATATAATGCATATTTAACACAAGCATGTCATGCCACAAAAATGATAATACATGGCATTAATTTAAATGCATCTTTCTGATATAAAACATGATTAAGGTGTCAGTCATTAGTTTGTCTGTCCACTTGAATATGTCCCCCAGGTACAGGTCTGACAGTAAAATTGTGACATATCAACATATATGCCTAGACATCAGAATGTATAGTCCATTGATTTGTAAACAAAGAGAATATTTAAAATAAATCAAATTTAAAAAACAACAATAACTAATACTAACATTGTCAACACTTCAATCAATAACAGATAAATGAACATCACAAACAGTAAAAATAATAAAGCTATCTAACTTAAATCAGAAACGAAGACTTGTAACCACAGTTGATGAGAAAGTGCTGTTACACAAACAAAATGGACAAAAAAATGAAAACCAGTCAAAGTATTGCGTCACCAATTTTTGTGACAGCTTGGATAAAAGCTAGTTAGACCGGACTTGCTAGTTCGGGCAGACAAATTGGATTTACTTGTCTGGCAGTAATTTTACTTAAAGTGGGTTATTGGGAAGACTGTAATGTTATGGTAGTGAAAACTATTTGAAATCAAACAGCCACTGTTACATTCCGTTTTATCATTTACAGGGTCATCAAAATAAACGTTGCTGCAGAATGTCGATATGCAAAACCAAATTGGGTTATGAACAGATAAGTTTGTAAGTAAAAGGCGATACATTTACTCCCTGGTAGTAATTTTTTGTAGGAGATGCTAATCAAATTGCAACATTGTAGTTAATTTTCAGTAAAGTAAACATAGCTAACTTATCAATGACTCACCAGTAAATGCAAACAATCGACAGTACAGCTATAAAAGCATATGATTTTTAGGGGTCAGACTTTGATTTTCACAGGTCATAGTATTTTTGCAATTATTTGTCTTTCTGTCTTATTGGAAATTTGGACTTCTTTAAAATAAAAAATAGGAAAGCTTTATATGCACTATTCCATTGATATTTGAAGCTGTCTGTTGTAGCAGATTTGTTGATGGGCATTAACATGTGGAGAAAGGGTTTACACTGGACTCCCAAAGGGTAATAACCTCATAAGCTTCTCCAACAAATTCAAATATTTTGGCTGCTGGTTTAAATATTGTTTAACTTTACAATGTTCTGTTCTGTTTAAGCTAATAATCCAGGTGAAAAAGCATGTTTCAATTTGGCCTGTTGCACAGTATTTTGTCCATTTTTTTAAAAATAGTTGTACAAGCTAATTTCTGTAAAACTACAAACTTAATTTAGAAAAAAATGAATGCAAACACAAACATACATCAAGTTTTAAATGTGCATGTGAATTATTTGGAGAAATCTTTTTCGGTTTAAAATTTATACAACTTTGAAGACCCAAAAATGGTCCATTTTTATGTGTAATGTGTTAGCATCAGTTTTTTCCCACTTTTTCTACACACTATTGTGAGAAAACCAATAGGTTTTTTGCATAAGACATTTGCTTTTCCTTTGAAGAATTCCATGCTTGTTAGTTTGGTATAAGGCATAATGCTGTAGCATAAATACTTGTTAATTTATGTTTGAAAAACCAAAATAGGTACCGATGTAATGGTCTCCATTTTTGTATTTCCCTATATTCTACTTTTTTAATTATAAGGACAATATAAATAAAAGAAATCCACAATCTCTACATATTTATAAAGACAATAAGTCAAATAAAAGGATGATGTAATATACATGCCAAGAATATCAACAATATTTTTTTATTTTACAAATATTTTTCTACTTAGCAAGTTGTGTCAAAAAAAGTGTAATGTCCGTCCCCCATGTGATTTTTAAGAATAAGTACACATTTTATTTAATAAAACATATTATTCAATACATTTTATCATTATAATACCATGTCAGTCCATATTTGCGGTTTATTCTTGGTTATAATGGAATTATTTGCAAAAAATGAAATGTTGTCTGTAATGTCCGTCCCCGTAATGTCCGTCCCCTTATGTATAATGTTATTTAGTGTGAATGAAAGTCATTTTAGGCATCAAGTTTAGGAAAAAAAATATGTTTATGTACATAGACAACCTTTATTTTGTCTAGAAAGAAAGAAAAATCTACTTCATAGTGAAGCATCTTAGTGGTAGGGACCTATTTTATACTTCTGCAACAAAAATGCACAAAATTGGCATCTTTTTGACAATAAAAGGATATTTTTTCTATTATAATCATCAAAAAGATTTTATAAAGAAGGGCCTATATATGTTAAAAGTCCATGTAGTAAAAATTGTTTCTTAAAATTGACAATACAGTCTTTAAAACAAATAATTTAGTGTGGGGACGGACATTACAAAAAAGGGACGGACATTACAATATTAGGATAATTTCTCAAATTTTCAATAAATCCTGCTACACATATTGCTATGAATTCCAGAAATTATACTTAAAGATAATATGATAAAAATCAGAAACAGAGCCAGAAACAAGGCCAGTATTAGGTTGGACACATTATACAATGTTATGCAATAAACAATATTGTCCCCTGTGTGCACTATCTAGATACCAATCTTATCCAGACCCCTAATCAGCATTTCACAGTGTCTGGCCCAGTGGGAGTCCAATATACATCAATCAGTACTTGCTGTCACCATCTGACACATATATACAGTAAAGTTGAGAAAGTGTAAATTATTTTTATGGACTTAAACTAAAAGACAATTTATAAAAAATAGTTGATCAGACTTGCCTTGAATGTTAGAAAATAAGTGTATTTATTAAAAAATTAAATCAACATATATGTGTGATATTTAGGATTTTAAACATGGTATATTTCAAATTTCTATAATTACATAAATTGTTAAACCCCAGTGCAAATGAAATAATGAAGAAATAAGAACTTTTCTTACTCTTATAAATCACTTTTGAAAGAAAGACTTAACAGTGAGAAACCAATACCGGTATATCACCTGTATTTTAATTTTTCACTAATATTTACCAAAATTAACTCTCTTTTTTTCTACATACATGTCTATAGCTATATATGTTTAGTTAATTGTCTTTAATCTCAATAATTATTGATGTTATAAGTGATTCTGGTCATTTTAGTTAAACAAAATAAGCCTTCATTACCAATTTATGAAGTGAGGTCCGTCCTAAGCAAAGAAAATGTACAAATACTTGCTTGAATGCTGACATAAGTCAATTATTTTAGTTTAGAAAACTAATATAATGCTATTTCAGCATCCAGACATAATGATGATTTCATATATCTATGTTATATATCAATTGCAACTGATTAAAACCAGAAGACAAGAAATAGATATTTTGGAGAGAAAAAATCTTGACCGATTTCAAATTATTGGTTGGAATGACATTAATTAAGCAAGAATTTTAGCTAAAAAGTATAAATTCTATAAGAGTATGCTATTTCTTGGATACTTATGTAAAAAAAATACATTTTAAGTTGTTACTTTGTGTTTCTTCATCTTTTAGAGACAGACTTTTCATTAACGTGTAATGTCCGTCCCCTCCCAGTCAGAGTTATATTTAAAGGTACAAATAACAAATACCAAACAAAAAGTTATCTTTTTATCAATGGGACATGTTTCTATATGTATCATAGTATCCAAAAAAGTAAATATGATAAAAATACGAGAAACTTTATTTTTTGCCTTAGATGCTAACAAAATTGGGACATTTACTGTGCAACAGGCCATTTGATGTGCATTCATCCAATTTGTTACTGTTAGATGACCCCCTCAGGCCTCATCAATTTTTATCACATGATCATAATATAAATTTTGGCAAACACTGAATTTGGGTTTGACATTTTGTTATTATAAAACTCATAAAATTAAAAATTGGAGAAAATGAAACAAAGAATAAACGCTTCGTAGTTGTTTTATGGTCTGGAAGGTGATATATTAATCGCGAAAACATATGACATAACAAAGATATGTCACATATTCGAACGTCCTAGTATATATCTCTAAAAGAACACGTAACAACCAAAACATACCTCATTCCCGACATTTTCACGTCTGTTTAGTTTAGGTTTTCGATCAATAATAACAGTTAACGACTCAATCTAAATTCAAAATAAGTTAAACCGCCATTTTGTTACTGGGGTAACGGTTTTGACTAACCCGTATGTAAACAATCGATTGTATTAAAGTCCAACTCGTACCGTATCCATTCCGTATACATCACATGATCGAAAAATGGCGGACGCCAGAAGACAGGTAATAAAGTGGAATGTATTACTTGTGTTTGTAGCAAAGTTGATAGTTGTGCATTTATTATTTGGTTCTACTAATGGCTACGATTGAATAAATGTATGTTGTGCATGTATAATGAATAAATTATGTACATGTATAAACGACATTCTTGATGTATTATGATCTAATAAAAGCTATTCAACCAAATTACCAATATAATCAAAACCATATTATTATACTCGTTTCTTTTACTATGTAAGGAAAAATAAATTGCATATAGTTATGTTATCATCATCTCCTCATCTTCTGCATGTCATTATACTCAGGACAAGTATTTAACATTTGATTATAAATCCAAGATGTGTTTTGCAATCTAAATCCTAAGTAAGACATGTATATCAGTGAAAGCTATGTTCTGTTGTGCGTTCAGTTACGGCTAATGGAAGCCGCTCACAGTTTGTATCGCTAACAAGTGTATTGACCACCTCGTTTTTGGCTCACAAATTTGCTTGCAACCTCGGAGTTGCATTAGCGAGTGGGTATACAGTGCGCGCACACTCTTTGGCAAACAGTGCATTCAGTAGCAAAACATGTGCACAGTTTTGTAATATGAGCGACTGTTAGCCTTTACTGAACGCAAGGCTGTTCTATTCCACCATACATTCAAACTTGAGTACAGCTTGTCAGGCAATTGTTTATGACAGTCTTTCATGAATTTGAGTCAATGAAAACATACCTTATTTACAATTATGCTCATGTTGTTTAAATCATTCTTGATATATATTTCAGAACCGACTTACATATTTTAGTATCTTTATTGGTTGATTCACATGTCCAATATGATTTTAATGGAGAATACCTAGAAGATGGCATTCTCCAAGGCCTACTTCAATTGACCTTTCTGCAGACGCTTCGTAGCCACGCCCCCCCTTAGTAACAGGTTCTCGCTGTAACCACGTTAGACAAGCCATGTCCAATATGGCGTCGAACAAAGAACTATAACGGGCTGATGTAGATAGTATTCTATCGGATTTTTCCTCATTATTTGATATTTTGACTTTAAACCATATCTTGACAAAATAAATATTACTTAATATAGATCTGATTTGACTAGATTAAGAGTATCAACCATAGACTGGAAATTGAAATGGGAAGATGGAATAAACCTTGAATGCTATATACCACGATCAGAAAGAAAATGTCAGCTATGTAATGTTTTAGAAGACGAATTTCGTTTTATATTAGAATGTCCTTTATATCAGATAAATTTCGAACCAATTATTATGCAATACATTTACATGTGATCATTATTATTCCATGTAAGTCCATGTTTGCAGTTTATTGCGGGTTCACAGGGGAAGTATTTACCCAAAAAACAACATGAAACGTTATCTGTAATGTCCGTCCCCTTATGTATAATGTTATTTAGTGTGAATGAACGTCGTTTTAGTCATCAAGTTTAGGTATAGTTATGTTTGTGTACATAAACGACCTTTATTTTGTGTGGAGATGGACATTACACAAAAAGGGATGGACATTAGAATATCAGGATTATTTCTCAAATCTTCAAATCCTGCAACATATATTTCTACAAATTCCAGAAGTCATACTGTAAAGATATGATGATAAAATAGAAACGTAGGCAGACACGAGGCTTGTACATAGGTTGGACAAATTATATAATGTTATGCAATAAACAATAATGTTGCATGTGTGCACTATCTAGATGTAAATCTTATCCAGCCCCGTAATCAGCATTTCACAGTCTGGCCCAGTAGGAGTCCAATGCGCATCCAATCAGTTTTTGCTGTCACCATCCGACACATATATACAGCAACGTTGAGAAATGTAAATTATTTTTATAGCCTTTAACTAAATGACCATTTATAAAAAATAAATGATCAGACTTGTGTTGAATGTCAGAAAATAGGTTTATTTATTTAACAAAATCAACATACTCGTAGATGTGATATTTAGGATTTTAAACCAGATATATTACTAATTTCTACGTACATAAATTGAAAACCCCAAATGCAATTGAAATACATGTAATGAAGAAATAAGAACTTTTCTAACATATAAATTACTTTCGAAAGAAATACTTGACAGTGAGTAACCGGCAATACCGATATATAATATGTATTTAAATTTTTCATCAATATCAATATGTATTACCAAAATTCAGATATTTTTCTCCATGTATATATGTTTATAGCAATACATGTTTCAGTTTCATGTTTTAAATCGCAATAATTATTGATTTTATAATTGATTCTGGTCATTTTAGTTATACAAACTCAGCCTTATTACAAATTTATAAAGTAATGTCCGTCCAAATACTTGCTTAAATGCTGACATAAGACAGTTATTTTAGTTTAGCAAAATAATATTATGTTCCCTCAACATGCAGATATAATATAGTTGATTTGATATATTTTCACATATATAAATTGCAACTGATTATGTGAAATAAAAACATTTTAAGTTGTAAATTTGTGTTTCTTCATGTTTTAGGGTCCAGACTTTTCATTAACTTGTAATGTTTGTCCCCTCCCAGTCAAACTGATATTTAAAGGTAAAAATAACAAATACAAAACAAAAAGATATCTTTTTATCAAAGGGGTATATCTGTTTGTGTTAATTTTAGACGGATTTAACTCGTGATGCGGTCTGCCGCACAACTTAATCCAGCGCATGCATTTTTCCAAATTTGTCTTAGGATTTGGAAAAGGTAAGAATTTCACGCCACCTATCAGTCTGGACATCTATTGTCACTATCACACAGCCCGAAGCTACACCTTTTCACCATTGTCTTAGATCAATAATAAACACCCTGTAATTTGCTTTCCCGAAAACTATCATTCTTAGACAAATTTGTTGACAACTGTAGCGCTTGTCTAACAAAATTGCGTCGATAAAACAATGCCGGAGGTGTGCGCGAATACTGCAACGCGATTGGCTTATGCGAGCTGTCAATCAATATCTGCAGAAAGGTCAATTGTATAGATCTAGTATCTACATCTACAGAAGTACATGAGAGGTTACAAATTGACCATTATTCTGTACCATGGGGTTACTGTAAGCTTGATTCCTATTTTGAGCCCAAGCCTGACAGTGACACCCTGATGACATCGTTCTGAGTCTGTGATACAGGAATTGTGTTAGCATAAAGTTACATATGTAATTTCTTTCCCATTTTAGATATACTTGTTACTGTTGGCAATTTGTTTTGACAAAGTGATTTGCCTGGACAATGGATTAGCACTCACTCCACCTATGGGATGGCTTTCATGGGAACGTTACAGATGTAACCTAGATTGCATAAATGATCCTGATAACTGTATAAGGTTAATAATAATGATTATATTTAAAAAATGTCTGAAATTATTGTGAATATGACGACTTTTGGCACAGTGGCAGATATATTTTACTTAAGACTTTTATATCACGCCACTTTGTTATATCCTTTGCCACAAAAATTCTGCCAATATTTTGCTCGTAATACAATAAAGTAAATCAGTCGATCGTTTTTCTCTCAATTTCATGTAACATGGTTATAACTTCATTTACTAGGAATTCTTTTACCTTTTGACCAGTTTGCTCTTTTAAGTTATTTTCAACACTCACTTTCAATGCTATTTGTTACTAGGAAGTCAATATAAGATTTACTTATTTTTTTCTGTCAGAATTACCACAGATATTCTGAAGGCATTCTTGTATCACATTATTATGGATCATTAATCTTATGGAAACTTGAACACTGGTTATGTCAGCTGATCACCACACATGGCAGTTTGGTCAACTGATAGCAGTACATGCTGGTTAGGTCAACTGATCTCCACACATGGCAGTTTGGTCAACTGATAGCAGTACATGATGGTTAGGTCGTCTGATCTCCACACATGGCAGTTTGGTCAACTGATAGCAGTACATGATGGTTAGGTCGTCTGATTGACTTATATTGTAACTGATCACTATACATACAACATGCTGAAGTACTATTGTAAAACAGTGTACAGTGATTTTTTTGGTTAAATTTTACTGCCAAATTTTGGCTGTTTCCCCTAGCAAAAAAGCCTTCAATTTTCCCAAAAAGTGTCATTTTTTCCCAAGAAGTAAAAAAGAGAGCAAAAGCAGGAAATTAATACATTTATTAGTAAAATAACCATGCTCTTATTTTCCCAAATTTAAAAAAAAAATCACTGGTATACAATGATAAAAACCCACTGATTTGCCATTTTAGTGAGAAGTTGTATCGTGACATGGCTGATTTGATGGTATCGGAGGGGTACCGAGATGTGGGATACCAGTATGTGAATATTGATGATTGCTGGATGACAAAGGAGAGAGATAGTAATGGTTCATTGGTGGCAGATCCTGACAGATTCCCAAATGGAATAAAACATCTGGCAGATTATGTATGTGTACACAATTTATGAGATTAGAATATTACGAGAGTTGTACACTTATTCTTGGTAGAATATACTATGCAACCTCTCCATAGCAACACTATTTGGGAGATGCAAATGTTGGATGTGAGGTTGTTGCACTAGAGAAGTTAAACTAGTTGTTTTTTTTTGATACAGAAAAATCGATAAGTTGTTTAAGAGATGTTGTTAATCAAGAGATGTTGGCTCTACAGAAATCGTTATATAGAACAATGCTTTTTTTCTTCTTTTTTTTATATACATGTATTACTTTTTTCCCCATCTATAAGTCAAAATTTGTTAAAACCTCAGTAGGTGTGTTGCATTGATTGTTGTATGATAATTTCTACATTTATGTTATACTTTTACTAATTTATCAGCCAGGCCGGATTCGGGACTCAAGTTACCAGGGTGACAATGTTCTTCTTTTCATATATCAGAGTAACTAAAGATAGCAGTTACTAGGTAACCAACCAGCCCTCACGTTTCATTCAGTTTGTGAGTACTTTGGTAGAAACTTGTCCAAGGCTAGATTACTACAATACTCCACCCTTAAGACTCCACCAGCAATAAACATATTTCTACTTTCATTTCTGACTACAATTTCAAATGATTGGCTTTGCAAGTACATGTAATACTTATATATGTATTTATAGATTCACTCAAAAGGATTGAAACTTGGGATTTATGAAGATTTTGGTACTAAAACTTGCGGAGGATACCCTGGCAGTAAATTCTATCTACAACAAGATGCTGAGACATTTGCTTCATGGGAAGTAGACATGCTTAAACTTGATGGATGCTATACGCCAACTTCAGAAATGGAATATGGTGAGAATTGTGATATAGTTCTGTTTTATTGTTATGTTTGCAGCTTTGTATTCCTATTGTATTTGTATGTACATATATTTCCTTTTAAATACCCTATCATTTGATGTAACAACATCAACATTTTGATGCTTTGTATTTGTCAGTTGTATTGATAAAAGTTATAGTACTGAAATGCTGATGTGCAAATGTTAATACATGTATATATTGTTTTTTATAAACAATACTGTTAATTTTCACTCAAAAGTTGTATCTTCTTTCTATTCTACAGGCTACCCTGCTATGGAATTCTTCTTGAATCGAACTGGTCGACCAATTCTGTACTCATGTAGTTGGCCGGCTTACATCTCTGGATCCTCTGATGTAGGTTATTGTCACTGGAGATTGTCACAAGTTATTCTCTCCCTTTATCCCTGCAATTGTTCTCTACCTTTATCTGTTCTGTAGTGTATCTATATATTCTATCACAAGTTATCTCCCTTTCTCCCTTCTATAGTATACATTGTGTGTGTATATATATATATATATATATACTGTAGAAGGGGAAAAGGGAGATAACTTGTGACAACCTCCTATGGTTTTTGCTGTATGTCTAGTTCTTGTACCAGTTTATTGTACATACTTAATTGATTCTTTGTTTCTGTCTATTTTCTATTCAGCTGAAACATTGACATGAACAATTTATAAGCATAGAGGTCAAGGGTCGAGCACCTGACTCCGAAGGTCATTAGTTCGAGTCCTACTTTAAGTGGGCTTTGATCATGAATTTGTCAATCCCTGCATTTACTTGGTAATTATACAGGAAGCAGCCATCAAGAGTACTTAGTATAAGTTGTAAGAACTTGTTTCACAAACCTGTGTAAAATAAATAAATTCAAATAAACTCAAATTTAACAAAAGTATCTTGTACTAATTCCATGACATTTTTGCTAGTATTATCACATTTAGTGCAAATAATTAATTATTCTTCACATTAAAAGGGCAATAACGTACACATTAAAATGTAAAAACAGATTCATTTGTGATCTTCACAATCCCTGAATTAGCTGCAAGAAATGTTATTAAGTCATTTAGCACTCATAGAGTGATTAATATAAGTTATTTCACAAATGTTGCCATTTATAATGTTTAAAATAAACAGAATAATATGTCAGCATCAATTTCATTGCCTTATTGAGCATTTTTCACATATTTCAGCCTGACTATGCTAAGATTGCCAAATATTGTAACATCTGGCGTAATTATGCTGACATTCAAGATTCCTGGGACAGTGTGAAAGGAATTATTCAATGGTTTGCAAAAGATCAAGGAGGTTTCTCCAAAATTGCAGGACCAGGCAACTTCAATGATCCGGATATGGTAAAAACTTTACCATTATTGAGTATATCATGGTCCTCTTAGTTTTCCTGGTGCTAACATTATCGGTCAATCTACTGAATTATCATAGAATCACATAACAGTGCCTATGTAAAAATTAACTAACAAGTTTTCATGGAGGTTGTTTCAAACATATAAAAATGCAGTTTTAAAGGCATTTTATGTTTATATTTCAAGATAATCTATTAATTTTGGAAACAGTCCCTCCTGTGATGTAAGATTATAGCTCCACCTACCTAAGGAATGACAGCGGACCTGTTTAGAGAATATTTATTCAAATATATTGTGCTAGTGTGCAAAATTTAATGCTGTGTATGAATACATACATCGATTGCTTGATAACCAGTTTTACTATTCATATTTTAGCTTTCATCTCTCCATTTATTTTATATTGATCAAACTGTTCAGAGCTTTTGTATAATTTGCGCCAATTGTTAGTATAATTTGTTGTTGTTTTACTTACAGCTTATTGTTGGAGATTTTAGTTTGAGTTACAGTCAGCAACAATCTCAGATGGCGATATGGGCCATTATGGCAGCACCCCTTTTCATGTCAAACAATTTAAGAAGAATGCCCCCAGCATCGAAAGCTTTACTACAAAACAAGCGGGTTATAGCTATCAACCAAGACCCTCTTGGACTTGAGGGAGCAAGAATTGAACAGGTATGGACTTGAACATACCGTAAAATTGCTATTTAACGCCCCCAGTGGGGGGGGGGGGTAACATTTTCTGAAAGGGGGGGGGGGGCGTTAATTAGAGGTCATATGGTAGTGATATCGATCATTTCTCTCCCTAAAAGTTTGTGCAAGTACATCGGGAATTCCACCCTAGCATGCAGTCAACAAATGACACCTTCAGATCTCGGCCGCCAATTTCTCTTCATAGCCTCTGCTTTTGACACCTTTGATCTCACAGGCATTCTCTGACTACACTGCTACTGCCTGCATGACTTACGGTATGTCATGTGTTTGTGCTATTCACTAGTGATAAACTGGAAGTGTTTCTTGTTACATACTATGGAAGAGAATGGTATATTTGTTTTATTTTTTTCGTTTTTTCTTTCTTTTCTGGTTACTTGGAAAAAATACATTTTCAAAAAAGGGCAGGGGGCGATAATTAGGGTGGAGGGCGTTAAATAGGGATTTATTTTGCAATAATTTTTGTTTTGTAGTGACCTACAAATATCCCTGCATTCAGAAATGTTAATAACTCAATTTCGCTCCAATATGTCATTTTGGCCAAAGATCTCGAGAGAATGACAATAATATGACTTTGAGATATAATATTATATATGATTTTGGTACAGATTATGATTTTGAGTATTTAAACTTGAGAAGTATGATTCATTAGTTCTCGGTATTGAAGTAGAAATATCCTAAATATTGAGATCAGTATAAATTGTAAGTACAAAGCACTTTCACAACTTTAGTCTGTATGTTATAATCAATTGTCTTCAGTATTTCTGTAATTTGTGTGTGTTTTTTCTTCAGAATTACAAAGGATCCATTGACGTGTGGACTCGACCTATTTCTCCACGAGGAAAGTCGGTGGCATTTGCTTTCTTAAACCTTGGAACAGCTGGTGGTCCTACTAAGGTATGTATGTTGACTTATGTTAAAGATTGACGTGTTCAATTAATTTGGGAAGTATTTATTTCATATGGTTTTGGCAATAGCTTGTAAATTGAACCTACAAAGGACATAAAATGCATGAAATTTAGTGAAAATTGAACAGTGGCAAATAAATAGTGATCTGAGCTTCATGACCTTCTTTGAGTTTGTAACCAGAGATAATACAATGTCATGTACATGTGAAGTCATTTGGCCTTCACCTCTGACTTTAGTGTGGAAGTTCTTCTGTAACTTTCAAAGTACAAGTTTCTTCTGGTTGGGTGTCTGTGGAATACCGACTTCCATGTACCGTATAACTGAAACACTGTTGAAAAATTACCCTCCTAATACAGTAAAACATAAAAAATGAGACCACCCTTGAGAACTGGTCTTCTTATTGAGGTGGTCTTAATGTTGAGGTTGATTATAGAGCAAAACAGTGAAAATAGACTTGAAAATTGTGTTCTTAATTTATTGGTGGTCTCATTATTGAGATGGTCTTTAAGTGAGTTTTTACTATATATGACATTGACAGTAAGAGTATTGACTTTGCCTAACCAAAAT
Source organism: Mactromeris polynyma (assembly GCA_032209605.1). NCBI lineage: Eukaryota > Metazoa > Mollusca > Bivalvia > Venerida > Mactridae > Mactromeris > Mactromeris polynyma. Next base: position 4,673,858 of record JASFXZ010000041.1, read on the forward strand.
GAAATGGCCCCTGTGCAGTAGATAAAACATGTTTGACTGTATATCTTTGTACTGATTCTTAACATACACAAACAGGGTAACATACAGTGATGCTGTTTAGAGACTTGTAATGTATATTACTTATACTTGCTGTACATAGTTTATGTGCCTATAATAACTTCAGTTTCATTTTGAATGTGAAGTCTGCAAATGTTATGCCAGTCCGTCCACGCTTGTACATGATATATATATTGAAATATGATAAAAAAATTTACTTTTTTATTGGGGAAAAAATCCTATACTTCCTGGCTTAAATCAAATATCAGTGACTTACAGAAATAACAAAGTGTTATTTTTTTCAATTCAGTATAGTTTATTAGGCGTAATCTTAACAGATCATTGACTTCTACTGCGTGGAAATGTCAATTATACAATACATATATATATAAAGAGAGATTAGACAACAGATTCCATTTCGTTACTGAAACTGCTATATTTTTGTCTATTATAGATCAGTTACAAACTGTCGAAGCTCGGCGCCATTGCTCCAAGTGGTTACAATGTCACAGAAGTGTTCACTGGCAAATTTATTGGTACATTCAAACCACAAGATTATCTTAATGTCACTGTGGATCCTTCGAGCGTGTTTTTTGGAGTTGCTGCATTTCTTGGCTAGTGCAAATATAGATGATACTTCTGTCAAACATTCCATCATACATGTATGTGACTTTTGATTGGCATGAGTGGTTTTGTAATCAGATTAACTATTAGCTGTACATATTATGCTCATGACATTTTCTTGTTTGATATGTAAAGCGATCTTCATTTTTCCTTTATATTACACATATTTTGTACAATTCACTGAAATTACTGCACTTTGTGATGTCAGATGTTTGATGTCATACATTTAGCAAACAGTCAAGTAAATAAATTGACTTTTTTTCTTACGCAATATTCAAACTTCTGAAAACAGTTTTTGATTGGCTGATGTTTCTTGCATAAATACATTGTGTGACATTTACGCCAGAGGTTTGCTAAATCTTTAGCTGAACTCATTCATTAAAAGTGGAATGGTTATAAATGTCTGTTTATGTATGTATGCATATATCACAGGAGATTGTCACAAGTTCTCTCCCCTTCAATAGATTTATATGTAGATAGGGAGAGAGCACTCATGACAATCTCCTGTGATATATGCGCAAGTTCTCTCCCCTTCAATTTCCCTCCTATAGATTTATATGTAGAAGGGGAGAGAACTCATGACAATCTCCTGTAGTCTATATATATATGTGATTGTCTGAGTTTGGAAACTAGTATCAAAACTTGAGCCTTTTGTTTGTTTGTTCCCAGTGCTGCCTAAAAAATTATTTGCTATAAGAAAATTTAGTAAATAAGCATTTTGTATGTTTGTTCACTTCCAGGTTGTAGTTGGGACTTTTTGTGCCATTTATTTGTGTTGAGATTTACTCTGTGTTCTGGTCTTGTACTTTATCTGATGTGTGATTTTTCAACTGAAATATTACTGTATGTGATAAAGGTTGTTAGAATATATCAGGTATTTAAGAAATACATTATCAGGATGATTTGTGATACAATGGTTGGATATACATGTGTACTTTTATTTTACTGTGAGTTGTATATCCATTCACGAACTGTGTTTAGTCAAATAGATATTATATTTACATGCTTGTGACATTATAAGTGTTGTACTGCTTACTTAAGTATTTAGTTAAATGTTAACCAGTATAAATTATGTAACATTTTTTGCAATACATAAGAGGCTCTAGAAACTTCTGGGATCTATTTAACATTCCAGAATCATTTGGTGTGTCAGATTCTTCTGTTTAAAGTCCTGTGTTAACCCTCTGCTTCCACCCCCTTGGGCAAAGCATTGACAAGTGCATTACGTGTATTCTGTGTACCAGGGTGCATTGTCTTGTCCTCAGTATGTATTAAAAATTTTTTCCGCAAATTGATGTAATATCACTCATCATAAATGTACATGACTTAAATGCTGGGGTAAGGTATTGTGTACGCTTTGTAGCTAAGATTCAAAGGATTTGTTGTCAGTGTTGGGTCAAACCTGGCCCCGATCTCTCAAAGTATCTCAAATAGAAACCTCTTGAAAAAAACTTGAGAAAAAAACTCATCTGATCTTTTTCGTAATGTTATACAGTTTTTGAGTTCGGTATCAGATGAGGAAAATCTCAATGATTTGAGACAATAGTTGCACCGAGATTTGAGACAATAGTTGCCCCGAGATTTGAGACAATATTTGCGCCGAGATTTGAGACAATATTTGCGCCGAGATTTGAGACAATATTTGCGCCGAGATTTGAGACAATATTTGCGCCGAGATTTGAGACAATATTTGCGCTGAGATTTGAGACAATATTTGCGCCGAGATTTGAGACAATATTTGCGCTGAGATTTAGCTCAAATTGAGATGCTTCGGAGATCGGGACTGGTTGTAATGACCATCTGTGGAAAATAAATTATATGGTCATAGGTTGTTTCCATCCGATATATACATGTTAACTTGCTGATAGGAATGGAAGTTACAATATAGCAGTTAAATAGTTGCTTGTGTGTGTGAGTCCACCATTTTCTTTTATCTTGCTTTGTCTTAGGAAATTCTTATCTGGTAATGTGATCTCTCTTGCTCTGCATTTTTCACTTCTACGTTTATTCATTGACAGATATCTGTACAGTGATGACTGTATGTGCTGACGTATTACTGGAATTGTATTCAATTTTAATTTTTTGCCTCTATCACTTTGTTTCACTGTGTTTTTGTATACAAGATCAAAATGTATAATTTACTGTACATTTGTAGTAAGTTTTTATGTAACTTCAAGATTTCTAAAATTGCTTGTGCAAATGAATCTCTTTGTTTGTTTGATTTTTGCACCGACAGTCAGACCTTGCTTATTCGACAACCTTTTATTCATATACCCGGTATTCGGTATCATGCGAAATAAATATCAGGTCAAAATGTATCTTCTTACGCAAGTCAAATTGAAATGGGCTATTCGAAACCATGTATTATTTGAAATAAAATATCGGATCCAATGAATTCGAATAAACGAGGTCCAACTGTATGTCCTTTGATTTAAATGACTTCATATTTTTGTGAATCTCAGTTAAAAGCCTTCATTCTTGGCCAGTTCAGAATACGCAAGTACTGTACTTTACTTTACATTACACTTCCTTTTTTGTATCTTCGAGGTATTATAGATCTGCTTTGCTTTCTTCTACCAAAATGCCTAATCATTGTACAAAGGTGTGTGAAAATGAGTTAAAGTAATGAATGTTAACAACATCATAATTATTTAAATAAAGAACCATGGTGCCGAGTTTGTTGTTGTTTTGATTGTCCTTGTTGACCATCAGTAGGGTGTGCATCTGAGATTGGAGGGTAACAATTGATAATAAACCACTCAAACCTCTAAGAATGTATCATCAAAAATAATACTCGGCACTCGATAGCAATGTATTCCATTTAGCTGACTCAAATCTCAGAAATCCAACCGAGCCGAGTAAATTATGACATTTGAGTGCCGAGCAGTATCCATTATAATTCTGGATACCACATCATCTAGTCCTTAATGAGTACCTGCTGATAGCTCTATAATCAACTTCAGTAATCTTGACTGACAGTTAATCAGAGCCAAATTCAGTGATGGGATATAGTCAAAAATCCGAAAAAAGTCCTACTTTTCCTGTGAATTCCTAATTTTCATGTTACGTTTCAAGGTGAATGTCGATTCAGTTAGAGAGACTTTACTTACGGTATTTATATATCTAAACTGTATTTAATGATATTTCTCGAGTTCTTTTGAGACAACAGCTTTTCATACAGTTAGCTTCAGCTTGCTATTTGCCGTGACTGTTGGACAAAGATTTGATTTTCGAATACACCACCAATGCCAGCTGAAAACTATCGAGCACTGGTAATCATACTACGACACTTACTGTATGCGCGAGTTGATATTGTCTTGATTTTTAGAGGTAAGAGGTTCCTGAAACAGCCCTAATATTTTACAAGTGTGTCCTAAAATTCCTAATTTTAGTCAGAAGCTGCTTGAAAGCCAGATAATAGAAACAAAAATGGCAGACACCATGACAATAACGGCACTTCATTTGTTTTCAACTTGACAAGATTTAACTTCTATTATGGATGGTCCCAATACATAACAAACATATTTCTACGTAGGGTTATCAGTTGATGTTAGTTTACACTTGTCTATTTAACATTGATTGTGAAGTTCTTACAACATGCACTATTCCATGTTGATGAATTCTTCCTGTGTTGCTTACCAGTACTCACACCACAACCAGAGATTGTGAAGTTTGTGAACAAACCTCGAAGCAGCTCTCAAACTCGCTCAGTAGATGTTCTTCAGCAAGTGTTATACTGCCCATGAAAGGTTGGTGTCACACTAATATCAACATGCTATATTACATGTCTCTATAATCCAAAAGACCAAGGTAATGACTTCTGATTTTCGTATCGACTAAAAATTTGGAACCTCAAGTCAGACGAATGAATATGGCAATATCACCAATACAATCAAATGTCTGCAAACAGGTTATCAGGCACCTGACAACTCACAAACGAACCATCCACAAAAAAACAACACAAACAGGATATAATTTTCAAAGTTTTATACATTTTTATTTAAGGGTTTTTTCTTTTATCATCATAAAAATAATCTTTCCAATGTACAATGTACACATGTTATCTATAGAGACAGTCTCACTCATTCTCCTCTGTACCACTCTCCCTAGTTCCATCAATTCTACTCAAGTTTTCTCCACAAACTATTTCCTTCTTTCAAATGATAACATTTTTTTCGATTCCAATGTGATGTATTCATAAAAACTTCTCAAATTTCAGGACAAGTAGATTCGTTAAAAGCTTGAATATCTAACAATGCATTTAAATTTAGATTAATTGGTGTTAAGTCATTAACTAACAAGAATATCTAAACTAAAACCGAAGTGAATTACAACAAAAAATTTTTTTATAAAAAATACAAGAGCAATTCAAATTTACTGATGTTGTTTCTGTCATTCATATTTCCATGTTAATTTGATAACCTTACTGGCATATTACAAGGAGCTTGTTTCTAGACAATTCAGTTAAAGCACAATAAAGCTGTCTCAAAAACAAGTTCCCTTAGTCACTATATACTCAATTCAAAATCCTCCATTACCTAAGCTATAAATGGACTCGTTTCTCATATCTTGTCCTTAAATTCAGGAATTTTTTGGTGAATACCAAGCCATACAAGGCAATCGAATCGTTCAGTTCAAACTTTTTCTTACAATAAAAATATCCCCATCTCTATAAATAACAATAGGTAATGTCTTAAAACGTATTGCATACATACAAAGTGCACATACATTCACACACATTCTACCATACAAAACAATACAGTATCCGTTTCTTATGAGCAAAAACTTATGCTGTAGAAATACCCTTTTAAAGCTCCTAAATGCAGGAAAAATGAACATAACATTGCAAAATAAACAACAAATAATCCTGTCAAGGCTGCAAAGTAACTCGCAAAATCTCAGAAAGGAGGTTTATATCGGTATGTTTGATAAGATATGAAGCTTTGGCAAAAAATGCTACTGACCAAAACTATTGATTTTTATTTCAAACCTCCGCAAAATGCAAAAAATAATTTTTATTAGAAATAAGAATGTTTAAAACTGAGATTGTCCAATACATAATATTAAGTTACTATATAGTGCATTGAAGTAGTCTGAACCATGTAAAGTTTCCTTTTCATGCAATTTGTATACATCATAGAATAAACCTGGCTCATTTAATCAGATGGTATAATTAATATCTACACTGTTGATCAAACAATGTAATTATGTAGCGTTTTGCAGTTGAACATATATTTCCATTAAACAGAAACTGCTGCTAGAAAATGAGTGTAAAACGAAATGTTTACAATGTAAAGAATAAAAAACATGTGAGGTGGTCTACGTCCCCAATTATAACAAACACTTGTCTATGAATTAATCAATGTTACATTGATATCTATGAAGTTTGTAAGAAATGAACAAATAAGCATCCATAATAAAACATTATAAAACAAACCTGCAATATTACTAACCTGCTTTTCTGAATTTAAAGCTTCTTCCCAAAATTATGAAAAAGTCTTCCATAGAAATGACCACCACTCACTAGACTTATTTATTTTACATCATATTGTTTCGTAAGTACAATTGATTGTAATCACAGACCAAAGATTTTATACCATATTGCTGTACAAACTTCTTCAGCAAAACTAAGTCCAATAGTTTTATCCCATACCCTCACAAAGGCTATCATTCACACCAGAAAAATTCAAGATGTATCCAGTGACCATCTAGAAATTTAGTGAAATAATAGTGGCAGATGAGCTATTTTCACCACCATTTAACAGGACAGCAAAAGCATAAACATATGATACAACTATTGACGTAATTTTCAAAATATGGAATAAAAACATTTTGTATAATTTGAAATCCATTTCATTCTTATCCAAAATCACCTTAAATCACGAATCTTTCAACTTTGAGCCCAAGTGATATTTTATGTAAATGTACAAAAAACATTTTAAATTGTAACCTTAACCAAGGTCAAGGTCAACAATTGTAACCTTAATCAAGGTCATGGTCAACAAGTATAAGGTACAATTTTATATATACAAATTCATCTTAATTTTTTCTTCTTTTCAACAGCATAAAAATATTACTTTAATAAAACGTGATGATGATTTTCATGTCAGCTCAAAGAGAATAATAATTATTCCATCAAACACACCAGTAATAACATAAATATGTAATACAATGAAACATAAGTTCAAGGTCACTACTGAAATGTATTAACAAAATAAGGTCAAAATTCAACAAATAAAGAACATTGCATTAACACAAAAAACGTAAAAAATATGCGGCCATATTCCTTTGACAGGGGAAGACAACCATAATACATGTGTTGAAACAGTTACACAATATATGTGCAATTCCAAAAATACATGATGAATTTAACATTGTTATACGATAAATACAGGTATATGCATCATACATACATCTTTCAAGGTCACCAATATCATACAACAATATATAAGTTCATAGTTACAATATACCCCAATACTTCAATGCCGATATAAATGAACCTGTAAAATGGTTATCATTCCAATCTAAAACACACCAGAACAAAGTGAAGCTTACTACATCACATTCTGTGAAAAGGGGACAGGCATCAGTACACTAAATTATGCAAAACACAACTGAAGTTCAGAGAGAACAGCTAAGAAAATCATAAATCTATGCACTTTCAATACTTATTCTTACTAAAAAACAGCTGCACATTACAATCAGAATCCTCTGACAATCTCTGACCATTAACGTCATTAATTAATGTCAGTAAATTCTTGCAACTTGTCAACTGTATTCAACATAATCAATATTTATATTCTCTGCCAATTTTAAGCTTTTATATCTTATGTATCAAAGCAAGCAGAAATAGTCAAAGCAATTTTTCCCCCATCCTCGGTACCCTTCCATTCATAACATATAGGCTACCCTGGGCATTCTGACTAAACAACTCCTACTCATGAATAATTAATGAGGTGAAATCCAGCCACATGATTTGCCGCATGATAATTGCCGAGGAGTTACGGATGAAATCTTGGTTCTGAGCGATCCAATGAGATTGCAGCTTTCAAATAGTGTTAGGCTGACATCAACAGCTCTTTACAATGGAGATTCCTCGATTTTTGTTTTGAAATGCTAATGAATATTCATGCATTACGAAGTTTCGCTACCGAATTTGCCTAGGGTATCATATAGTTATGAATAGCCTGGGTAACAAGGACGTATTTCCATCACAAACTTCAGGCATTATTTCTCCCCATAAACTTCAAGCAATCTTTCCACATGAGCACCACAGGTATTCACAGTTCAACAATTATTGCACTATCAACACGTAGTAACAAGTAACACTTAACAAATTTGTTTAGCAATTAGTGAACAAGAATAAACATATCATCAATTCTTACACAGGAAGCAGTGTATATTGTTGTATATTTTTAAGTGACTTAATAAAAATGACTTCACTTTTCTGATTAATTTTTCTAAGCATTTGTTAACACTCTAAATTCCAAAAAACCAAGTATTACAAAGTATCAGAACTACAAGCAGTGTTGTACTGGTAACCATTATACACAACAGAAATCAAGGCATATTGTATGCAATAAATTGCTTTAAAAATCTACTGCAAACTGTAGTCCAAGGCTAATCAAGTACATGTAATGCTAAGGTGAGAAATAAGATCTAGTGGTAAACTGAATAATGCCCATGTAACTAACCACAAAACATAACGGTACATCTTACTTACTGTATATGGAATTGAGTATGTTTTTTATAGTGAAATATCTCTGAATGCAAAACATCCGTGTTAAATACTGTTATGTCATTCTTATTAACTATCTTGGAATTCGGTATACAAATCATTATATCAATTTTGCCCTTCATAATGAAAACTGTACAGGAATTTACCTTAAAATCACATCCAAGACAGATAGGAATTTTGAAGGATGATTCAGAGAATACAATTTCGTGGTGATTTCAAACAGTAACACAAAATGGTTCATTTATAATTGCAAGCCTTATACCTGAATCTTTATCAACATATATATGGAGAAGTTTATGGAGTTAATGATCTTTGAACATTGCAAGGACAACATAACTACCTATGTAAATCTTACATGATGAAATGTGTGGACAATTTATCAGACATACGTTCCTGGAAATGTGCAACTAATTCCCTGAATAAGTGGAGAGTCAAAAATATTGATCATTAAACAAATTGAAATAATGAGATAAAAATATTGAGGATGTGTATACATTTTCTGATGGCTAACATTATGACTCAACCGATATAATGAAGTTTTAATTCACTTGATACATCATTAACTCAAACTATTTGGATGAACACTCTGATGTTACATGTTACCTTATGATGACATACTCAAACAACCTTAGAAGTTTCACATATATTTTATATTTTCTAAAAGCTAACTTTTTATAGTTTAACCAAAAGTCAGAAATTACTTTATTAAAGCAGAATTTATAGTTTTGGCGTTTGTTGTGATAAAGAAAGAAATAGATGGCCATAGATGACGATAAAACAGGACAATTATTGGTATGACAGATATTGGTTCAAATTTCTAATCGCATAGTTACTATCTGGGATTAAACGCTAGCATTCGTTATTTTACAGCATTTCATTATACTGCAAAATTCATAGAAATAATGTTCTTGCAGAAAAAAATTATGTTGTAGGTAATTATGCAGATACAGAATTACTAGATACAAAATATTCAAACAGATTATTTGGAGAAAAAAAGGTAATATAAAATAAAAACGTACAAACAATAAGGGGCTAATGATTGAATAGTATAAATTAGTCAACGATACACAGTGTAACAATTATACTATATAATTCAATTCATTTATAAGCCAGAAAATATACTAGCTGAAAAACCATATTTTCAACACAATATGATGGTAGGAATCACCTCCTTCACAAAAAACACAAATAACAAAGAAAAAGATTATAGTAAAGAAAATAGGAAAATAAAAACTTTTCTTAGCACTGCACATATTATGGCATAATAAGAAGGGGCCAAGCTTGTCCTGCATCGCTCACCTGAGAAAGTCAGTCACTTGGAATGAATTTTTTAAGATGATTGCTGAAATCAAGGGCAATAACTCAGGTGCTACTGTCACAATCTTACAATTTTTGAATGCGACATATCTTACGACTATATCAATTCCTGAAGGTGGGTTTAAAGAAATGTGGCAGCCTACCAGTTACAAAATAAAGCCAAATTAGGCAATATAGACAAATTCAAGTAACTTAGCCCCTCTAACAACAGCAATTTGCACATTATCAAGCATGTGACAGATCTGATGATGACACACATTCTGTTCAAACTTTAATCATATTGGTAGAGAAATGCTGCCTCAAATGTGTTCCAACTTGTCATCACAAATTTGTCTAATACTCATGTGTTATAACTCAAGGAATCATCCCCACAATCAAACTTGAACAATATTTTGTGGCCATATGCATTCTCCGCAAGAGTCTTTGGACATTGTTCAAGAAAAGTTGTTGATGACAACGGACACAAAATAAATACAATAGCTTACATCAAGCACCTTGCACTCAAGTAAACTAAAATTTAATCATAGAATTAATTAAATAAAACTATCCTAAAGCACATGGTTGTGTAAAGAAAAAAGTCACAAACAGCAGAAGATAAATCATCTTCAGATAAATAACTGTTGAAAAGTGACTAACATTAAATGTTTATTTATTATTGTGTCACCCCTATTTAAAGGGTCAATCATTTCTGACTTATGAGACACCTCACACTTTCTGAGCACATTTACTTCCCAATTCCTATCATTTAATGCCAGGCACCAGGCAGGTAGTAACAAGCTAGCTAGCAGTACCAACCGGCCATATCAGAACGGACCCCACTGAAATTAACCTTCAACCTCTTGAAACCTAATATAGAAAGCTGTAAACAATTTTCGTTAAATATATTTTGATTGCTTCAGAACTAGAAACTCAGGTTTGAATGTATGCAACATAGTTGAAGAATAAGCAATGTTTATCACAACATTCTGAAAATAATGACTAAAACTACACCAAGTTACATGTATCTTTCTCTTCCTACTTCCATTCCATCTCACACCATTAAAAATCAACAAAGATTCAACAGCAACGTATCAAAAATATCTTAATCAAGATTAGGAACATGTAAAGGTGGGATTTGTCAAACAAACTCTCAGAAACAATACATAAATACTCATAGCACACTTGTCAATTATGTCATACACAGAAGAAATGGTCATTAACAACTTAAGACCAAGTTGGATTTTCAATATTCAATTCGTAGATCAGCATAAAGAATATCAGTTTTAACTTAAGTCAAATTCTAACACCAATTTTTTAAAGGTACATAGTCTTATTTTATCTGACAAAATATCCTCGGTGATAAATATGACAAATTGGTGGTAATTTACTTCATACAGATGTACTCTGTACAACACTGCATTGTCACTTTTCATGCATGTTTACCAAAACCACAAATACACGAGTAAGCGTCAGCATATTGAATACCTGTATCCGACTCGTGTTTTGCAGTTCCAGGAAAAATTAAAAAAGTTACACTGCAATGTTATCTGTGTGAAGGCATTAACACGCCATTTTTCTCCAAATTATTACGTAACATATTTTGATAGAAAACCAGACAACCTACATGTAAGGACTTAATATACTAACAGTTCCATTATGCAGTATGAATACAACAATATCAGAGTCACAACCATGTTTAAATCAACCAATCTCGCTTACTTCACATATACACGTAATAAAATAAAACTATCATCTTAGATCAGTGCAAGACTGAAGTAACTCTGTTCATACGTTCATTCCCCCTGGTTACAACAGTCTTGCACCGATCTGTCTATAAGACTTTAAATTAGGCAGCTTGCTGAATCAGATCAATTTTAACAAACCCTGAATCTTAGCACCCCTGGACATTATCTATGTTGAACTTGTTGTATGTGATAATCAACAAGTAAAATGCAATAACTATACTACATACTAGTATACTAAATTGATATTTCACATTAGTAGCCACGACACAGTGCTTAGTCAAATTTAAGTCTAAGCTAAATCACTTAAATATTATCGAGTAGCAAACTGTGTCCCAGCTATGATCAACAACCATTCTGTTGCCATTTTTGCAGTCAACAAACATACTCCATCTACATAGAAAAATCTTCAAATTTTACAAAAGTACTATTGCTCTTTTCACAAAATTTTGAATCAACAATACTGCTGTACGACAGACAAAAGATACACAACAGGAAGACAGTGTTTTACAACTAAGCTCAACATAAACAACACACAGAAGGACATTGGATGTTAACATTAAGCAGCTAGCTCACATATTCTGGTCAGAATCCCTACAGATGTTGCCTAGTTACATGTCAACATTTTCTAACATAACTTCGGTGCTACACAATGAGAAGATGTCTTTCCAAGCTTGCCAAATAAGGACTATAAACAATAGTGTTGCAATATCAAGTTTCATTTGAGCGCTGCTGTGGGATTTGCAACCTATTCTGTAAGTCATTTCAAGAAAACGCAACATACAATGTCACTATTTGCAAGCAGGAAACAATATTGCCATAAGTGGGCAAATATTGCTTACGCTCAGTACATGATGACGCCACATGGGACGATTTCTGGAAATGAAGTCACTTCAAGAAGAGGTTGGAAATCGTACAGCAGCGCTCATTTATGTTTCACTTAAAGAAAATATTTGAAATGCCTGGATCTAGTTTCAGAAAGCTTCTCGAATTCAGATTCTTTTTAAAATCAAATATTTCATATTACAAACCAGAATTTTGATTGGTTAAGCCTTCTATACATGTATAAAAGTATCCGATTTTGAACAGTTGGATATTTCTAATTTAAAATATTTTTCTGTGCAATCAGAATCTGGACAGAATAACAATCATGAATGAAAGTTTTGCCCTAAAATTGCAAACTAGCTGCTTCCTGTTATTCATTTTTCAAATAATTATTTTTTTATCTCCGAAACATTCATCTTTTATGGTCAACAAAATAATATATCTTATAATATTATTTACAAGATAAATCATCATACATAATGGTCATACAAATGTACAATTTTATGTACCACAAAAATAACTTAACTGATAAATATACAGAGTAAAAATGCCAGATATGAATTTTAAAGATCGCAGCCTGTCATTAAACCAGCATCTACAGACTGCCACCCATAATGAATGATTAATGAGTTAACAGTTGATAAAACACTTCAATTGAGCAGACACGACAAAAACTAAATCAGCTTGTATAACAACGAGTACACAGATCACAAATACAGAATGTTGTCTCAACGTTCAGCTAGCATTCAGTGCAACAATCTTATTTCAAAACTCAACATATGTGTGTCTTCCATTTTATCATCCCAAACATTTTTGTAAGTCCAGACACAGCAGTTCCTTCTTACAACAGAAAGTTCATCACCTAATCCTCTCACAAAATGAAGCGTAAATCCACATTTCCCTATTCTGTCCCCTTTTTTTCCCTGTCAATCAAATTTCCACAAAATCCCCGAAGCTCTAAGCTGCCTTTCATATTCATAAATCTTAATAGAATTTCTTCATAATGTCATCATAGGCATACATAACATAATATTCATTGTATAAGTTTGTCAATTTGACAAAAAAGTATACATTATATTATAACACAGTCAACAATATGGGCACTTTAATGCCAAGTTTACCAAATCATATTCACAGGCAGTATCCTAAATTTACACAAGAAACAATCCTGTAGTTCAAGCATTGTCAATCAAACCACGTAAGAATGACATATTCAAAATCTTCCGCGTATGAAATAGTAACGTAAATGTTATTTACGCGATACTCATGGAGTGTGCACTATTAAGAACGTCGCCAAAAGATTTCTCAAAGCACTGTTTAAGCTCTGCGTAGCTCACCACTAATATGTTTTGTTCATCTCTCGACATCAGACTAATCTTTTCTGGGGCTCCGGCATCCAACTGCAACAGAAAGTAGCCAGTGTAAGGCAATTACGTAACCAGCCTTACTTCATAACAAATCAGAATGATGCAAAGTAATACAATGAGCTGCATTGAAAATATTTCATAAATTCGCGAAACTTCTTAACCCAACCACCCTGCTATCATTTTGTATACATTTTCCTCTTAAATAAAAGGGAGAAATTTCTCAAACTGACAAGATCCAAGACAAAGTTTGGAAACAGACATGCATTGTAACTGTAATATAGTAGAAATGGTGCAGACCTAAGACCATTTACTTTTTTGTTTTCCTTTGTGGAATTAATTTATTATTTCCACAAAGGAATGTTACTGCCAGCAAATATTTCAAAGAGATTCTGGCAAACTTCAAGATTTTTTTACAAAAACGCAGTGTCTATTCAATGTTTTTTTATATTTAACTCATTTTCAAGAAGTTTTCAAAAACTTGCACCAAATTCAATGGCTTTTAAATGCCTGTGTGAACCATAAAATCTACTATTATCACTTTTTATAACTTTTGCACCAAATTCTCAGTATGAAGTTGAGACGAGATCAGGGTAAATTCTTAGTCAGATTATCAATAAGAATAATAATAACGACTTTATTTAAAGAGGCAACACAGTTGGGAAAGCCCAGTCTTCCCTGTAAGCCTCAATGAGAGAATTGCTCCCATTTGTCCAAAACTGGCGAGAGAATTTCAGTGAGATTTTTAATGAGAAATGGATAAGGCAATAAGAAACAATGCTGAATTTGTTTTTGTTCATATTGACTAGAATGAAACACTTATGTATTTACATAAACTGATGCTTCATTATTATTTAAACTGATTATGTTACAATGCGTATGGCAGATGATGTCTTCCCGACTCAATACTGTGAATCACTTCAGATATTTAGATGCTTGTTAAATACAGTGTGTAAAACGTTTGTAAACAAAGACTCTTCCGGGATGCACAAATGCTTGAATACAATTGAGTGAAAAGACATTAAATGAGCGAAAAGGCACAAAATATGCAACTGTGAGCCAGCGCGATATTCTCTCACATTCATGTATTTACAATGAAATTTAGACGATTTGTGTGTGATAAATTACAAAAATCCCTTGCTAAAATTATCCCTGCTAGATGGAATGAAGTACACTTTAGATCCACAACTTCCAAAACAAGCAAACTATACAATACCCTATTACTTTCTCAACCCCCAATCATTACCTTATTTAGACACATTACAATGTGGGACATGTCCACCCACGGTGCTCCGCTCTCGTCCACTTGATGGAACACATAATCGCGGAATAACTTCAACATATAGCGGTCGCCTGTCTCGGACCACTGAGGATCAAGATTAAACCTGAATAAAAATTTTAACAAATATAGGTATGTCTGATGAATGTTTATACATGTACAGTTATTCACATAAGGCTAAAATAATTAAATGACTTGATTACAATCCCTACCTGCCCACCAATATTTCAGACTTGCAGAAGACTTGCAAAGATACTTTAGAATAATTTCCAATTTGAAACAAACCCATTTTGTCATCAATAAAAAACTGACTGCTAACAAAATAGATTTATGTTTGAAAGAAATGAATTATAAATGCATACTAGAAAACTTGCTCTCAATATGGAGGTAACTGATTATTGTACATCACTTTGAATCCGATTGTACCTTATTTCGCAAAACCGGCAGATCATTACCTTGTCATTTATTTTAAGACGTCTTTAATTTATGCTGCAACAAAACATAATGTTTTGGCACATAGCTGGAATTTCAACACAACCCCTAACTTAATATTCATGAATGTTTTTAATTCAAGCTAAAATGAATTTGCGCAATTTAGGGAAAATTAGACAGGTAAATAAATAAAAATCTACAATACTCACTCAGGCCTCTCATTGGTCACTCCAAGTTTACACAACAATCTGAACAAACGACCATTTTCCACTTCCTAAATCACAAACACATATAACTGATAATCAAGAATCACTCAAAGCAAGTTATTGCTGCATTACAAGGACAGGCTGTCAACTCATCTCTATTCAAAAAGTAGGGATAGTGTAGGGTTATTTTTTGTAAAAGGGCACAAGTAGGGACTATATTGCCTAAAAGTAGGGAAAGTAGAGATGATTCTTCACTTTTTTATCAAAAATGGTAAAATTCTGAGCACTCTACATTCTCCATGATTAGACCACTGTGCTTCATGCAGGTGAAATAATAGATATTTTGAGTTAACGCATCATATTTGAAAAAAAGTAGGGTTAGTAGGGCTATTTCAAGTAGAGAAAAAGTAGGGAGCAAGTAAAAAAGTAGTGAAAAGTAGGAAATGTAGGAACAGTAGGGCCCACTTGACAGCCTGCAAGGACAATATGTCACTACAGCTTCCAACACAGGACAATATGTCACTAAAGCTTCCAACACCTTGAAACAGTTGAAGGCCTTGGTCAGTCATTACAATAACTCTTTACAGTATATATTACCTACGTACTTCACATTTATGTCAGCTGGTAGTAAAACAGACTAGTTTCCACTCACACATAGACCTCACAAAACAGGTTGCAGAACACATCTTGTAACTGTAGCCATCAGTACAAAGTTCTTAAATATGTTAATACTTTATTCAGTGATTTAACACTAATTCAAACATTTAATCTACTAACCTTGGCCAGTTCAGTCTCCACCACGTCACTACGGAGCTGGGCTGAATCTAGCTGCGTGTAAAATCGAGCTCCAATCATTGGCATAATATCATTTATACTCCTAGGACGATTCTGATTTCCTAAGGAGTATCTGTGAATAAAAAAAAAGAAAACATCAATTCAATGTCAATGATTTCAACAATGTAACATCTCATACAATAATGACAAGGGATGTTAACGAATGGCAATTTTGGTATTCGAATATTCGGTCAATCTTCCGAACGAATATTCGAATTTCACATTAAATAGAAATACAAATGAAATTCGAAGTTTAACTTTATGCTTATCAATTTTGTGTTTTAAACTGATCGGTCGAGTTGTAAAATTCCTCGCGATTACTCATATTTTCAGGGCCCAAGTGTCATCACCAGAGTGTTATATCTCTCTTGACCCCAAATATACAACATTACATGTCAATTAACACCTGAAGATATCATTTTCACATGTGAAATGTCATTCAATGCAACAATGCCCATCATTGAAATTTAATACACTTGCATTCAGCTTTTATACTGAAAATATATATATTTTATTGAATATTCGAATGCCGAATCAGTATTCGATTATTTGGACATACTAACGATAATAGAATATTCGTTGACATCCCTTATAATGACAAGTATTGCATATTTTCGTCCAAGTACGTAATATATCATACATTGAATGGCTTTGACGTGCTTTGAAACTCTTCTGGTTTATAATTGCGAAGCAGTATTTTATCCATAGAAATATAATTTCAAAATACACTGCTTATTATCATCAGAATAAACTGAATATTTATAACACGTTAACTAACTTTTTAGGCCTTAATTTGAAGCAAAACATCCATGTAATAAACATGTTTTCCTCTACGAGACTAAAACCTAAAAGTTCAGTTGAAGAAAGGTAACAAAAAATACAGACAGGATAAGGTTTTTGAGATCAGCCGAGTAATTTCTTGCCACCAAATCCATCGATGTCTGTAAGTTGTCTCGTTGAATGGCCATCACACTGTTACAGGCCAGAGCTAGAACAACTTTCCCCAGAGATATCAAGTCTTCTTGCTAAAAACAATAATAAAATGTATATAAAAGAGCAACAAGTTTTTATATTTAACATAAACCCTGACAAACTGCAATCCAATAATAATCCTTTGAAAAGGCTATATAATTTTAAAGCAATATGAGTTAAATGCATCCACCCTTTCAAGAGTTATCAGTCGGAAACAAATTGTTCAAGTTGAAAAAGGGCCATAACTCCTCCAATAATCGGTTGATTATAACTGAAATCGAACTTGACCAGTGTTTTATTATCCTCCGCTTATTAACTCCATCCATCCTTCAGTTATTAATTGGATTTTTTTTGGCACAGACGAGCACACAGATGGACTGAGGTCACACTGAATGCCCCGTCAATGGCAGGTGCATAAATATTGCCTACAGTACAACTAAGGCAGGGATGGGTCGAGTACTGGGGGATAGTACTCAAGTAAGTACTGAGTACTGGATGCTTAAGGAGTACTTGAGGAAGTACTGAATACTCACTTTTGTGTGTGTACTTAAGTAAGTACTGAGTACAGAATGTTTTAAACTATTATTGTATAATATAAATAATTAACTATTATAATACAACATTACAGAAGTAAGCCTGTCCAATTTGTTATTTTAATGAATTATGTTTACCTTTTTTTAATATATATTTTTACTTCATTATGCTACTTTAATCTGCATTTCAAACATAAGTGTGGAAGTACTCATAGAGAACTCATAAGTACTGACCATTTTGCTTCAGAACTTGAGTAAGTATGAGTACTTGTACTCATAATTTCAGAAGAGTACTGAGTACTGCTGAGTACTGCTGAGTACTTGAAAATTGGTACTCGAGTAAGTACGAGTATTAGTACGAGTATTACATCCCTGAACTAAGGGGGCAATATTTCCACAATAGATCATCAAGAATGACCATACCTGATAATGTGATGTAAGTGCCATGGGATTGTTCTGGTTGTTGTCAAATGTCAGGACATCAAATATTCCACAGCAATTCAACCTTAGTCTGAAACAATTATTAAACATCATACCGTTCATTAAATCATAATATCAAAATATAAACTGACCAGATTCTTAGGAAAACTGGTGTCATATAGTAGATATTTTCACTTAAAGAATATCTGAAAATCTGTTACTCTCCTGCTTATTATTTTTAAATGTAAGATATAATCATGCTTGTTAAATAAAGATAAAATTAAATTAACTAAGTATTATTATGAAGGAGATAATGAGTTCTGCAAGGATTTAACAAAAAAATATAACAAAAACTCAGTGACCTTGACCTTAAACCCCATACAGATACTGATCATCTACTCAAAACAAGCAACTAATCTTTATAAGTGGAATAAAACATTTCAGAGCACAGGTGCCAAACGCATGAATTTGGATGACTGGGGGTATAAAAACAATGTCTACCTAGATTTACTGTAGATGATGATTTTTGATGGATCAAGGGTCCTACAGGAAAGTCCAGCAGCATGTATAGCTCGTAGTGAAGATGACAGCTGAACTACATATGACCAGATCAAACTCTCTGGCAGTAAACCAGCGTGCTGTCGAGGTGCAGAGGAACCTGGAAAGACATAAAATGACGTAAAAGAAGGTATCAACAATGATGTTTTATACTGACTGCAGATTTTGCTTGTTACAATCATGATGTTACCCGATATGAAAGTATGATAAGTCGTAGTCCAGCCACGGACGTCACATCTCTATACTGTCGCTGAACAACGTCCTGCTAAACCATTCACAAAGGTATACCGAAGTTAGACACCGTCGGTCTTTCCACTGCATTTACTCTTATTTTCATGAAAATATTTACGCTTTGCATGCAATAAAAAACTGAAAGACACAAAATTGTAGTTTTTTGACGATTTATTTGTCTTTTCAACACTACAGTATCATGATTATGACATGTTTTTTGTCAAAAAGTATTGAATCGAGCACCTGTTAAAAGGAGACGATGGCAGAGTTGCTTTTGAGGCGGTGCGCACTTAGTTATTTCCCGACCCAGATCACCGTCAATATTGCTCTAATTTGCTTCTCCTTCAGCCAATACTGAAAGTGATATCTTTCACAAATCCGATTAAAAGTTGTTTCAACATTAAAATCCATCTTGTATTGCTACTTTGACGGGCGAAATTGGCGGGAGCGCGAATGTCAACATCCAGTTTGTAAGGTAGATAGTTTACTGGCGCACTGTGGTCGTTTGATTGACAGATACCGTAGCGACAATTTTTGCAGTAATAAACATCTGACCCCTGTCTTCTCGCCGAAGTGATTGTGAGGCACTCAGATGCGCTAAAAATTCGATTTTTGTTTACTTCTACTCGTGAAAGATTGCTACAGTTTTTCCGTACCCTCATAAGTCTGTTCAGTCGATAATAAAGATGCCAGAAGAGTGCTACTAAAATTGTGCAGCAAAATCTCCATTTTTACAATAGGCTTGAGCATGGCTCTGTTACGAAGACACGTGTAAAAGTCAGAGTACAGAGACACATATGCTGAGTTAGACAAGTCCTAAATTCCTAAAGTATCAAAATAGCCATCAACCCAGTAAGGTATTCCTTAAAAATCCCTGACACAAACACAGCACATCAACTTTAAGCTACCTCTTGTTTGTGATACATATAAACCGGGGTGTGAATAAGAGCAAATTATTGGTGTATGGATATAAAAAATATATAAAAAATCCATTACAGTAGACTTGTTGCTTGTTTACACCTGAACTTGATGTGTGTGTAGTGATACAGAACATGCATTGTATTTAGTTTATTAATGGATGAAATTAATAAAAAAAATAAAAAAAATGCAAACATTACCAATTTGCGAGTTGGTCAATCAATGCACTGTGTTAGCAGCGATACATTAATGCATTAGTTAACACCTGTTTTCACACCAAACCACTCGAAATTGTTAATTACGTTATAACCCAGTAAGTTTGCTTTCAAATGTGCCCTTTGGGACCTACAAATTCATATGTTATATCCAAACTTACGCTATATCCAAATTTATTATAACCGTGTAGTTATACAATGATATATAGAAGAGCTTAGTCGGAAAAAAAATTACTACGTACTATCCGATTTTTCGTTATAACCGAGTTGGCTATAAGCGTGTTCCTGTGTAAATGCTTTACCTCTAGCATTCCCTTTCCCAGCACTGTATGGACGAGCAGATGTATCCATGGTGAAAGGATTATGATGACTGTTGTGTTGTACTTGACTGAAATGTTTCGACAACAAAGTATCCGCAACAGGGAAGTAATCGTACACAAACACGATAGCTGAAAATAAAATAAAGGCTATGATGAAATGTCAACATGTTGGTATTTAAAAGCATGCAGTGGAAATGTCAAGTTGTTATAAATTCACATAGGCTAAAGATTTTGTTTGTTAATTTTATTGCCGAATATAGGCTGTTTCCCCTTATAAAAAAATGGTTGGTTAATTTTTCCCCCTCTGACTGAATTTCTTTTATTTAAGTCAGATTTTTGTGCATTTAACCTGTTATAAAAAAATATTTGCTCTTACATCACCTCATATATATAACAAATACCAGCCACAGCTGAAAAGTTATTTCTATATAAGCAAAACAACCATTACCTTATTTTCCCAAATTTAAGATTTGTCATGCCTATTTTCCCAATTGAAAAGGCACAAGCAGTAAAAATTATTTTTCAAAGAAATCACTGTAGGCACAAATTCATTCATAGATAGTTCAGTTTCAGCTGTTTCAACATAGTTTTGAAGGGTTGAAAGCTTAATACTTGTCTAATTCATATTGTTACTAGAAGTCTGGACATAAAAGAGTTAGTAATCTTCTGAGGTTGAATTGGACAACAGATGGAGTTAGGGGTCCTCTTATTCAGATACCTAGCTCAAAACTATGTTGAAACAGCTGAAACTGAACTTACACTAAAATACACTTTAGATGGATTGTTTCTTAAGTGTATTGCAAAACAAACATAGTTCTAACAAACTAGAAAGTTTCCTGTTTATATATCCCAAAAACAATATTGTTGACATTGAATGCTTCAACAGTAGCTGTATAGATTGTATTTTAGACAGCAACTCAGTTTAAGCAGTAAACCACAAAAACAATCATTAAGTTTTATAGTTCCAGAATCCAGAACATTTTGTTCCCATTTCAACAATTTGGCTACAGCAAAAATCACAAACCAAAGCATTCAATTAATTATAATCATCTCAAGAAAGCTTACTCAATACAGGACTGACAATGCTCAGAGACAAAAAAGAGGAAAGCTTAATATTCAGAGAATACACCCTACACAAGGTTCTAGAAATCCACTACCCCGATGTCCCGGACAAGTCTAATTGCCAATTTGGGCTACCAACAGTTGAGTTGGACTTAGTCTGTTATGCACGCCTACTTAACTGTTAATCCGTACCATGTCAGACAAGTCAAGATTAACATGTACACTTGTTCAGGACATCTGTAATAACAGATAATTTCTAGAGTCCTGCGACACCTTGTAGCAATTAATGTTCAACAAATATCCACAGAAACCACCTGTTTTACCCATAAACGGAGTCTAAAGATGAAATCCACCGACCAACAGAGCAGTGATTTTTGAGAAAATTTTCATGACACAAAAAAAGAAACTTAGCACTTTAAAAGACTGACAAACTCATTGGTATTGACTTACAGTGATCTCCAAAAGCTTTAGTAGTGAACACTTCTCTCAGTTGTACAATATTAGGATGAAACATCTTCTTCCACATGTCAACTAGTGTCATACATTTAGTATGTACAAGTCGGAATCCTACAAAAGTAACAAAGAATGAAGTGGGTGAGAAAGTACTCCAGGTATCTTAATCATAGTTAGTACAGTAAACCTCACTTCAAAATCACCTCGAAATTAAGACTGTCACATTTATAATGTACAGTAAAACCTCAATAATAAGACCACCCTTGGGACCCCTGAAGACTGGTCTTCTTATCGAGGTGGTCTTAATATTGAGGTTGAATAAAGCAAAACAGAGAGAATGGACTTGAAAATTGCGTTCTTAATTTCGATGTGGTCTTAAGTGACGTTTTAGTTTTACTGTATTTGATGAACCATTTTCCTACGTATTTTAAATTCATAATCACATCACAACCAAGACAGACTTTTGTCAGAACCCAAGTGTTCTTATTATAGAGGTTTCACTGTATATATAAGGTCGTTTAATTCTTTTACCACTAAAACCTGACGGATGAAAATGACCATTAAGTCAGCAAGTGCTAACTAAGAAGAAACAATAGACCATTACCTAGCTATTACTTTATTATTTTCTATAGTACAAAATATTTTATTCGAAGAGGAAATCTGACAAAGGCTCAAAAACAGCTACATACCATGAATTCTCCTCAGACAATAAGTCTGACCATCTTTAGTGTTTAATGCCTTATAGCAAGTAGTAGGATAACCAAATGTTTTTGATTTATGATGAGGGTTATCAGGTGGTGGCTCAAGTGGGAACAAATTCCTGTATGTGTCTACTTCTGCTGGGATATCTGGAAAGAAAGAACAATACGTTCATGCAACAATTCATAACAGTTCTGAAAAAGTTTCTGTTAAAATAAATGAAGAAAATAGTAACATTTTTACACAAATGGAACAACCAATAAAAACTTAAACAAATAAAAATGCATGCAGCACAGAAATTTGTTAGTGTGGTAATACAAAATGACCAGGAAAATGATAAAAATAGAGTATTTTCTGTAAACAAAATTTACATAAGTTAAATATTCACTTGAATCCTTCATTGTTACTGTACATGCCTGTAGAATCAAACAAATATTGCTTAATGACAAAAAAAAGAGATGAAAATGACATATTTTCTATAAACAAAATAGACACAAGTGAAACATACAATAGAAGCATTCTTCAGAATTAACATGTTAAGATTATCACACAAAATAAGGTGAAAATTTGGTTTGTATTTAGCTGAAATCATATACTGTTTGCTTGTATTTTTGCGGTACTAACAAATAATTGCAACGGAAGAAAAACTTACCTCAATTTTCTTTTGTGTTCAGTTTCATACTTCAACTATTTTACAGTAAATGCATGCTGTCAATTTCATCTCTTTTCTGTAAATTTCCTACTATGCCAAATTGTTTAAATGTATGTTTTGTTGTCAAAATACCAAAGTACTGCAAAACCAGAAATAACGTGAAAATACCAGCAAACGTTATACATACCAACATTTTGTCCGAGATCAATCTGGGCCATTGTGATAGCACTTTTATTCAATATCTCCACCTTCAGTTCATCTGGCATGAAAAATTGTGGCATGTTGGACTTTATTTTCATGTGGGCAATGTGTGGTGGTGGTCCATGGAACATTGTGAAGTTTGGTAATTGCTAAAAAACAATGATTTGATTTAATGTTAGTCTAATATACTTGCTCTATACTCGAGATACGATGCCCCAGAGTGGGATATGTACAATATATTAAGAAGAAGAAGAAGATGAGTTTTTGTGTCCAAATTCTCTTTCTTAAATCACTAAAATGGTGAAACGTCTACCACCAAATTTGCATGCATATTTTGATACATTGTATACTTTTTATTCACTATGAGGCTCAATTTATGAAAATATCAACTAAAGACAAACATCAGTCTACACTTAGGGAAGCAAGCCCAAAACTGAGTTGTCATATGAGGCCATTTATACAGTTCAGATATATGTAGATTAACAAGTACTTAAATTGAATTCATTGAAAGTGTGTAAGATGAGACTTGATATATTGACTTGTTGAAATTTTACATTTGAGCACTTTAGGGTTATGTAGAAACCTGACATTTTAAAGTTTCAAATGCTATTACTTACAATGCCTTCTCTCTGTGGAGTGAAGTCTTCAGCATTATAGAAGTAAGTTGTACCGCCCACATTCTCTTGTATTGTGCTGCCAACAGGTGCTTTACTGTGTCGTAAGGGAGCTACAGGGGAACCCGTCCTTCTCATCATCAGGGGTGAGCTGGTTGGGGATAATCTAGGGCTGTGATTAGGACTCGAATTTGATGTGATATTTAAACCTGCAAAAAAAACACCAAAATTTTACAGTTGCACGAAATTGATTTCACCATTTGTGTTTGCTTATTTTTGCAGAATAGGCCCAGTATTGTAACACGATTTAGTTTTAGAGCATATTTCAAAAGGTGATTGCTTCACCTGGTCCATATAATAACAAGAAGTTCTTTTCATCCAATCATAAACATACAAAGCATTATAATCATACAAGGCAGACAGCAAATAACCAATCACATCCTATCGCGTCAATACAAAAAATATCCTTATACAATAATAAAATTATATTGTCAAATCTGTCCAAACAAAGTCTCAGACCTTAACGGTGATTCAGCATAATTTTTGTAACATTAAAACTGAGACTAGCATTATCTGAAGAGCTGTTTTAAATAAAACTAATGAAGCAGAAAAATGATGACATCAATCAGACTTTATCCATGTGCTTTATCTTTAATGTAAGACGCATAATGATATAAGGCAGTCATCAAAGTGTGCTTTTACTCAAACTAATTTCACATGATAATTCTGCTTGTTCTGGTGACCAGATGAGTAAGTTGTATCTTGAGTCTGGGGGTTCACTTAGTTCTGAATGTGGCCTTTTGGAAAATCCAGGGGTCAAAGGGTCAACTCAAGGGTCAAATGGAACCCCTGTTGAGTACATAGTTTTAAAGCATTATTTTACTTGAATGACAATTAAATCTCTACAGTACATTTTAAAGACGGATTAAAGTGACACAAAGTTCATGAGTTAAGAAGCATTTACCTCCAAGATGATTTCCAGCACTAGAGTTAGGTGGAGGGTGCCCAGGTGGTGGGATGCTGTTGAAACTGGAAAAGTTTGGAGAACTCGAGCTGTGCGACAACTTGGGAATAAATTCTGACACCATAGGATTACCTCCCTGTAAAAGATATACAAACATAAAATATTGTGTCTGAAGGAAACATTGCCATGGATAGCGGAATTTTCTGTTTAAATTTGTATAAGCCACACACACACAGATGTCAGGCGTTCCATTAGAGCCGGAATTTCAAGGGTCATTTTGATCATTTTTAACTGAGTTTTACCATTTTATAGTCAAAATACCTATAATGAAGAGTATAATTGAACCTACAGCCAGAATCCCAAGTGGCATTTGGTGTAACTCTCTGAATTGCTGAGCTTACAAGACGCCTTTCACAACAAAAAAAGGAAACATATCTGCACAGCATTAAAATAACAGAAAGGAATAAGACTCAAGTATTTAATCAGAAGTGTCAACAGAGTCAAATCCACAATCCTGAAAACTATGCGGGTGTCTGCATATCCAACATTATATCCAAAAACAACTGTCTGAAACTGTTGGGAATGATCAATAAGAAAAAGCAATAATAACTAAAATTAATAATTATCAATATACCTGGTTGCGTCCTAGATGGAGTGCCATCAAATATTGATAATCATTTCTGCAAAAATTTGTGAGCAAATAGCATCAAAGAACTCTTCCACAGACTTGTAGGTGGAACATCTCGGTTGTTATTGTATGCTTTTTTAAAAATACATAGGTGCTCAATTCCGTTCATTCAGTAGGAGATTCACCCCTACCTCCATAAAAACCCGATCTGATTTATATCAATCGGAAAATCGATCTCTGGGGCTCTGAATCCCGATATCCGGATTAATCCGAAATGTTTACACCCCCGTTAATCCATCGTGATTTTACTATTTACCTTGGTTGTGGAAGGTACAGAGAGATTCAATGCTGAGAATTCACTTGTCATACTTGAGTCATAACCACTGTTGTTACCAACAAATTGTTTCATGTTGGGTGGCATCTGGGAACCATTCATGATGTTGGAAACGGGTCCGTTCTGTGGTGGTGGGGGATGATTTGGCTGCAAGAAATATTTTTTACAGTAAGACGCTAGTCTTGGAACTCTTCTGTGGTCATATGAAGCACAGACAGTGATTTGTATTTTAGGTGGTAAACTTTGAAGAATTTAAACAAATTAAGATATTGTCACCTAAAAGTTGATTCTATTCATGAACAAGCCAATGTTAATCTAGAAATGCTTACTAATATTTCCAGTTTTTATAACGCCTATATAATAACCACATTACATCACACCAAGAAAGCCAGTTCCGTGGCTATTTATTTGTACAGAAAGATATCAACTGTGCAAAACACAAACTTAAACTAGGTTTACATATAATGTATTTGTTATTATCCAATGGGTTTGATGGGAGGACTCAGGGCTTGAATGTCGAATAAGATCAGTCAAGTAGCAAGATAAATTTTGTTACAATGACATATTTAAAACATGTAATGAGTTTAGTTAGAGAATGTACATGCATAAGATCTTCAATAAGTAGGAACAGAGGCACACTGCAAAATCTTAATTCAAATATAGTTTTGATGATTTCTTCAGCGCCAACAATGCACTTCAGCTGCATGAATAATCTCCAATTACATACAAGTTTATCTGGCAATATGTACTATATAGTTCCTTGTTATTGGTGCAATATATACAAGTAGGTCCACTTATGTAGTGTGTTTCTTCACATTTAACTCAGAAAAAGTATAACATAAACTAATCACCTGCTGTTGTGAAAGTGGAGTACTTTGTGAAATCGGGGCTTTATTAGGGGTCATGGAGCTGTTGTTGAAGGGACTGGACATCTGCTGGGGCTGCTGGGACAGCATACTGTTGGCTTGTGAGAGAGGACTATTTGACATCATACTTCCGTTGCCTGCCATGCCAATATTTGCCCGTGGCTGGCGTGAGATCGGTCCTTGTCTCTGTAATGTGACAAAGAAAACCATGTTATTAAGGTCAATAAATTCTAACAGGGGGCAATATGAAAGACTACAGGAAATTTGTGCAGAAAAGGTGGATAAATATTGAACATAGGATGAATTATCTTGAACTATAGACATCGCAATCCGTTGAGAATAGCGTTGTTGTGTACTCAATGTCTATTGGTCAATATTTTCCAAAACATTTTTCTATTGGCTCAACACCTCAAAATTAAAAAAAAATTGTTCTCAAGTATATAAAAGAACTATACTTAGTTCAATATTCACAACACTGTAGTAGTGTACACGCTGAGACATGCCTACAGTACTTTCTAAAACCATAGTTACCAAAAATGGGCCTGTCAAGTGCAAAAAATATATTTACTATGGAGTTTGATCAACGCTGTATGACCGAGAAGTATCATTAAATATGCAGCAGTCAATTTATTTTAGTTAAATACCCACAGTTTTTCAGTATGCCAAATATAGAAAAACATTATATAAACCTAATTTTATCAAATTTGTACTTTCCATATACGGTAACAGGATCAATAAGTTATCATAATACAGGTAAAATGTGACATAAAATATACAAGCAGAACATTTTATCTAACCTTCACTCTGACCATTGAGTAAACTATCAATATTTACATTAGGATAATAAATCATTAAACAAACATCAGGGAATTGTTGATAGCTCTTGAAATGCAAAACAATGTAACTGTACAACTCTCTTGCATACAGAACAGCCTAAAAATAGCTCTTCAAATGCATCTGACAGTATCTCAGTGATGGGGAAATTCACTGATTACAAGGTTAAAAACAATGGAAACATTACAATACTAATACACAAAGAAAACAATTTTGGTCTTGCCATGATAGATTTTGATTAGCAGAGTTTTATTCTTGAAGTTAACATCTTTCAAATGAAAATTTATTCTTTCAGCTGCAAGTTGGTAAGTCATTAAACTCTTAAATAATAAATACGGCACCCAGCATTATAATTCATTCACCCATCCCGCTAGCTCAGTTGGAAGAGCGCTAGACTGTCACCCGGCAGATTCAGGTTCGATTCCCAGGCTGGGCAGGTTATGTTCTATTGCAACATTGGCTACGGTCATGTCCTCCACATGTGGTGAAGTTGTCAGTTGCTTGCAGAGGAGGAAGTTAGTACTGGTCGATAATTAATGCCAGAAAAACAGGTAAGGTCAACTGAACATCGTATATGACTAAAAAATCATTTATAACTGAAAATGTGTTGAAAAACGGTGTTAACCTGATGAAACAAACAAATATAATTCATTCAAGTCATCAGTGACAAAGCTGACTCTAATCAAAACTAATTAATAATTTAATGACACTATTTTGCCAGAAATAAAGAAAATAATCTTACAGAAAATGGTTGAAACTCGGGGACACTGGTGTCTGCTGCAGAAAATGTTGCATTGAAAAACTGATCACCATTATTCCCAGTACCGTCTTGAACTGGCATACCTACAAAATAAAATAATCAAGTAATAAAGAAAACAATCAAAAAGGCAGTTATAACGCAAGTTTTACGTAATACCTTTTATCATTAATGGTTAAATTGTTTGTTCATAGATATATAAGAAAAAATATTAACACAGAAGAAAATTGCTATGCAATTATTTAGAGTTAGCGACAAAACGCAATTAAATCCTGGTATGAACAAGGTTGTACTATGTATCGCTGAATGTAAGTTCTAAACATTTATAGCTGAACACGTCTAGATTCTAAATAATTCAAAAAGTAATTGAAATGTCTAATCTTTGATAAATAATCACCAACATTTATTTTCAACAAGAGAATCAGATCCATGACAGCTCCATATAGCTGAGTTCAAGGATATTGCTATCATGCTTTTGTGAGACTAGATCCATGCTCTGCGCTTTATGTTCTTTCACAGATAGAGTTTTTATTCAAGTATATTTTATTGAGGGTCACATTGTGGCTATTTGTACTGTATCATTTGCGATTCTGACTACTAGTAATATAGAATTTAAAAAAAATCCATTTGGTTGCCATTGAAACCTGGTTCATTACATGTAGCTCTATGGATGACCACCAAATGCTCATTACAGGTAAGTTTAATCAAGATTGGTCAAGTGGTTTCAAAGAGATTGCTTATGTGTAGTTGGTTTCGAGCTTTACGCCGTTTCTCTAAAGTATTTCACTCATCATTTTCAGGTATATACCTAACCAGTTCTTCTGGGTTACCAACCAGTATAAACCTACTCATTCGAAAGCAACTGACAACTTCTCTACAGAAATCAAGAGTTCAGAGGTGGAGGTCAAATGACTTTGGATGCATTATGTAGTCAAATTGTCATGGAAGAGCTTACGCCTCGCCCACGTTTCAAACCTCTAGATTAGCAGTCGAGCTCTCTACTGACTGAGCTAACTAGGCAGGCAGTTTATGTATAGAATATGATGAACAGTGAGCAAAATATTTCAATGCAAGTCTTCAGCTCATTGAGCTAGAAATCAATCTATACACTGATTACAGTACCTGATTTGCCCTGAGATATAGTCAATCTCTTAACATGGTTCGAACACAAAATTCAAGTGCTTTACAAGGACAATTCAAGTCCTTTTTGAAGCTTTAAAATACTTTTTTTTTGCCAATTCATAAAAACAGGCAACAGGCCGTGATTTTCTTATATAACTGCAAATGGAAATACAACTGAACAAACACTATGTAAATAACCATAAAATGTTCTACCTGAACACACAAAGATCAATAAGTGACATAGCACCTTTTTTCCATTATTTTTTATTCTCTTTATAACTTCACCATTCTCACAACGTTACTGACAGAATATTTTTAAAGGAATTTTAAGCAAAATTAAAAGGAAACACAACCTAATCAGTCTTAGGAATCTTGGTCACTTTCACAGAATTTCTTGGTTTTGCTGCCCAGTATGTTATCTCATTATCAATGACAAGCTAACTGACCACAGTGAATTAATGGCCCAGCTCTTGAAATCTGAGCTAATGCAGAACATCGGGGAAGATTTTATCCAAGATGCCATTGTAACTTTTTCGGTACTTACTTTCAGTTGAATATTCAGTTTAGTCAAAATACAGAAATACTGTGTCTTTTAAATTTACCGTTCTCATTAATGAAAAATATACTGTTTTAATTGGATAACATAAACATCTTCCCACTAACCTAAGTATATTAGTGTTAATCTACAATAATTATTGTTCTAATTAAATCTAACTATTCCTGAAAATAACTCAATCTGTCTACTTACGTTACTATCCAAGTATTAATATTTATACACATGTATATTTGAATGAATGATTGAATGACTTGAAGGGCTGAATGACTGAAGGAAGGTATGAAGGACTGAAGGACGGAAGGAAGGAAGGACTTGAATGACTGAAGGAAGGAAGAACTGAATGACTGAAGGAAGGAAGGGAGGACTGAATGACTGAAGGAAGGACAGAATTACTGAAGGAAGGAAGGACTGAAGGAAGGAAGGGAGGACTGAATGACTGAAGGAAGGAAGGACTTGAAGGACTGAATTACTGAAGGAAGGAAGGACTGAAGGAAGGAAGGGAGGACTGAATGACTGAAGGAAGGAAGGAAGGACTGAATGAAGGAAGGGAGGACTGAATGACTGAAGGAAGGACTGAATGACTGAAGGAAGGAAGGGAGGACTGAATGACTGAAGGAAGGAAGGAAGGACTTGAAGGACTGAATGACTGAAGGAAGGAAGGAAGGACTGAAGGAAGGAAGGGAGGACTGAATGACTGAAGGAAGGAAGGACTGAATGACTGAAGGCAGGAAGGAAGGACTGAATGACTGAAGGAAGGGAGGACTGAATGACTGAAGGAAGGAAGGGAGGACTGAATGACTGAAGGAAGGAAGGACTGAATGACTGAAGGCAGGAAGGGAGGACTGAATGACTGAAGGAAGGACAGAATTACTGAAGGAAGGAAGGGAGGACTGAATGACTGAAGGAAGGAAGGACTGAATGACTGAAGGAAGGAAGGGAGGACTGAATGACTGAAGGAAGGAAGGACTGAATGACTGAAGGAAGGAAGGACTGAATGACTGAAGGAAGGAAGGACTGAATGACTGAAGGCAGGAAGGAAGGACTGAATGACTGAAGGAAGGGAGGACTGAATGACTGAAGGAAGGAAGGGAGGACTGAATGACTGAAGGAAGGAAGGACTTGAAGGACTGAATGACTGAAGGAAGGAAGGAAGGACTGAAGGAAGGAAGGAAGGACTTGAAGGACTGAATGAAGGAAGAGGGGAAGGAAGGAATGAAAGAAGGAATTAAGGATCATTGTGTGTTTGATTGATTTGTAAGAATTTTTCAGGCTTTCTCCATCTATTTCTTTTACTATTTTGTCCTTCCCTTTTAACCATCTGAATCAATTGCTGCATTTTTGCTGCATTTTCATTAACACAATTTATGTAGAATATTGTCTAGAAACATGTTTTACTGTATTATTTTTTTTGGTGGAAAGAACTGGATTTATTACAGCATCATATAAATAACTTCGGTCAACAAAATTGAACGCAAAGCATTCAAATTAGTTAAATAATAATATTCCAAAAATGAATATGATAATCAAATAAACCTTACCCAATTCATTTTTGTTCTTCAAGTATTATACTAGAACTTAAAGGCAAGATGAAGTAATGAGATCTTAGAAGGAAATCAAAATTGATTATCGGTTGGAATCTTTTGGTACCTCAAACAAATGTAATTAACCGATTATAAATTATATAATATATTAGATTAAAGAATTATCTACTTCAGAATCAGAGGGTTAATGTTTTACTGCTTACTGTCTCATATTGTTATATTAATTATTAAAGAAGAAGACTGGTTGCAATAAATGCTTTCTCTATCAATACACAGTACATGACCTATTTTGATTCTTATACCGCTAGTGTTCTTGTATGGTGAGCACTGAGTGGTGTAATATATAGCCATATGAACCTTGTATGGTGAGCACTGAGTGGTGTAATATATAGCCATATGAACCTTGTATGGTGAGCACTGAGTGGTGTAATATATAGCCATATGAACCTTGTATGGTGAGCACTGAGTGGTGTAATATATAGCCATATGAACCTTGTATGGTGAGCACTGAGTGGTGTAATATATAGCCATATGAACCTTGTATGGTGAGCACTGAGTGGTGTAATATATAGCCATATGAACCTTGTATGGTGAGCACTGAGTGGTGTAATATATAGCCATATGAACCTTGTATGGTGAGCACTGAGTGGTGTAATATATAGCCATATGAACCTTGTATGGTGAGCACTGAGTGGTGTAATATATAGCCATATGAACCTTGCACCAAACACTACATGTATAAACCTCAAATTTGGACTTCCATCAAGTATAGAATATAGACAGCTGAATGAAGTTGCCTTATAATTTGATCACAGTAACCTGAGTAAGAATCAAAATTTGAGCATAACATGTTTTGAACGAATATTATATTCTAAAATTATGACATCATTTTATAGGTTGACTTTTGCAAACCATAGCAGCCAAGCTATCTCTATTTTGTTTTGGGAACATCGTTTTTGTCATTTGATACTTGTAAACACACTATATAACATATTAATTTTATTATCATGGATATATTTGCTTCCATGCTAAATGCAGAATGAAAGAGTGGTTTCCCTCGACAAATTTGAAATTATAGCTGCCATCGTGATATCACAGGATCATATTCAGATAATCATTTGAGGAAATAGCATCAACTATTGGAATCAGTTTATATGTTGCAGGCTGACAATTATATTTCAGCTTCTTATTTAGTTTTGTTCTTATTTTTGGTTTATACAGTATAGTTTAGAGATAGAGGTTTAGAGACCATATGAGAGCCAGACACTCTACTGGCTACATTGTGCATATGGATCTTTGATAAGCAGTTGTCCTGGACAAGACGATTTTTCTAAGTCATTCCCTATGAAAGTTATAACTCTTGAGAAAATATGTTTCCCCAGGACAGGGCCGGTTTTGACCATAGGCCCAGTGTTCTCAAAGAATCAGGATTCAGGATCAAGATCAAGTACAGTATCTTTCTAACTTTGCAAAACAAGTAATGCACAGCTAAATCTTTTTACTTAATGTAACATATATAGCATGACATTTATATGAATTATTCTGCAAAACTTTTGAGACATTAAATTCAAATGTCATGCTTATTTAGGAAAAGATGGAAATTAATAAGTTATGACCGATTTTGGAAAATTGATCTTGATTTGATCTAGATCAGTTTCAGTCGTATAATAAATTAATTTCTCAATCATGGTGAAGTTTTGTATGATTTCACAATGTTAATCAGATGATTTTTGTGTAAGGTATTTGTGTATGTTTATGATAAGTACTGAAAAAAGTGGTAAATTGCTTCATGAGAGGCATAATTTGGACAAAAACAATGTGTTATATACCAAAACATGAAAGTTCTGGGCTTTGTGGTTCTGAACAGGAAAACTTCTTCAATTTTTCATATTTCCCATATGACACAAGTGACAACAATGGCCAGAATTATTCAAAGAGCTTCAAGATGAGCAGTGGGCAAATAGGTGTACCATTTTACCATGAAAACACACATTACAACAGCCATTCCATTATCACTAACAGCAAAATATAAAAAAAAATTCATCTCGAAAATATTAAATAAACCAAGATATTTCGGAATTTGAACAAACTTTACAAAGAGCACTCTATTGTTCAATCATTTCCAATGTTTTCAGCTTCCCATATCTCATCTTGTTGTGAAGTAAACCATTTAAACAGCCGCAGAGACAAGAGCCTGAACTTGAGGTATTTGATTGATCAGCCATCAACAGTGTAATGTTTAATGTCAAAACCAATATCCATTGGACTCAGAGAAGGTTCTGACGGAGGGGCACTTGACGCTACTGCAAACATGGAATCAATTGTTTTTTCTTATTTTGGCACAGTAATGTTTACTGTTGTGCAACATTATTGTTATAGTTCCTGTTCACAATGAACCTACATCTTCGTTAGCTGGCGGCCACTGGGAATCACATGAATGCATTCTTTTGATTTCTATTTTTCGGCTCCCTGGTAATATACCAGGTAGCTCTGGTAGACGACTTTTCTGATTGGGAAAAATGTATATTTGGCTTTGGGAATGGCTCAGATAGTCAGACCCATAGAAAAAGGCCTGGTTCCCTATGTAGCACTAGGAAAATCTTTGGAATTTGCATCAGGAGTTTTTTAAAGGTATTTTATTTTCAGGTGACCTATCACAATTCACATACATGTACACTTCAATAAAATAGTTATTATGTTAGTTTGGACCTTCACATCAGAATTAATTTCACTCAAGAAAATGATTTAATTTTTACCTGGAACAATATATATTGCACTGAGCAAGTACCAATAGAACTAGAATATTAGGCAGTAAAATATAACACCTGACAAACTGCCTTTAATATGGCTATCCTTTACTTTATAGTACATTATATACTACATAGCAGTCTAGCATAGACTAAATTCACAAATAAGCACAATTTCCATAAGGTACTTCAGGACAACGATTCTTATGAATATGAATACATGATACTTAACACAGCCTCCTTGTCTGTCTAAATTATAACAGTAACAGGTCAATGTATCACTAATAACACTGAGCACTAAGGTTGTCATATGTTTGACAAGTGGGCCATATTTGTACATTCATCAATGTTCCCATGTGTTGTGTCTTGTGATATAAAACACAAAGGTTACACAGCCAATGGATTGACAATAACAAAGCATAGTCCTTCACAAACTTACCAATATGTAGACCATCAATCTTAAAATCCGATTGGATGGCAAAGCAGCAACTTTTGATACAAAATGGTAACTTTATCGGAGAGTATAGCCGGTTCACCTAATTAAGGTAATTCTTTTTTTCTATGGCATAAGAGGTTTGACCCAGTTCCATCTTTTCTTCACTTCAACAAATACACCAAGAAATCGGCTTACCTATATTCTCAGCAGAGCTAGTTGGTCCGTTCTGAAGAATAGGCCCATTTAAAAACGAATTCGGTAAATTAGATTGTTGTTGCTGCGGAAAAGCGTGAGGATTCTGATGCAAAAACTGGCACTCTTCCCCGTACGAGCAACTTCCAGTGCTGATGTAGTATCTGCAGAGTGCGGCCTTTTTCCCACCAGGAACCGCACTTGTCATGTTAGATGAATGCCACCTTTAATGCAACATGTATTGTCAGATTGACAAAGTGAACGTTTCGTGAGTAAATCTCAAACAGTTTTGCTTTGTGTTACTTTATTTTGAAAACAACTCTCACTCTTTTAAGTTCCAGTACGCATGCTCACGACGGCTTTCTGGGATAGAGGTAGCTTATGTCGTTCAAAACTTAGTTTATTACCTCCCCTGTCATGGTTGTCTATATTACTAAGTATTATGAAATAATGTTCCAGAAATTGTAAGCATAGTGTTGTTTTAATGACTGTATTTAATGCATAATTATTTATCATATATAATATTGTGCATTTCAACGACAAAAGTTGTTTGCTTCTTGGCATCTGTCTGTTGTTGCAAGTAGCATAGTTGTCGTGTGATGCAATATTTGGATAAAATTTGACATTTGTCTTATATGATATGTCCTCTAGTTGTCATTTGTAATGGGTTGAAAAAAAAGTTTACTGATTGATAAAAACTGTTGATAAAAGTTCTTAGTAAATTTTGGATGTCAGAAAACTTCAGAGAAGCCTACTGCTAGGACCTACCATTACAGATTTAATTGGTATTTTTAAGTCACTTTTATCATACATGTAACTTAAGACAATTTATTCAATTGTTTGAGTTCTATAATCATATATTGTTTCTGTTTCATGTCTATATTTAATTGCTTGAATTATAATGTCGGCAAACAGCAATGCATAAACAGGCTGCAGGACAACTCGACCCCTGTACAATTCGACCCCATACCAATTCAACCCCTAAGTCAACTCGACCCCTATTTTTGCCTAGTCAATTAGACTCCTAATTTTGCTAAGTCAATTCGACCCCTAATTTTGCTAAGTCAATTCGACCACTCTGCATTGTTAGAGAATCGGGTGTAAAAGATGATTTACTCAAAATAAATTATAAGAATTATTTTGTGTAGCAATGTTTTAATGGATAAATGTAACACATGTAATTGCCTTTGTCTGACCCGATTGGGTTTATGATTGGTTGATTTATCTATTGTTCTTCCTTGGAGGTGTTAATTTCTTCTTTTATATGCCGTACAATAGAGATGAAATAATGAGTGTATTCATAAGCTTGAAAATGTGTCTTTATGTAGCTGAGATTCTACATTATTTTATCTGGTATTTATTCATAATTATTCATCATTGCAATTATAAATGTACCAACAATATATTATAGAACTTGCAAATCAGAAAACAAGCTCAGGTCTCAGGGATTCTACATTGAATAAATGAATGGTGGAGGTAAAATCATGCTGCAGTTGCTGTCACATATATTGGCTGATATTCCTTTTCTCTCTTAAATTTAATAGTAAATTGCTGGCACAGCATTAACATAATGTCAGATCAAGAGGAACAAGAGGATGAATTACTTGCACTGTCCAGTATCTATGACAACATTCTCAAGGTCAACAAAGAAGCTGACTTGAATGGTGGAGAGTTGTTAGCCAGTCCAGTGTTACCTGAAGATTTCTGTGTGAAAATTTTGAAAACCAAGAAAGGTAACTGATGTATGACTGTCATATAATAATTGAAATGTTTGAATGTTCATGCTGTAATGAATTATGTCATAGTAGTAGAATTAAAAAAATAAATCTAACTTGTGTATGCCTGGAGGAATTTGATATCTGATATGCCGTAACTTGGGGGAAATCACTTTGTAGAACTCGGTAATTCATGGAGTGTTGATCTTCGAAACCAAAAATTCATACCTTTATGAAATTCATATTGAATGTGCACTACATAAAAGCAGTAAGATGTACTTCAAATGTAAAATGATTGCTTTGTATATTAATAATACAGTAATGATTTATAAAATACCAAGAGCATGCCTTACTGTAAATGTTCATATTATTGGAGCTATTTCTTACTATACCCCCTCAAAAATATAGGGCTGGAGTTTCTGTGCTGGTCAGTCAGTCTGTTGATTTTTCATATATCCACTTCATCTTGTTTGTGGAAATGGCATTTTTCACTAGACTTTATAACATAATATGGATTATATTTAAACTGGTTTGTTCTGTGATAATGAGCTTGATTATTTCAGAGAGGAGGCGCAGTGGTCGAGGGGTAGAGTGCCTGACTCCTGATCCGAAGGTTGTTAGTTTGAGTTTGATCTCGAACACAATCCCGAAATTAGGTGCGAGTACTGGTTGGTACACAATCAATGTAAAATAAATATGGTTATACTAAACTATTTCAGAGAGTAACAATGAGACATTGGAAACAGAGTTGCATTCTATCCGATATCTACCTCCTGTACTTCTGAATTTCATCTTGCCAAAGAACTATCCTTCATCTAAACCTCCACAGTTTACACTGTCTTGTAAATGGCTGAACAGACCTCAGGTAATCTGAAAATTTAATGTGTCATTCTCTGACCACAGGTAATCTTAAAAACAGATTGGTGCTTCTCATGTACTTGTTTATGTGATGGTTATGTGGTATGTGGAGCTTATCCGTTGGTGAATTCAGGCATAAAAACCACATTGAAATAAAATATATTCTTAATTTACATTGTTTCACTTGTAAAAGACCATGATTGTATTGACAGTGTATAAAAAAGTTTAAAAACGAAATATTATTCATGTGCAAACTTAACTTTGAATTCTGGATAATTTTCTAGTAAATATAGCGCGCTTGGTGAGGTCAGTCATTGGTGCCAATTTGAAGGTTGTAAGTTTGAACCCCTGGTGTGGTGTATGTTCTCTTTGATAATTTGAATGAAGATAACACGCTCAAAGTCATTTGGCCTCCATTTTAAATCATATGGGAAAGTTAAAAGTTGCTTTTGGAAGAACAGATTTGTACCAGTTGGTAACCCAGGAACACTGGTTAAGCCAACTGACAGCTGTACATCTCTGACATACTGTTGAAAAATGGCTTATAACTCCAAAACTAAAAAAGTGCAATTCAAGTAAATTTATGCCTGTCTCAGACCATCATAGGTAGTATTGATCTATTTGATGCATACAGAGCTCTAGAAATCCACTAGCTCCACGTCCCGGACAAGTCTAATTGCTGAATTCGGCTACCAACAGTTGAGTTGCAGTTAATCCAATACAAGTCTGTTTTTTAATGCTAATTAACATTGCACATTCTAAATATTGAAAGAAAATCATGCATTACCAATGCCTTG
Source organism: Mactromeris polynyma (assembly GCA_032209605.1). Lineage (NCBI taxonomy): Eukaryota > Metazoa > Mollusca > Bivalvia > Venerida > Mactridae > Mactromeris > Mactromeris polynyma. The sequence continues at coordinate 4,712,429 of JASFXZ010000041.1, forward strand.
AAATTGGTGACCATTCAAACTGTCAGCAGATTTTCTCGGACATCTAGCCTCCCATGTCAGACAAGCCAAATTTAACATCTTCAATTATCCGGGACAAGTGTATTTTAATTTTTTTTTGAGCCCTGGCATAATATGTTCGCTTGTTTTCAATTATAAAACATTTTTCAGCTAAGCCGACTTTGCCAGAAACTTGATTCCCTGTGGGAGGAGAACAAAGGCAGCGTTGTTCTGTTTGTGTGGAATACTTTTTTGCAAGATGAACTTTTTGAATTTCTTGAATTGACCTCCCCACTGGAACTGGGCAAAGTCATCAACCCCAAAAAAGATTCCAAACTGGATGATCGAGGTGTTCAAGACCTTTCCTCACAAAATGAACTGTTGCCCGTGATTCTGGATTATAATAAACAGGAAAAGATCAGACAGTTTGAGAGGTCGAGTTATACCTGTAAAGTTTGTTTTAGTGAAAAAGCTGGTGTGTATTGCACTATGTTCTATGACTGTGATCATGTCTATTGTAACGTTTGTATGAAGGATTATTTTAGCATTCAAATTAAGGATGGTAATGTGAAAGGGTTGGAATGTCCTGATGATAAGTGTGAGTCCCAGGCACATCCGGCGCAGGTTTGTAGTAATTTACCTCATTTCTTTATTAAGGTATTATTTTACATTGATTATGTAACAATTTTTACTTACTAATCACTCCCCGTGACTTCCTCAAGTTTTTCTAATAAGTATGATGGCCTTATTCAAAGATTGTGATGACCTCTGAAAATATTGTCTATGGCTGTATTGAAACCATGGCCTCCTGATCAGGAGTATTGCACTCTTCCCTTAGACTACCGTATATTTCTCTTTCTAAACTTGTTTAAAGATGAACCAAAACTAGTCTAAGGTTGTGATTTTAAAGCATTATAATAATTTCATGATTTAACATTGTTAACAGTGATTTTTTTTGAAAATAATGTTACGGCCTGTGCCTTTTTAATTGGGAAAATATATGCGATAAGTCCCAAATTTAATTTAGGAAAATAAGAGCATGGTTATTTTACTTATAAATGTTTTAATTTCCTGCTTTTGCTGAATGTATTATTATTTTTCCCTCTTCATCTGAAAGTGCTCTTTTCTGGATGGTGAAAAAGTCATTAATTTTTGTTTTACCTTTTGTGGGAAAATTACACTTTTTTGGAAAAAATGGAGGCTTTTTTGCTTTTTAACAGTCAAACTGCAGTAAAATTGAACAAAAAAAATCACTTGTTAACTTTTTGCAGCAAATTGGAATTATATCAGTACTTATACACTATATACGGTACCAAAGATTGTGGACTGGTTTATTATTATGTGATGTTTTTCTCATATCTTTCATTGATTTATTTTGATCAACACTAGGAACCAATTGAGAAACTTTAGCATGTTGAAAAAAAACATACACACCCATTTGGGAGTTGTATATCGTAAGAGTGAATCTCTTCAATGAACTGTCATGATCTGGCCATTTTTATACCACAACCAGAAATGTTGCACAAAATCTTAAATTATATCTTTCTGTTGTACTCACTCCTTTCATTCTTGTTTTTCTTTCTAGGTGAAGAATCTAGTGTCACCCGAATTGTTCAGTAAATACGACCAGATCTTGTTTCAGACAAGTCTTGACACTATGTCAGACGTTACGTTTTGTCCTAGACCTAGCTGTCAGTCGCCAGTTCTTATGGAAAGGGAGGCAAATATGGCTAGCTGTGCTGTCTGCCATTTTCCATTTTGTACACTATGTAGACTTGTTTATCACGGGCTATCACCTTGCAGATTAAAAGCTGGTATGTAGAACATGGCATTCATATACAATAAAATACACAGAGTCTTGAAACACATAATTCATATGCAGGACCCTTCATCCTTCATTATTGAAGTCAAATATTGTCTCTATTCCATCACCAAAATGGTATAATTCCCCCCCCACCCAACCAAAATGGTATAATTTTCCCCAATTCAAATTCAATTTCCCCTCTCAGAGCAAAAAAAAACAACTGGAAAAAATACGATTTTAACTAGAAAAATACTATTTTCTGACATGAAAATCTAATATCAGGTACATTTTCGTGTTTTGTTTCCCAATGTGGCAACTGGATGATGATTATTGTATGTCCACACCAGTTTGACCTTGACTGGAAAGATGTAAACAACTTTTGGGCTTTTTAATGAAGAAAGTTTTTTAACAATTGACAGTAAAAAATAGTAGTATGTTTTAGTAGTGCACATATCAGATTATTTTTACATGATATATTCATAAATTTTCTTTGTCAGATGGTTTGGTGAAGTTACGCGAGGAGTATCTTGCTGCTGATAAACGAACCAAATTATTGCTAGAACGACGTTATGGAAAGTCCACAATTCAGCAAGCATTGGAAGAAAGTTTCACAAACGATTGGTTGATGCAACATTCTAAACAATGTCCAGGATGCGGAGCTCATATCCAGGTTATTTTTTTCCCAATTCATTTAAGTACCTACATTAGTGGTCACATGGTTTTAGAACCAGGGAACAAGTTTCTAGGCGAATTGGGCGAAGAAGTCGCTGTCCTTTTGTTCATTTCGCTAATTTTCAAAAGTTGGGCGAAAAACAAGTCACCGTAATTTTACGGGGCACGTCGTTAAATAATATGGGGCTTCGTGTAAACATGCGAGACGTCTGATGCGCATTCATTGTATAAACATACCTGTTATCGGGTTTTCCCTATGATTTTAAACATTATTGATTGATAAACAGCTCCAAAAACTTGTCTGCTACAGCTGTTTTTGTGAAGTGATATCTGATTGGATAAAGCGACTACTTCTGACCAATGAGCGCTTAACTTTGAAATGGATTTTGACATGAATGAGGACCAAAATAGATGACAAGTGAAGTCTGTCATAAATTGATCAAATGGACGATCAGTGAAAGGTGCATTATGGGGATTGTTTGAATATTTTGTCCAGATTTTTATTGAATAGTCCTACTTTAATTTTCAATATCGACTCGCTTATATTTTTGAAATATTATGACCTTGGACTCTGATCATATGCAAAAGAGAAAGTCAACTGGTACTATTTCATGAAATTTCTACCATGTCTTTGAAATGCCATGACCAATAAATCAAGTTGAGATGAAGAAAACTGTCCTGATAAATAACTCTTCCGATTTTTCAGAAAATTGATGGCTGCAATAAGATGACCTGTATGAAATGTCGTGCATATTTTTGCTGGATCTGCAACAGTTCGTTATCTCGTGGAAATCCATACTTACATTACAATACTATGGGGTCTCCATGTCTGAACAAATTGTTTGAGGGCGTAGAAAGGGACGAATGGGACGACTATTTCGATGACGACGACTACGACCAGGAATAAAATATAATCTGATCCTATTAAACTAGATTGATTGCTCTTTTCCTCAATTTCTTCCCTGAAAAACCAACATTGACACTATCGTGGGATAAACTTGTTATAGAAGATAATGTTCATGTTGATTTATGATATTTGAATTATTTGTTTCATATTACACTGTATACCCTTTCACATTGCATGGATGAGTCCATCTGATTTGCTGTCTGCCAACCTTACTTAGTGTAGTAGGGTAGGTAGGTTGGTAATTTATTCTGAAAATCAACTCTTCATGCTACTACTGTAATTGTTGTACTACATTTCTCTTGATCAAGACTAAAACAAATTCTTGTAGGTAGGAAACCTTCTGTCGATTTTTAAGTTCGACCTGATAAAAAACTGTTTCTACAAATGTTTATTGGATTACCCTGTAAAGGTATACCTATTTTACTAATCCATTCTTCAGTAGTCGTGCTATACAAAGACTGTAGTACATGTAATATACACTCAGAGCTCTATAAATCCACTAGCCAGATGCCCCAGACAAGTCAAACTGCTGATTAGGGCTACCAATAGAAGTTAGTCCAGGACAAGTCTGTTTTTAATGCCTGGACTTGATGCAATATAAATGATACCCTCAAAATGGAATTAACAAATCTTATCAGTAAATACATAATAGTTGTTAACTGCATGGTAATTAACACAGCCATGAGTTAATTAACAAATAAACAAAAGTAGTTTGTGCACACCTTATAATCTGTTAATCCGTACCCCATCCTATTTTGGACAACTAACCTCCCATGTCGGACAAATCAAAATTAATTTGTACACTAGTCCATGACAAATGTATACAAAATTTTTCTAGAGCTCCGACACTACTAAAACATACTAGAACAATAGAACATTTTTTTTGTTTTTAAGTAAAATGTTATATGTATAGCACCAATTCATTTAATAATGCTATATCATTATGGCTAGGGATTTCTAATTCGCAATTTGTCTATACAATTCAATTGTAATTTTTACTTGTATGAAAGAAATCTCGAAGTAGTGAGATTAATAGCAGTTAATCTAAAAATAATTTTGGAATTACATAATTATTATAATGTTGTCTGAAAGAATGCATATTATTATATAATGCTCGCATACCAGACCAGGATTTCTTGAGTTTACACCGGTGCTGGAAAACTATCTTACACCCCTATGTGTAGGGCGAGTCTTATATCATTTGTGAAATGATATGTTACTATAAGTTCAATTTAATCTTGTATTTTATTTCTTAAAAATGGTATGCAAGAAACACTTGCTTTATTTGTGGATGGAAATATCTGGTATTGGAGCTGGATATTTCTATCCGTACCGAAAGGCAGTGAAATATTCTTATATTATTCAATACATGTATATATTCACATTAGCTATTAATTTTGGCATTAATGGGAAATTGCCAAGTAGACATTAATGATACATGTACAACTGAAGTCATTTTACTGCCTCAAGATGTTTTATAATTTATATTTTTGTTGTATTTACATGTGATATGTAAGAGTGTCCTATGAATTGTATATGCTCTTGGGATTGATGTTGGCACGGTTACCATGTAATCTTAGTTGTTTTGAGATTAATGTGTGTATTGATGCTTTAATGTTTTATTTCTTAAAGTGCATTTGTTTTCGGAGTTGGTTTTGGTTTTCCAAGGGGGAAATTAAGGAGAGACACATAACCTACCCAGCTACCCACCCTCAAAGTGATAGGTTGGGGTATCACAATAGAACAAGTTCCTTTACAAACTGTTTTTGGGTTAATTCAATGGTATTTACTATTATGACTGTATTCTTTTTTTCGTATGGTCAGATTGTACTTGGCTGGTTGGTTTCTAATTTTTTCGTATGGAAAATGGGCTGATAAAGTTGATGTCTTATATTGGTCAGGGTGGACATAACTTGCTTTACTGTAGGTGGACATTTGTCATGTTTTTATCTGCTGTCAGCTTATGAATACTTTTATCTATTTACATTTTTGTATCACTTATAAAAGAGCCATTTCTTGTATGAATTCTGAAAGCTTCAAACATATAAATTGAAGTTTAACCCTTAGATACAACGTGACAGAATGTGTCGATACTTTTAGGATGACCTATGTAGTAAATATGTATGATGGAAAGAATGACATATTGCATCTGTTACGATTACACACGTTTTTATGCCATGTATATACTTGTACCATCTTGACATTGCTCATTTTTCTCAGAATCCACAATATTTTTATCATTTATGATAACTAAAGGTCATAGTTTTGCATTAGCTTTGCACTGTTATATTTTGAATTAATCATCCTTGCTTCTACCAGCATTATATTTGATTATTGTATTTATTTTCATTGTTTATAGTTTTACTCTGGTTGCTACAGCTTACAAAAGGTGCTTGTAATATAATTTATATCTTAGTTTGCTTGAACTGGAGGTGCTGAATGTCGTGAATGCCTGTACCTGCTGTCTGTCACTCTGCGACCAACACTTTTAATGTTAATCCATTGTCTAGGATAACTAAAACTTATTGTAATACTCTCAATAATTAATTTGTTGAAACAACTTCTGGTAATTTGATAATGTATTTTATTTGATAAACATAAATAATGATACATCATGTTGATTATTTAGTAATTATTGTTGCTTGAAAATAAAGGGAATGAAAATTGGAAGTGTTTCAATATTTTTACTGCATGAAGAAACGACATTGATGCATATGGTGATTAAAAATGAATGGCAAAGTGTACAACAGAAGGAAACAGTCTAATAATGCCAAGACCTCTTTATGATACTTGTGACCCTCAACAATGGGGTACATTTATATATAGGGAGTCTGGGACTAAAGATTTCTGCATCAGGGATATCCATGGCCTTCTGAAAATTCCCATCAATTTGCCATTCCTGTCTATCCAAAGCATTGATCAGCATGTTGTTATCAAATTATTACTGACAAAAATATGCAATTGATTATTTATTTCAACAAAATTTAAAATGTCATTTACATGTAAACACAAAAATCTACCAAATGAACATGTTGATTGATTTGGTGAATGACAAAACACAAGTCTTTGTACACGTATACAATAAAAAATATTTGTACAAATTTTTTTTTTCTCCAATAACATGTTGTTCAACTATATATGAAACAACACTCGCAATTTACAATGTTGCCTAAGACTTCAGACCCACATGTTTACATAAAAGTCCATCTACAAAACATTTACAAATCGATACATCAAAGTTTATCGAGCACACCAGCGATCTACTAGCAAATTTGATGGATATGCAATTCATCATGCTGTATACATATATTTATGTTACCCTTTTTTGTAAATGCACATTTACTTCAGTTTTCAATAAGATGAATGCACATACACACACACACAATCCTGAAGAGACCTTTTAGTGTTGTTCTCTCTTCATCAAGTAAATGAACTTCCGTCTAACAAATTTGGAGACCGTTGCATTTGTTGAGACATTCTACCTCCAACATAATTTGTTGTGTCAACGTACCTAGATACACAATTTCTGACACAAGTTTCTGTTTTAGAATCAAGTCTGTTGCTTGGGTAACCAACACATTTATCCCAGCACCTAAAATATACAAACATAAGTTATGAAACTTTGATAAGTCAGATATATTTAAAGCTTACAAATAATTCAACCAATTTCTTACATTCTCAAAAGGGAAATTTAAGCCACGTTTATTTTGTCACTCTTATTTAATTACTAATAAATTATTATTTCAATGAAATACAAGTGTTATATATATATACAATTTTTCTTGACAAATACAGCAATGTCTTTTAATATAAAAATAATGTGGATTCACTTCAGCTATCTTATAAGAATCTTCTCAGTTGTTATCGTTGCAAGGCGAAATTTAATTGGAAATTGGGGAAAACAATGAGATGATTAAAATAAAAGAGATTCTGGTTCTGTTCTTCAACCTAACACAAATTGAAATGGTGATCATAGGATAAAAAAGTACCAGAATGAAACTATGTTAGTATGTAGTATATAAAGCTTCTGTGAAATGGAACATCATATTTTTTTGCAGTATCCAAAAATTTACAATAAGGTTTTACCGTTTATGAATAAACAAATTAGTCCAATTGCAATGAAATTAAAGAAAATACGGTATGCCTTACACTACAGTTTAAACCTTTTGTTTTATTTGATACATTGTTGCTTACATTGTTGGTTCAAAAGCTCACACAAGCTTATATTGTATTTTTTATACAATCTTGTCGACTTTAAATTAATCTTATCTCCGTAGCTTTTGGTGATTCTTTATGATGGATCACTGCATGTAAGGGCATTCGGTTAACACAAATAGAAGTCTAAACTATGATGCAGAAAGTGCCAACTGATAATTAAAAAAACGAAAAAACGCACAATTCCACGAAATAGCTGTCACAGCGCAATTATGTACGCAAATATGGCAAATATTGACAAACTTTTGTTTTATTACATGGACAAGGTTAGCATCTACACTTAAGAAATATAATTTTATTCATGTACATACATATTATGTACTTCATTTGAATTAGTATGATCACAAAATAGCAAAATACACTCACAAACTTTGGTGTTATATTTTATCCTGTTTTATTTCGATGATAGTTATTCTTGGTTATTTTTTTTAGAGTGGTTTCAAATAGACATAATAGTTAAATTTAGTGTTATTATGATGATGACATCTTAAGAAATCGAAATACAAATGTAAACAAAAAATTCAAGATTTTGTCATGTCACAAAATTCCATGTGAACTACGTTACATTTTTTGAGCGAACGCAATATTGTTGAAGCAAGTACTTAAGACCGAACTTAGTTTCTTACAGTCTCAGAAAACACAAAATACATGTGAAATTAATAATATATGCGTATATATAACATAAGCTAATACAAAAACTTTAAAATATTAAATAAAATTCGAATGGCCAAAAAATACATTTAAATGTGATCTACGTTACCATGCATCTCACAAATACAGGGCCAACGCATGAATATTGTTTTAGTGTTAATGTGATGAGGCTAATGTAGTGTCTGTAATGAAGTTGTGAAATGTTCGTCATGCCCTGCTCGCATAAAGTTATATCACTATAACATGGATTCGTGAATACGTTACTGTGAACTACATGACAGGACCTATCTAAATAAGTCAACTATTTCATGCATAGGACTTATTTCTCGATCAAAAAAGTATCTGTGCACCTAGTACTCTTCAGGTGGAGTATTGTAAATCAGAAATGGCGGGTAAATGGTATTGTGTTATAACGCGTGATTGATTTGAAAGATAAGATTTAACATTGTTTCATATAATACATTGTAAAGTAATCTTGTAAACCGTTTCGACTATATCTATTATATATTATGTAAGATATATGGTGTCTATATCATTCACAACCGCAGTTTTAAGAACATACATATAATAATCAGCACAAAAACAACATGCAAATGGTAACGTAGTTCACGAAATGGTAACGTAGTTCACATAAACTGCAATTATGATCAGTGCATAGCTTTCTGCTGCAGGAAATGGGTAAATCAGTCTGTTATTCAGTTGAATAAAGTTTGACAAATTATTAACAGTTTACTGGTCTTCTGTTTTTATTTGTATTTTAAAACGAACAGTCAATTAAAACATCACGTAGTTCACTGATGTAAATTAGTGTGAATTCTTTTCATTCAAAACAAAAATGTTTCACGTGTTTGCAATTTTTTTGCTTGTTGAATCCTAAATCCAAAGGGTCCAAACTTTCTGAAATCAGCAAAAAATATCGTGCACGCAATTGGTCCACAATTTGTGCGTTTTTTCGGTTTTTCAGTGTGATATATTAGGAGGGGGGGGGGGGTCATCATTAGTATGACCTGATAATCACTTCATTAAACTTCCAAGACTTAGTGAAAATTAAACCGAAAATTATCAATGACAAGGTCACACTTGAAAATATTAGTTTGTCCGCGTTTTAACACCATGTCGTTTTTATGACAACTGGGAGATGAACTTAAAAGCAACAAACTTCTACCATGTACAAATAATGAACTAAAGTTAATCGAGTGATGTATTAATATTAATAATTTAATTTAAACAAAATTAGTTCGAAAGTTTTTGATGACGAAATAATGACATTTTCCATTTCATGACATTGATGACGATGACGTCATGTACTTACGTCTCCGTCAGTAATTCAATCAGTACTCTAGATTCCTGTACTTGCTGTTCTCTCGCTACAAATTGTTGCAGTTTAGGACTATCCATGTCTTTAATGGTCTGTTGAAGAAAAATAAATCTGACTAGACTCAGACGCTTTATAACATGGTGGCAACCGTCTGGACGATATAGACTACAAAAGAGCCGAAGGATAGTAAAAGAACGCAAATAATGAAATATTATTTTTCTCTTGATTAAAAATAACCGAGCGTCTAAACGGTCTGGCGCCAGTCGTCAATCAAAAGTCCAGTTATTTCTCTAAACATAAAGAATATCCCCGACATAATTAACATATGGACAATGCTTTCACACAGAGATATAATTTAATCTTTAAACTGAACACTACTCACCGAAAACAACTCAACGAACACTACTCACTGAACACTCCTCACTGAACACCACTAACTTCATGAAAACTACCCACTGAACACCACTTACTTCATGTACACTACTCACTGGATACAACTTGCTGAGCACTACTCATCTAATGAGTACTACTCTAAGAACACGACTCACTAAACACTTCTTATATAATGAACTCTTCTCTCAGAACACAACTCACTGAACATATCTCATATAATGAACACTACTCACCGCACCAACTTACTGAGCAGTTCTCATAGAGCAAAACTCACTGAACACTTCTCATCTAATAAACACTACTCACTGATCACAAATCACTAACTGAACACTAATGCGTGCATGACTGCGATATTATGGGGAAATCATCATTGCAAAATACATTGCATCATATTTATGCCGACTTGGGCCTAAGGAAGGATCTCAAACATCGGTTTAAGAGGACTTACAGAATTGCGACTCACTAGAATTGTTCGTAAATGATAATTTATTTCATCTGTGGAGTAACACTATTCAATTCTATCGCAAAACTGAAGGTGTTTTTTTCATTTGTTTCTATATGTCAAATTTAAACAGACGATACTAGCTTTATTCCGCAAATATACCGTTTTTATAATAAATTTGGACTTTCACGGTCGTTCAGATTATATAAGATCCTAAATGAACATCGAAATTACTAATTATTGGTCAGAAAATTAACACCACAACTCACCCGCTGTAACGCTTGACTCTGTCGCAAACGCATTCATGATCACTCGGCGGAATGCATATAGGCGGACTAAATATCGGTGGCGGATACACATCGGCGGAATACATATAGGTGACGGAATACATATCGGCGGCGGAATACATATCGGCGGATTACATATCGGTGGCGGAATACATATCGGCGGCGGAATAATATCGGCGGCGGAATACATATCGGCGGAATACAAATCGGTGGCGGAATACATATCGGTGGAATACATATAGGCGGAATAAATGTCGGCGGCGGAATACATATCGGCGGAATACATATCGGTGGCGGAATACATATAGGCGGCGGAATACATATCGGTGGCGGAATACATATCGGTGGCGGAATACATATCGGCGGCGGAATAGGCCTACATATCGGCGGAATACATATTGGGTTAGCCTATATCGTGTTTAATATCAGCAGCATCACAATAGTCCTTTCTGCAATATACTCCGTAATGCAATAGACAAACAGGCTTCAATAGTCGCCTTTATTAATCATGCTACTCGTTGGAGTTATTCTTGGAACTAACACTAAATGCCGGTGTACGAAATTATTATATATATCAAACCAATCAAATTGTCCGAGAAGTTTCGATGACGTGACGTTGTGACGTCATAAACGTTGTCTTAGAGACATTTCGTTTGGCGTATCGGCCAACAGAGGCAGCAGTCATGAGCTGCTTTGGGTTTATATCGACATGGCTCGTTAAAAGGAAGGAGAAAAGAAGAAGTAGAAAAAAGCGTGCCATCTCGGCAAGGACTGGCAATTCCAAAACTGGAAGTATGTTTAGTATTCGAACTGTTAATATATTTTATCCAAATTTTAACAGATGGCTCCAACAACACCGCGCGTCATTTTTGAATATATGTCTGATTTGTAGACATTTCAATAGGTAATTAATAAACCACCGGATCACCTAAAACCCGTGACAATCCGTATTTCCGTGACGTATCATTTATAATATATAATTATTCGATATTTCAACTTGACTGGTTTTAAAACATGGACTTTAACATCTCTTGGTTCTTTTTTCTTACTTTTTTAAAAATGTCACTAGGCCAGACATCACTATTAAAATTTGACTTTTTACTGTTTGTTCACTGATTTCGTTTCTACTATGTTATTTGCAGGTGATACCGACACCCGTGTGTCTAAAGGCGGCATGGCCTTCAGTGTGGACCTAGATCCAAGACCATTAACTCCCTTCAGGGGACTGACCCCTAAGCCTGGAAGAATGTCTGTAAGTATAAGGACACTTATCAAGTACAGCTGTCATAAATAAATGGATGCGTGTTTAGTTTGCTATAAGTTTGTAAGACGTGAGAAAGAAATATTCATGTTTCACGTACAATTGTTATTGTAATTATTGTTTTGTCTTATTACAAGTGATTGTAAGGTAAAACTGTTTTTCTGTTCATTACTAAAATCAAAATCCTTGCAACAGTTACTTTGGCGTTTAGAAGTAACATTTGATTGAACTTTGGTCGGAACCAGTCAAATTTCTTCGTGGAATTTGCACTTAAATAGTGTTGCATACGGATGCGATACAGCCTACACTCCGGTTCCGAGCGTCACATTCGTGACATTGCCTCAATGTCTTTGGTGGGAGGGAGCGTGGACAACAGAAAGCCGTCATCAACGAACCACATACCCTGTTTAGGAATGAAGCATGCGTCGAAGTAAATTCTGTACCATTAATGTGAAAACCGTCTCGCAAGGTTTCAAGGTTTTACTTCTGTGACCAATGTATATAGCTCCATAGTAATGTTTTACGACCATAAATTATAGTTCCAAGTTATAAATTATCTTATACATTTACAAGATCCATGCCCTGGTATTTGTATTGCATTGCAGAGATCAGAATCTGACAGACAACATGCCTATGATGAACACGTTGCCCGCCGACAGCAGGTACTGGACAAAAAGGCTCGGCTTGCTGGAGAACTTTCCAGAAAAAGGTGACATACATACATTACAGTTTATTTTTCATCACTGAACGGGAATATAAAGTCCCGTATTTAGATCTAAAACGAGGTTGCAGACATAACCGACGGAAAAATTTATGATGTTGCAATTTCTTATGGTGTCTGAAGATATTTGGACGAAGGCAAATGCCTCCAAATATGGTAGTGTAGTTATAAGCTTGAGATTGCTCGCCCTGGTCCCTCAACTGCCGCCTTCTTTTATCTGAGTATTGTCTAGGCCACGCCCTCACAAGTCAGTGATTCTTTGGTGTTTGTTACAGTCGATTCTCGTTCATTGGAATTTACGGGATTCAAAAATTATTTCGAATAATGCATGATTTCGAATAAGCCATGTTAATTCGACATGCATGAGAAGATACATCGGGACCTGATATTTATGTCGGATGATACCGAGTATTCGGATAAAATCCGACTGTACTTCAGTGAATGCCGTTAGTTTCACAATAAGCATGCAATAGTAAGCACTTACGTGTCCTGGTTTATCGATACCAGTAATGATAGTGACATACTGTTGATAGGAATCAAATGCACTTGATGTTACAGTATGACTTAAACACCAACTTTACTCGTACATGCTCTTTGTACTAAAACCTGACTATATTTACATCTTTGACCTCTGTTAAGGTATGATAGTTTTATGATTGTTTTATTTTTATTTTAGTTTCAAATCATCTCAACTTTTGTAGCTTTTAATAGTCTCATTTACATCATGCTGTTAATACATGATGTACTTGTACAATTTATTGTTTGTACGTGTGCGTATGCGAATGTTTGTTTGTTTGTTTGTGTTATGGTTGTTTATCTTGTTAATAGAATGCCATATCAAAAACAAGATGTACTAATTGATTGTTAACCTTAATAACCTTCTGTAAATAAAGAATTTATTTTATAGATGTTCAAATACAAAGCCTCATCGTATTTAGTTTTAAATGCAGTATAGATGCCGCTGCTATGAAATCCAATTTGGTCATCTTAACGTTGTTTCTATCCTCTGTTAACATTTATCTAAGAAGGGATAATGAACTCATATCTCTCTTCAGTTATCTGCTCTTTATAAACGTTTCGGGCAGATAACTGAATAGTTATATAAGCTGTTTACCAAGAGATGCGTTCACCTTAAATATGTATAAATTTGATAAGACAAAAAGGCGCCATATTGACTAAATTGGTCGATACACGGTACACGGATTTTGGTTGACCAATCATAGTTTTTTTTCTGTTTTCAGAGCAGAAACTCTCGCAGATACTGCAATGTCTGTGATGACCAAGGTTGCTGACGAAGGCAAGGCCGGAGAGGAGTGCCCGACTGGCACACACTCTCCCAGTCAGTAGACAATCATTCCGACTGGCAATTAATGTGGCAGTGCAATTTAGATACAATAATTATTTTTGGAAATTTTAGTTTTATTGAGCAAATAATTTTCAGCTGGATTAGTCATTTTGGGGTAATTTAGAAGATCTTTATATTCAGCGTTATCACCAAACCCTGTCTTTGTTTAAGTCAATGTAAAATATTCGGTTAGATTATATTTTTTAGAATTCATATGTGCAAACAAGTCAAGTATTTTAATCGAACATGTTCTCTGCAAACACAGTGAAAGTGGTGTAGTTAGGGGGAGATAGTATGGACATCGATTCTGTGTCTGGTATTGACGTCATCTGCCTGTCAACAGTTTGGCGTCTACCAGGGATAGTGTCGGTTTTAATGTTAATGTCAACCGAATCCCCCAACTGTCCTTTCTATGTAAACGGAATATATGTTATATGCAAAATAATAATCTCATCTTTCAAATTTACAATCTAAGCAAAAACTCACAAAATATATTTCGTGAAATTTAAATATTTTTTCTTTGTATTCACTGTCATCGATTTTGTAGATATATTCCCTTACAACCAACACATCCTTCACATGACAGCGTTTGGTGATAACAAATCGAAATTCATTTTTCTTTCGAATAAAACTTGTATGTTTTAATTTATTTAGTAGAGACATGTGTTATTTACTTGGTGATCACTGTCACATTGATGTGTCGGTCGGAACCATATTGTGCGTTCAATTAAAAATAAAACTCAGAAAAATATTAAGAAAGTGTTTCTTTTGAACTTTATTTGTTTGTTAATACAATGATGATAAGTGAATATGACAGAAAACAAATCATGCAGAGATATTCAGGAGTCGAGCCTGGATTCAGGGGCTGGGGCGGAGCCGGCGTGCGTCCCGTCTCAAAAATGGCAAGCATATTTAGCATAATGTATTTGAAGCGCGAAAAAACATTTGCCTACGCTCAGTCAGGCTCTCGACATATAATATACGAGGCTTGTTCGGAAATTATTGAGACACTCATTTTTTTATAATTTTCGAAACGGGTTTCGTTCAAATTTGGTACAAGCTTGCAGAAACCCCTCATAAGTCTAAAGAACATCTGCAAGGCGGACAAAACCATATCGTTCCATGCGATTATCTCATAGCATTATAACAGACGGTATATTTTTTATTAAGACGCTCAATTAGTGATGAACGTTTAGTTTTTGCATACATACTAATGTAAAAGTACTACTTTAATTCAACAAAGTTACAATCGTTTGAACATGAGGGACTGACTGTACACTGGGTATTTGACCGTATAGTTGTACAGGTCTATGAAAAATAAAACTCGTATAAGTAAACAAGATTGTCTTGATTTGAATAAAGTAAACTCTCACTTATAGACCACCTCAATAATAGGACCATTAAAAAAATAAGACCACATTTTCAAGTCCACTTTCACTGTTTTGCTCTTTATTTAACCTCAAAATTAGGACCACCTCAGTAAGAAGACCAGTTTTCAAGTGTCCAAATGATGGTCTTATTATTGAGGTTTTACTGTATGTATTGCCTAAATATTGGAGATCTAGTCTTTAATATCGCTCAATAAGAAAACGTTCACTTCACGGCCAATATCTACAAGGCTATTTTTGAGACGGTGACATAGAAATCCCCATTTAGATAACATGCCACTTATTAATAAGTATTACATATCACGTATGGTTCTCGTATCAATAGTTATATTTGTTCGACGATAAAAGGAGTACGTTCAGCTTGATTAACACCAGAATAATTAACTTAGTTTGCAACATGCCACACTGTCTGTGCACCTTTCCATGTTATTGTTTTACATACAGAGCGGAATATCGCTTTCTAAAATCATATCAACTTTCATGATCAAACGGTTTTTTACATAATTCATTAAAGCGGGTACATTGCAATACATTACTATACATTATTATTTCTTCCAGCGATTACAAGACTCGTGTTGTTGTTATACTAAGCTCGTATCCTCCAAATAACATTATTTTCAGACATCAGCCAAGGTTGCAATTAAGTTAAACTATTGTACTGGAGATGACTTAACATTGCCTTTAATATGAGTACAATGTGACTGAAGTGAGGTTTTAACTATCATTTTGGTCGATTGGTCCATATAGAAACTTTTGAATATTTGCCGGTTTTTACGTCCCTGGTTAAGCCGAGGACTTCCAGTTAAATTGGACCCTAAAGTGACATTCAATAGTCCAAGTTTATGTATCTTATATCAAAACAACGACGAGTAACTACTACAGAAACATGTCGGGAGTATTCCGATTAGCAAATCCTGCCCTAATCGCCTTGAGAGAACACAATGGGTTGTTACGACATTCTTCGTTCTCAGGCAAAACAGACCGTAGGCGGCCAGAATCATAGCACAATTATTGTACAATTAACGGGAACACAGCGATTTGGTTCATGAATCAATACGTTAAAATAAGTAGATAAACATACTTTTGAAAATCAGTTATAAACTGAGCACTACATATTTTACTATTCAACTCTTATTACACTAGCATGCATTACAACAGACTATTCGTTTAAGGACACAAATCTGGTGGGAACAAATCTGTACGTTAGGTCATTGACGAAATGCAATATCACACCATATTCAATACAATGCCATAAAACCCAGGGAACAAACATGGTCGTTATAACGAGAGTTGACTGTACTGCGATAGGGAAGCCATGTATAGATAATCTTTTTGTGATTTTTTTCATAAAATATCCGATGATTCGTTAATATACTGATCGAACCTTTAACAAAAAAAAGGTGAACATGTAATTATAATAAAAGTTATGGCCACGCCCGCTTTAGAAAACGCTGTAGTCTGATATCGCGAAAACACAAAAGAATCACCGCCTCTTTTGTTTAAGAGAGTGGTTGAGAGTTATTTTCGTACCTTGTAAATATATTATCTGTGACGGCCATTGATCTATTTACAAAAACACTAGGTTGCTAATTAAAAATAAGGTAAAATATTCGATTGATTAGATTTAATGAATTTCTCTATGTAAAACCATTATTTTGAATTCTTAACTGGTACTTACTGTTTACGTATGAATATTTATTATTGTAACATTGCTAGAAATAAGATATCTAGAGCGATCTTGCTATAAATTAACTTTGTTTAATCATTGTGCTTTTATTTAAAATTCATATCGCTCTTTTGGATTGTTTGTGCTATGAAAGAGTTAACAACTGCGCAACTGGAATAAAATGTGGAAACAATTTCTCATAATCTAACAATGTTTTAGAGGGAATTATTTTGACTTTATGTTAAAACATTCTAAAGTGATTAATGACTCCTAAATTAATATTTGCTTGTTGAACTGTTGATAACTGTATAGTACAAGTGTAAAACCTTGAAAAAACATGTTTATTTTTGTTCCGAGTTTAATGTCGATATTTTAGCGTTATTTCAGTTATATACGGCAGTCAGCTGATCTGACCAGTGTTCATGAGTCATCAGCCAGTACTAACCATCAGTCTTCAAATAATTGACAACATCCCCATATAAATCAGAGGTGGACGACACGCATCTTTGGATCGTCACTTATCAGTTTTCGCGGAAAACATACGTCTCCCTCGAACAAACGCCCTTCAAATTGGCAGGCGAGTGTTCGCCGAAATCAGTTCTTGTGCCGTTCATTTCTGAGTATACTGTTTTACCATCCATAAAAGCCATAATTATGTATATTATTCGAACTATAAAATAATCTATATGATTTTAAGTTTCAGATATTTTACGGCGGATTTGGAATAACTCAACAAGCAAGATGTATCTTCAAGCTGTATCCAACAAGAAACTAATCGTATTGATCAGTAAGTGCTTCGTTTTGTTTCCTTTCATAGTTTTGAAACAAATAAACATTTGGTGGTACAAAAGGGTAACTAAATCAAATTTATACGGAAGTTTCATGCCTGTATTTGCCGAGCTTCTACAAACTGTTGTTTGAAAACCTCGTTTATTCGACAACCTTCGATCCGAATACTTGGTATAATCCGAATAAATATCAGGCCCCGATGTATCTCCTTAGGCACGTCAAATTGAAATGGGCTATTCGAAACCATGTTTTATTTGAAATAAAATTTCGGACCCGATGAATTCGAATGAACGAGGCCCGACTGTACTAACATAGTTATTAGGTATCATATCGTTATTTAGTTGAATTGTCGTAAAGTACATGTCTCATTATTTAGTGCTTGCATAAATATTTCATTAATTACGTAAGTCATTATATCATGATACTCAAGCATATTTGACAAGTAGGAAATTTATCACAAACTGCTCAGCGTCGGGACATTTTGCGTTCAGCCTATGTGATATCATTTCTGTTAATTCATAAATGGATTAATTATGTAAAAGTCATACATACGTTCGTCACAGTAACAATTCTTCAAAGGTTTCCTTAAAACGGTAGTAAATTATCGATCATGTTGTTAGTTTTGTTTTAAATTTCAACCTAGGTCGACATTAAATCCCATTAATTATCGGTATTACTCGTCGTTTTTTTTTTTGCGAAAATCTTTGGAACTATTTTTTCTCGACCGAATCACAAAAGACGTCAATGCAGGGGCGGCTAGAGAAACGAGTCTATGCGATTTTGTTTGTTTTAAGCCCGTTTACAAGTTATGTGATAAATAGAATCTAGCATTCGTGTTCATATTTTATTGAATATATTAAACTCGTCGGCGAAAATGATATAATGCTCGGCAAATGCTCGCATTATATCATTTTTACCGACTCGTTTAATAAATTCAATAAAACATGAACACTCATGTTAGATCCTCTATATAATCAATGTTAGGTATGTGATAAATATTTTAGCATTTACAGTATCCCGAACAACTCTTTAAATATAATAATAATAATAATAATAATAATAACAATACTAATACTACTTCTACTACTACTACTAATAATAATAATAATTTTATCATCATGCTATATACATGTATCATATGTACCATTCTATCAACACTGTTGTGTAAGGGTATAGCCTCTATGACCGAGTGGCTATGGTCGATGAATTCAAATCAACATGCCACTCACCGCTCATAACTTATTAATTTCCATATTTTTCTTAATAAGCAAGACATTAGCATGTTTTGTCACAAAAGTTTTGCAGGATGTTCATATTTGTAACATTAAGTAAAAAAATTACATTTTCTTATAATTTTTTACAAAATTTGAAAGATGCAATATTTGATCTTGATCATGAAACCTGATTCTTTGTGAATACGGGGCCTGAGGTCTTCCTCCCCCCTAATAGCTTGAAAAGTCCCTATTTGACCCGACTGAAGATAATGCAACGTAAAAGCTCCATTTTGAATATAGTAGTTGTGCTTATTTTCATTGTCAATATTATTGGTTTTGTTAATATTTCAGTTATGGTTCATGTGCAAATTGGTAAGTATACATTTATCGTGTAGTTGCATAATGGTAGTGCTTGATATCAATATTCATCACCATTTATTTTTATTTCAATGGTATTTAAAACAAGAACTATCCTTAAAAAAGATAAAAGGCGAAGATAGAATGATATCTTCCGGTATGTTAAATGAAATAATGTTTTTTGCAACATGTTGAAAAATAAATCCTTAAGTTAACTCGGATAAATATATACTATAATCATGGACCTGTCTTATCAATGTCATTTTATATATGACACATGTACATGCTTAAACATATTAACTAATTCAGGCAAAATTCGAATTTCTAACGAACGCATATCTTACGAAAACCCCGTTTGGTGCCTCTTTGGTGAACGAAAACCCCGTTTGATGCCTCTTGGGTAAAAATATAATTGATCAGATTTTAAAAAGCCCGCTTCGAGGACAATACATGGTTGGTCAAAAATGTAGGTAAAAATCAATGTTATACAGCTACGCCGAAAAATTGACTTCGCCCTGTTGCTTCTCCCTATTACTAATTTGCACAAAACGTGGGTTGACAACAAAGAAGGAAACATTCACTTTCTTGGCGTTTATACACCATCTTTACCATCTTTGTTTAGTGTTTAACATAACAATTGCATTTACAATTATATTTGCGGAAATGACTTCAATAAATGATGGTATGGTTTGAAATATGTTAAGCCATAGGAAAAAGAGAGTTATTTAGGCCAAACGGTGTCCTTCGGTTCTTTTGATAAGATAGGACATCTTTGTCGACGAAAATGTTAACATTATACTTTGCTGAATTTGTTAACCACTTATTTATCGCGATAATTTTCTAGCTATCTAGTTAATATTCGTGATACTTTTTCGGTAAGATAAAGTCATAAGACTAGAAATAGGCTTGAAAGTGCCCGAAACTGCTACCTGTTACCTTTTTATGATGTACATTGTATTACACTAACGGGTTATATCTAGTTATGGTTTGCGAATTTCACTTAATAAGTAACATAATAAGTAGTTAACTAGATAAGATTCGTGTTTCTCCAGTTATCTATACACATATTTATGTTATGGAAGAGACTTTGGTGTCACTGAGGAACTCTAAGATACGCTGTTGACTCTGTCACTTTCTGACATGAGATACTTATAGAAAACCCCTTTTTTGTCTACTGTATGACACCTGATGTCATTCCCTATTTGTTCTCGAAATGATTACTTAGAAAACCCACTTCTATCTGTCAAAATAGGTTTTTAGTAATTTCAGGGTAGGTTAACACGTGACTTCACATATATACATAGATCTCTGCAGATATGCCGGAATGCGTCCCCCCCCCCCAACAAAAGTCGGAGAACATTTCGCCTCGCTTAATTTTTTGTGGCACGCATTCCGACAAATCTACAGAGATCTATGTGTCGATGTGGGCATCGATGCAACCGGATTTTGGATGACCAGGTTTTAGGCTATTAAAAACTATTTCTAACAAACAAAAACTACCAAAATTCGAACACGTCAGTATCAAAGTAACCAAGAGATGTTTGTAAAATGAAATTGGGTGATTTGAAACATCTATTAAGCCATGAGAGAAAAAGAACATAGTGTCATCGTTTGAGATGCTCCCATTTTTTTAGTTTTCAATTTTAGTTACAATTCTGTACACCAGTTTTTTTGGCCTTGAATGGTTGTTATTTTCATCTTTATTATTTCAGCATTGGTTCATTCCGGTGGTTTGATAAGTAAGTATGCCAAATATGAAACTTATACACAACATCTTTGTTCAAATCTACCAAATTTGGTAAAATATAGGGTTTGTTCATTTTCAAAGTGTTCAACTCGTCCATGTCAACCTGTATTACCTTATATCAAGTATTTTCGTATACTTGTAAACTTGCAATAAACCGTGCATGACAGTATAATCTGAGATATGGATCAAAATTACAGAAAACAAATGGCTAGATATTTTGTATTAACTAGATTAACTTATTAGCAGCTTTTATCAAAAACAGCTGATGAATCTAATCACGATATCATATCAATATATATCATGCATCATTTGATTTCCCTATAATACAGCTAGCAACGGTGTTGGCTAAGAACAACTACAGTTACACCTCGATAATAAGACCATCATTGGGACCATTGAACTGGACTTGAAAATTGTGTTCTTAATTTCGAGGTGGTCTTATTATTGAGATGGTCTTGTTATTGAGATGGTCTTATTACTGAGGTGGTCTTTAAGTGAGGTTTTACTGTAATCATTTTTGTTTGACAATACCCTTTGGTTAAAGAGCAAGTAATCATTTTTGAGACTGTCTAACTCTCTGCACTGATTGATATCTTTGGAGTATTAAATATTGACAATCGACAAAACATGCATCAACAGGTCTGATCAGTTAATAAATTAATTAGTGAGAATTTATTTATGTCATTATTAAATTTTGTTGCAGGTCCGACTATTTCCATGTCTATCGAGGCACCTGACGCCTCTACCATTGCACCTACCCCCACTACCACGACACCTGACGTCACAACTCCTAGTAAGTGTCTTTTTTAATTTAGTAGTTTGAGATCAATGTTTTACCAGCTTATAAGCAATTATTTTACATATCATTTATATACAAACATACCAATCATTATTAAATTTTGTTGCAGGTCCGACTATTTCCATGTCTATCGAGGCACCTGACGCCTCTACCATTGCACCTACCCCCACTACCACGACACCTGACGCCACAACTCCTAGTAAGTCTCTTTTTTAATTTAGTTAGTTTGAGATCAATGTTTTACCAGATTATAAGCAATTATTTTACATATCATTTATAAACAAACATACCGATCATTATTTAATTTTGTTGCAGGTCCGACTACTTCCATGTCTATCAGGGCATCTGACGCCTCTACCATTGCACCTACCCCCACTACCACGACACCTGTCACCACAACTCCTAGTAAGTGTCTTTTTTAATTTAGTTAGTTTGAGATCAATGTTTTACCAGCTTATAAGCAATATTTTACATATCATTTATAAACAAACATACCAATCATTATTTAATTTTGTTGCAGGTCCGACTACTTCCATGTCTATCAAGGCACCTGTTACTACTACCCCGACACCTACCACCACTACCCCGGCACCTACCACCACTACCCCGGCACCTACCACCACTACCCCGACACCTACCACCACAACTACTAGTAAGTGTCTTTTTTAATTTAGTTAGTTTGAGATCAATGTTTTACCAGATTTTAAGCAACTATTTTACATATCATTTATAAACAAACATACCGAATTATTAAGATGGAGTGCTTTTGTATATGAGTTTTTTCATAAGTAGTATATAACCACACAGTCTAGAGTCTAGGAGCCTGCATCATTTATTTACAGCCTTTTAAAAGGACTGGTGTTTAAAGTCGTCCTCTGTTCTTCATTCCCATCGTATTCTTCTTCCTTCGTTACTCGTTTTCATTCGCTGATAACATTATTATACAATTTCCGATGTTGTATGCATACGCTTATTACCTTTAGTTATAATCAATGTTATTAATATTATGTCTTCATCTTACACATATATACATGTATTTGAATATATATTGCTCTCCCCCATATCTTTGATACCTGTTTATATACATACATTAAGTACAATATGATACGATGCCTTCTGTACACATTTACGAAGACGCATGCATGAATCGGGACAGTTATAAATATCTTTTTATGATTGTAATTTCATTATAATTATTTAAAAACATGTCCAAACATTATGTAATGTCATACTTATATGATAAACGTTCCAAACTTAAAATGTTGTTATGCCAATATGATCTATTATTTCTGCACCCCCCTGTTTGTCGTCCTCTTTGCTTTATATCATTATCTATATTAATACTCCTTTTCATACATGTATAGGGTCAGATTTTCACTATTGTTCTAAAACGATTGATATTTCTGTGATATTTTGTGTTGTATATTATGTTCATGCTTTTCGTTGTCAAAGGCAAATTTAGCCGCGGCCGTGATCCAGTGGTTATTCCACTTGACTTCCGGGTTCGATTCCCGGTAGCGGCAGGTCATACCCTTCCATGAAAATTTGACAAAAATGTCGATTTTCCTCCATATGTGGAGAAGTTGCCGGCTCTTTGTGGAAGGGTAAGTTAGTACTGGTTTGATTTCAGTCCAGGAAAAACTGGTTAGGTGAACCGGCCGCCGTATATAACTGAAAAATTGTTGAGAAACGGCGTTAAACCCGATGAAACAAACAAACAAAGGCAAATTTGTTTGCCGATACAGTATGCAATAAAGTTTGTTTGTTAAAAAAATACTTTCATGCCTTCTATCGATTGACGGACTTACCCTTTTGAGGTTGTTGTATGTTTTGTTAGGGGTTGGAATAATTTCTATGATGTATCAGTAAGCATCCTTGGATACTTAATGTGAAGGCCAAAACTTAGTTTCGTCAGTTTTTCTTTGTGATAACATTTTTTTCACTTCACAAATTTAGTTGTCTAACATATATTGCGTACACAATAACATACAATAATATGCGATTTTTTTGTCTCGCAGGAACACGATATTTCATGTATCCAAACATGCAAAGATTGTTGAGTTCTGTTTATTTTTATTTCTTGTTTTATTACTCTGAGAGTATACAATAATCTGACATTTGCTTAATTAATTGATTAACTAATTTAAAAGATAACATATGTTTTCTTTTGTAATGAAAAACAGCGTCGGGTATTGTGTGTGGTCTTTCTCATACCGTCAGTGCAACCGGAAGTTCCCTATCAACACCAAATTACCCCTACAGTTATCCCAGGTAAGTTGTTGTGGAAAGACAGTGTGTTCTCTGATGTTTAGATATGCAGTCTGGGCATTACAACAACATTACTGTTACAGTCGGACCTAGTTTATGCGACAACCTTTATTCCGAATACTTGGTATCATCCGAAAAAATAAAAAGTCTCGCTGTTTCTTAGGCACGTCGAATTGAAATGGGCTATTCGAAACCATGTATTATTCGAAAATAAAATTTGGGACGCCGATGGATCTGAATGAGCGGGTCCGACTGTAGTTTCTGCCAACTTATTTCGGGGGATTTGTCCCTCTCGAGGTCAAGACCCGAAACGATAGCCATTTCTCAGCACTTACCACTCAGCTCTCATAATTACTTCTGCTGAGTTTTGGTATTTGTGTGTCCGATAAGGAAAACTATGCTTCCTAGGTGCCAAGTATTCCTTGTGACGTGTTTGTTTAAATCTTCGTGTAAGTGTGAGATTTAGGGGTAATAATTGATTCTGGCCCTTATACACAGTATAGCACTCAGTGCACATATCTTACACTGAGTCTCCACACTTACATGTTTGAGAAAGTGTATCAAAATGAATGCTCAGCACCCGAGTAAGCCTTGTTTTAAACTTATGTTGCTCAAATATCCCATACAACAGTCAGCAGAATTATTTCGACATGTTCACAAAGGATCAACTGATCTGGATCAATTAAAAATATTTGCCTTTTACTTAAAGCAATTAAACACATTTTCCAGTACTTATTCTAAACATACACAAAAATACATAAACATCTTCTAATTTACATCGTGGAAACTAACTAAACATACTGTTGAGAAATTAATTTATTATACTTATGACTGAAACTTATCCAGATCAAATCGGGATCAATTTTCCAATATCGTTCATAACTTATTAATTTCCATCGTTTTCTTAATCAGCATGGCATTTGAATTTAATATCTCAAAAGTTTTGCAGAATGTTCATATCTGTTACAGTATGTACAAATATTTAGCTTTGAATAACAATTTTAACAATGTTTGAAAGATCCTATATTTGATCTTGATCCTGATCCTGAAAACTGATTCTTTTGTGAACACGTGACCTTAATACAAAGCAAAGAGTATACTCAGCACCTAGTCAGCATTTTATTGAACCCCAATTGCTCAAATCTCCCACCAGAACAGATGAGTATCGGCTATAATCCAGGGCCCTGGTCAGGGAATAATTTTTTCATCCGGGTAAAGAGCCCTGGTTAGGGAATAATTTTTCATCCGGGTAATCATTGCGATCTATAATGCGAGCCATGCCTCTAAGTCAAGTGCGTGACAAATATAGGTATGGTATTAAACCAATAATTGAAACTGCATTTATTCATTCATTTGTACTTTATGAACTATTTGAGCAGTTATATTTATGCTATAACTTAAAAATGTTTGTATGTTTTAAGAGATGCTAAAACCTGCTTTGTAGTATATTGATATACTATCTTGAACATATATGTTTTTTGATTTAAGAGATGTTGAAAATGCTTTGTAGTATATTGATATAATATCTTGACACATATATGTTTTTTTGTTTTAAGAGATGTTGAAACCTGCTTCGTAGTATATTGATATAATATCTTGACACATATATGTGTTCATGAGATGTTAATTTGTTTTTGCTTTGTAAAAATGTTCACACATTACACATGTTAAGAGCCTGTGGCCTTCGGCAAAAATGTAAATAAACTGTACAGGCATGACTTATTCAGAAAATATTATCATTTCCTTGTGTTTTAACGACGTATGTAAAACTAATGAAGAAATCTAATAGGAACAGCCACGAAGACAGCGCACACTCACTATCGTGTTATAATAAAATGAATGTATGTTGAAACTAAAACAAATATTGGATTACTGTTTATTATTGATTAAGTCATTGACCTCTATAATGATCAGAAGGAATTATATTTGTAAAACTAAAGAATATTCCATATGTTAACATTTGGATATAATATCGGGCCTCGTTTATCTGACAGCCTTTTATCCGAATACATTGCATCATCCGAAATACATATCAGATCCCGGTATCTCTTCTTAAGCACGTCGTATTGAAATGGCTTATCGAAACCATGTATTATTCGAAATAATATTTCGGATCCGATAAATTCGAATGATCGAGGTCCGAATGTAATTCTCTCATTATTCATATTTATATTTGTATTTCAGCGATCAGTATTGTACATATCTGATTACTGAGCCGAGTAATCTTGCAATTAGTCTGTCCTTTATTTCTCTCGACTTGGAGGATAACACTTATTGTTCCTACGATAGAATATCAATATATGATGGTAAGTAAGATTACTCATTTAATCAATTAAGTCACATGAGCATTATCAGCTATTTTTGGATGGTTCATATTACATAATACCAAATGAGCGCTGAGCACTATGGGATTTACAACCTCTTCTGTAAGTGACGTCATTTTAAGAAAACGCAACATGTGATGTCACAAAGGAATAGTACAAAACTCATCATTTTTTATATACAAAAGTATAAAAAAAAAAAACTGTTTATCATTTGCTATTATTTTCGATGATTGTAACGTGATGTATGACGCATTACCTGTTTGATTGTTTAAATGTATTTTTTGAAATCATATTACTCTGTTTTTTATACATCCTAAATGTAGGCCTAACTAAGACAACGAGACAAAAAAAACACAATAATATTTTTCTCCGTATTACATATGTAACCAAACTTGCTTTCCCTCTCTTAACTAAATACACATTTAGTGAAATATATATTTGTTTGTTTGGTAATGTATATCCTTTAAAGATATTTTCACTTGTACATTGATCTAAAGTATTTATTTATAAATATATTAATAGTTGTATGTATGCTCATGGGCAATAATGCCTTTTGCAATAAATATATCTAGCTATTACACAGGTATGGACCTTTAGCTGTTGTACATGGTCTGATATGCACCGAGAAAAAAACATTATTGACCGAAGCGAATTACTAAATCTATTGCACGAAACGCAGTCATTCGGAGCACCTCGTACATTTCTACGAATCATGTTCCGTATGAATGGCCGAGGTGTACCGAATGGAAACGCAGTCTGTAAAGTTACATAAGAGCTTCATGAACAGGCTTATTTTAATCATAAAGGGAGATAATGTCAATGATGTAAGAATGTAGAAGCTTTTGTAAGTGAAAGTTTCTGTTTTAATGTGTGCTGAAAACGCCGATTTTCATTATAATAACATTGAAGTTTTATTCAAATTTCATTTAAAAAAACATAATAATTCTACTGTAAATACTGTATTTGTTTCAGGCACTGATACCACTTACACTTTACTTGGAACATACTGTGGTACATCCTACCCGGGGCCAATCATCAGTTCGTCCAATTCGTTGTTTATTGTCTTCGAGTCAGATTATTCCATCGAATATTCTGGAGCACAATGGTCTTATACAACTTATGATAATTGTAATACATTATTTATTTAATTTATTCATAACTTTTGATAATTAGATGTGAAAACAATGAAAACATCATGATTAAAATACGTGATGCAGTTACTATGTACTTAAATAACTTAAGGCCACAACAATAATGTTTACTTTCTCAGGCACCATATTTAAATGAATTTAGGAAGGGTGGTATTTTTTATTGGGCCAGATTGATATCCCATGTCTCTCTAAATGGAGGAGACCGGGTGTGCAAGATGAATCAAGTGGTGTCTTTACTAAAATAATGTAGTGGACGTTTTAATGTTTAACTAAGTATTTAACAAGGTGCACACATGTGCGTGGTTGTGACTTGCTTCTGTTAACCATGTCTCCGTCAAGTCTAAACAATTTTGAGTTTACTTATATTCAACTTGCGTTTTGTATGTATTTAAAATACACACATAGTTATTGTCCAGCAGGTTTTTGAATTCATCAGATGCATCGCATACAATTTACCAGGTATCTTTGGTGGCATTGTTTTGAATCAAGTTGTTTTCATGATTGTTTTTCTCACATTTATGAACCATTGGCATTGTATCGAAAATACATGTATTGATATCATAATCAGTCTTAAACTATGTAACTCACAATAGACAGTAAAATCGCCATTTCTGTCCGTTTATTTTTTTTTCGGTTACAACTATTCCAAATGTTTAGACATCTTTTAAGAGAGCACCTCTAGTACTTATTTTTTAACAACTTTGGTACTGTCCGTCAACTCTACTACCAAAGTAAAACAAATATATCTGAAGAACCCTGATCGAAAAAAGGGAATCGCTATTGCAGATGTTTTGATCTTCGCCCTTAAGAACAAAATTCATTGAGGTGACGAGAATTAGATTATTTATTCGTTGTTAACAACATGACGGCATATTCTCACGATGGGCCCTGATTTGCTTTCAAGCATAACTAAAACATTTCCAGGGACTATCCACATGTAACGGCCGCGTTGTTGCATGCTGATATCAGCAGCCTATGTCTTTCTGATACTAGTAATATATGTTTAAAGGGAATTATAAAGTGAATTTGAAAACTGACCACGAATTGTTTGACTACGTAATCACTTTAAGTGTAAAACGGTCTTCCAAACATTGTAACTCGAAATCATTTGCCAGAAGATGGTAAATCAGCTAGCAAACTACAAATGATACTTACATCGCGAGCTTAATTCTCGAACACACATTCAGTTTCAGTATCAATATCTTGATACATGATGTTAGTTATACGAAGCCATTTGACTTGCCATCGATTCTTGACGTTACGTGAGTAAATCATGATGTTTTATGACAATAAAACAGAGAAGCTGGGGCTTAAAGTTGAATTTGACAGTGCCTTATAAACTAAGCATTATCATTATGCATTATTAAAAATAAGATGTTTTAGATATATGTTGTGTTTTTGTGACAATCAATAACAGCGCACGATGCACTATATATTTTTATACATTTATAATTCGGAACATTATGCATCCGGAGTCCATCGTGTACAACTATGCTGTTAAGATACACGTATTTATAAGGTTTTATAAAGGAAAGGATTTATTTTAGGTCGTTTCCAAAATAATGAAACCTGTTTTTGACTAATCTTGAAAAAACGCACATAATAAGATATACAAAAATACAAGCATCACCATTGCTGTACGAGTATATAACAAGTGTTACAAAATGGCAGATGTTTTACTCTTTTTTTTCAGCGTATCCACTGTGCAAGCAATCGT
This sequence comes from Mactromeris polynyma, assembly GCA_032209605.1. Lineage (NCBI taxonomy): Eukaryota > Metazoa > Mollusca > Bivalvia > Venerida > Mactridae > Mactromeris > Mactromeris polynyma. Next base: position 4,741,862 of record JASFXZ010000041.1, read on the forward strand.
ACACTGTTTATACGGCCTCTGCAACTACACAAACATTCAGCAACTCGTTTTATCCAGCCCTGTATCTAAGGTAACGATTTTTCACATTTCGCATTGTAACATAATGTATGTATTGTGGTCATAGCAGCCAACTACGAGCATCGTTCTGCGAATATATGATAAGAAATTTGTCTTACACAACTATAAATTTCACCTAGCGCACTGGTGTGTTATATCATGAATGAACTGTCGATCTAAATCGATTCATATCTGCAACAGTTTTCGCAACACCAACAGTAATCGATCCGCTACTGCTACTCAATGTCGCTACCTCTATTCAATTAACTGACGATATCTCTACTCAATTAAATGACGATACCTCTACTCATGTAAATGACAATACCTCTACTCATGTAAATGACAATACGTCTACTCATGTACATGACAATACCTCTACTCATGTAAATGACAATACGTCTATTCATGTACATGACAATACCTCTACTCATGTAAATGACAATACGTCTACTCATGTAAACCTCAATGATAAGACCACCCTTGTGACTCTTGAAAACTGGTCTTCTTATTGAGTAGGTCCTAATATTGAGGTTGAATAAAGAGCAAAACGGTAAAAATGGACTTGAAACAATTATTGAAGTGGTCTTTATGTGAGATTTTACTTAGATTTGTGTAAAATGATATATTTACATATATTACTTTTTTACCAGCAACCAGGATGAATACTTTTTGGTGGAGAATAACGATCCATCCTCAGTGCTGATTCTAGAACTGACTTACATGAGTATTGAACGATCAACTGGCTGTGTATATGATCGACTTACAATTTACGATGGTATGCTTACATACAATTCACTTAATATATTAGACTTTGTATAACTTTACACTATGCACGCCATGTCAATAAGACAGAAATGTAATGCATAATGAAAAACTGAAAATAATCTTGACATACATTTTGAATTCATATCCATATTATCATAATCACTTCTGCAGCTAAATTATATAGATCTATGTAAATATCACTCACAAACTCACTTATCAACTGTCCACAACGATACTGTTTTTTACAGACATAATTACAAATTAATTTGGATGAGTCACCCATGTGTCATTCTAGCAGCATCCTCGGTACCCAGGCTATTCATAACATATATATGATACCATGGGCAAACTGACTGTAAAAATCTCGTACTCATGAATAAGTAATGAGGTGAAATCCAGCCGCTTGATTGGCCTCATGACACACACCTCATGCGATACGGACATTGCCGAGGAGTTACGGGTGAAAACGCGGTTAGACTGAGCAAAAGCACTTCACTAAGGAGATTCCTTCTTTTTTGTTATCGTCCATTTCATTGGTCGAGAAATGCCAATGAATATTTATGCATTAAGAAGCGTTTCGCCAGGCAATTTGCCCAGGGTATCATATATGTTATGAATAGCCTGGGTACCGAGGATGTTCGAATGATTGAATATCCTATAAAATGCAATATGATATTATTTCAGGAGCATGTACCAGTAACAGTATACTGCTAACACATTGTGGAACTTATTTAAGTAGATGGGAACTGTCTGGTACGGAACATCTCGTACATTTCCATTCCGACAGCAATGTTGAAAAGAATGGATTTTCAATGAATTATTACACCGGTAAAGAAACCTTTTTCAAATCATTATGATAAGAAACATACTATCACGTTTGTATCACGCTCCTATACAGAAGATACAATTAGGAGCGATAAGTAAATTGGTTTATAATAAGCATGATTACGATAATAAACTTTGTGTCTAACTCTATTATTAACATAATATAATCTTTTAAGGATGATGTGATATAATTAGAGCCGATTTTCAGATGTTTGATATGATTTTGATTTTTTATCTTCAACCGCCATCGGGGCATACATAACTGTGGCCCTCAGTATGTCCGCCCGTCCGTATGTCTGCCCGTCCGTATGTCCGCCCGTCCGTATGTCTGTCTATCCACCTGTTTGTTCTTGCAATATTCAAATGATAATTTAATGAAACTGGACGTATGTTAGTTGGTTATGCGTACACTAGCAGTCTTGACGCTATATTGGCAATTATGAAGGACATAGAAAGAAGCTGACCGTATTAACATGAGGTAGTGAGAAGTAAACAATTGCACACCTGAACTCCTTCTTAAAGAAAAAAGAATCATATATGTTTAAGGAAGGGTTAAGTTGGTGCAGGCTAAGCTAATTTATTGTTTATTGCTTTTTGCCCTAATTAATAACTTTGAAACTTCTGAATGGAATATAATTAAATAAGGCGAGATGATAAAATGACAATGTGAGAATATTCAGACATAAAAAAATAACCGAACCTTCGGTGAGTAATCATTTCCCCTCTGCTGGATGTGTCACAAGTCTGGTCCTTTTTGTAATACAGCATAGTGGCGAGGGATGGATGTAGCGGTTGTCTCTAAGACCTTGCTCCAGTTGAATTAAATCATTGTTCCTAAATGTTACATGGCCTTGTTTGAATAAGTTTCTCACAGTTACAGAAAATCATAACATCTTCTTCAACTACTGCAGTTATAAAATCTTTTACCACCATGTAGGTGTAGGAGGAACAGCACCTCCAACGACAACAACTACCACACTCGGACCTCCAGTAACTGCAGTGATTGGTCTAGTTAATGAAGTGCTTACAAATTACTCCTCGGACAATCTACCCGTCAGAAATTTATCGGTACCAATTGAAACAATTGTAGACGTTTCTTTGGTTGGTATTAACGGATTTGATGAGGTAATATCATGTTCTTTTCACTACAACCAAAATAGCTAATCATATATTGTCTTGACATCGCCTGGTCATGACACAGCGATATGAAAATTTAGACTTGACATTGGCCGACCACATGCACCTGGGACTAAAGCTGCGTTACCTAACGATACAATGTCTAAGTTACCCTACGACAAAATTGTGTTACATGGAAGAAGTGTGTAGAGCAAAGTGCGTCGTAGATATAGTATTATTAGGTAACAACTCTGTGACACATGGCAATTGTGTGTAGTGCAGAGTGCACCTATGTGATTATATTTCTTCTTCAAACATTTAACTACAGGTGTTCGCTTGTTTTGGCCTTGCTATAATGAGTTTGTGCAACGAATTCAGTCGCTGAAATATGGCGTCAACATTACATTACAGCGTTTAAGCTAATTTACTTTCAGGTGCAGCAAAAGCTGACGACAACTATTTTGTTTGACATCACGTGGACGGATAGCAACATCCAATGGCCTGTTTCCAAATTGTCTGGTATTACAAAACTGCTTATACCACAGGTACGGTGATTACAGTTATTTGTCATTAGTCATTAAATATTACAAACAATGGAAGCGAAAATAGGTCGAATTCAATAAATGTTTAGAACCTCTTTGAATGCCAAGAAGAATGAAACGAAATGAATATGTAATGCGTTGTGTGTAAGTTATACAAATATTCTTTACATTACAAACAAGAGTACATAGTTCGTATTATGAACATAATACCAGTGTAACATACATTCGAATTGAAGTTGGTGTCTTTTCTCTATGATCTCAGAATTTTGTTAGAAAAAAATTGCCAGTTGCTTGTTCGGAAAATTTAGTACCGTCATTGGTATGAGAGTTAGGAATGATGTCATCTCAAATGGTCACGTTTAGGTTTTAGCAACCTAATGAGGTTTGGTAATTTCCCTTCAACATATTTGGCAACTAGAACAATTAAGATACATTTCTAAATGTATATACATTATGTGTCTTGATTTAATTTCACAGCACTTTCAAGTTATTTGATATGTTTGGTAGTAATTCAATATATATATATGTGTTTAAAAGGTGTGTTTGTTGCTAAAATGAAAAGTATATAATTCCTTACAAGGGCATGTAATATACTTAAATACTTCAACGTTTTTAAAATATGTTTGTTAAAGCTTTAGAAATTGCAGTTTCATTGTGCGTTTGAAAACGTTAGAAAGCACTCAATTCAAAATGAAAGTTTGCAAAAACAGATTCTGAAATGGGGATAGAGTTTATGATATATGATACAAATTAGTTGTATTGAAGAAATTTTGATGCCCTACTGATTTTTGGGTTTTCTAACATTGTCAATATTTGTACATTCAAATTCAGTGTGTCCATTTCTTGATATTTTATGACATAAAAATGTCCAAAAAAGCAAATTTTGTTCTGATTATTTTCATAAATTCTTACTTTTCTTAAATGTACATTTTTGTTTAGTACACAAGTGGTTTCACTACGTGAAAATATGAAGGAATAAGAAAATGAATATAACTTTCTGCTTGTCTGCTTATTTTTGAAGGCAAACGTTTTTCAGAGAAGAAAAAAGGCCCTTACTTTTTTGGAACGGTAAAAATATAAAATATTCAAACTTTATCCGCATTTATAATTACATAGATTGAATCGGGTGCTAAACCTTAAATAGAAAAAGTGCAAGAACATCGTTAATCTCGAGTTCAGTGTCAGAGTCGGATGTTTCAAATTGTTTCATGACATTGTATTCTACAGAACGACGTATGGAAACCAGACATTACCTTGTTGAATAGTTTCACACAGATTACACAGATGGGTAGCAAGTTCATGTTTGTTGTGATTCAATATGATGGTCACTGTAACTGGAAACCGTATCAGATACTTGACAGCACTTGTCGAGCGGACATGACAAACTATCCGTATGATACACAAACTTGTGAACTACAAGTAAGATTGATGTGCATTCACTTCACGTTGATGTTGGTTATCAATATAAAGCAAGAACTCAAAGAGTTGGATGTACATATGTAGTATATTTAAGTTCAATAGTAATTCTATGAAGAAACGGAAATGAAAATGTTGATGCAAGCATATGTCTTTGTAAAACGTACCAGATAACTTGCATTGGTGTAAAACATTAGTCATAAATATGAGAAAAGATATTGCCTCCATACAGCGATTCTCTACAACACTGTATTGCCATAATATATATTCCATCTGCTTAAAATTTATTCCTGCTACAAATATGGGATACCATTTGGGTTGCCCACTTCACATCAAATTGAAATAGCTTCTCATGTTATCTTCGTGTTTTGTTTTCAGTTCAGCTCTTGGGGTGCAACCTCTGGTCAAGTACAAACAACGGTTGGGGCGAAAGGGATGGCGAGACATGAATCATTTGTAGAAAACTCGGAATGGCACTTGCTGAACATTGCTCATAGAACTGAAACTATAAATGGGCGAATCACAGCAATATTTACGCTCACGTTGAAACGGAATCCTTCTTTTATCGTTTTCTATGTCTCAATCCCTGTTGTGTTGTTGTCCGTCTTGAATGCTTTCACATTTGCACTTCCGGCGCAATCCGGTGAAAAGGCATCTTTTTCCATCACTGTCTTCCTGTCTTTTGTTGTGTATGTTATTGTGACTTTCGATAAAATGCCAGAAAGTTCTGACAGCATATCATTGTTTGCGATGTACATTTTAATAATGACATGCTTGAGTGCATTGACTTTAATGATTTCTGTTCTTGAACTAAGAATGATGACGCTAAAAACCAGGCATAAACCCGTAACGAGATGCACAATTGCGTTTACAAAGTTTATATTAAGGTTGCAAACAAAAATACTCTGTATTAGAAGTCAGATTGAGAGAGCTAATGAAAGGAAACAACGTTTAGAAGAAATTGAGCGACATGAACAGAAACGTAGAAGGTTTCATGCAGACTCTGGTGATGGTGACGAAGAAGATGACATTGAAGTTGATGAAGACACCATTTGGATCGAATTTGTTTCTGCCTTGGATTTTATATGCTTCTGGGTGTTTGTTATTGCGACATTTGCTATATCTCTGGGTTTCCTCGTAAACCTTAGTCTTCAGTGAGTAGTATACACACATTTGCTGGTGGTATAAACAGCACAAACAGTTCAAGGGAGTCCACGAACTTATACCTCTCATGTATGTGCCGAACTGTTCTTTGTGTCTTGTCTTTCGCTATTTTACACGTTTATGACCTTTTGTTTCAGTATTTGTTAATTGTTACCGATAAATCTTTTGACAGATGCATGTTGCTTTTTATTTGATTATGTCTTGTGCTGTCTTGTATACAATTTTGCTCTGATTAATGATGTTATGACGCAGTGCTCCGTACTTATTAAAGTACATACAATTGCTAACTATTGTATGCATCAGTTAACATAGATTAACTGTCTAAAACATGTAACAGGAGATACAATTACACACGTTCTATGATATTAAATACATGCAAAATTGAAGTAATTGTCCCTAATTTATTTAAACACTATTGTTATATTACATTCAAAAGAAATAATAAAATATGAGCAGGAAATGCCTCATACAAAGTGCATGGCCACCCCACGAGCACGAGAGACATGGCCACCACACGAGCACGAGAGACATGGCCACCCCACGAGCACGAGAGACATGGCCACCCCACGAGCAAGAGAGACATGGCCACCCCACGAGCACGAGAGACATGCAAATACATATATACTTATAAATCACAAAGTTTTAAGCCAACGGGGATAAAGGGCAAAACATAAATGATATGTAAAACACGAATACCGACTTGAAACGGTAGCAAAAACGCCTACGGTTCTGGGGTTTAAACCTGTTTAACCTCACACTTATTCTACTATGACCCAAATGAAATGAACTATGCCAATAAGAAAATTCCTGTTGAACATCATACAGAGATATAGGATAATGTATATACTCGGACATAGATATATAACAATAAGCACGTGAAAACAGTCAGCTAAAGCAACTTATATAAAGCCGTTTAGGGTGCGGCATGAGAGGCAAAATATCAACATTAGACGTCTTCCTGTGTAGTGTGTAACAGCACAACAGAACCATAAACTCTCTTAATAAATGTTTTAAAGGATTTAATAAACAAACACTTGAAATACGTATGGCTAAGGCTTTTACGAACATTGTAAATCAAATCACCTTAAAATTCCGAATCAGAAATACCTGGTCGCAGATGTGTATTGAAATTTCACCTATACTTACTAACGAGAGGCACATTTTGATAACATAGTTTCGAAAAATGTTATACGAAGTTTATCATACATGTAGGCTCTTTTATGAGATGTTTATTACTATTGTAATCATTAAAGAACTGATCAGATTTACAAGCTCTTACAAAACGAACATTTTTTTAATGTAAACACCAAAAGATGTAGTACGGGGGGCACATATCCGTCCACATGTCCAAGTCCAGTATCAAAATGGCATTAATCTCTTCTGCTATTGATTCGGAAGTAACTCTAAAATTTGCTGATGGACATGTTTAAATAAAGTCAAGTCAACAGTTTATTGGTATAAACAATCAGAACATCGATAAGTAAACGAAGTGGTGGATATTTACAAAGAAAGCTATGTCATGGATATAACAGGGTACATACACACAGGGATACAAATCCATTTACATGTTGAACACGGTATACACATGGCTACAATATTCATTAAGTGCTGGAACGACTAAGCTATTGGTTATGTTCAACTAAACTTTTAAAGAGTAATTTGGTAGTTATCAAATACGCAAAGAAATGATTGTCGATGTTAAGAATATCGTTCAGACAACGTGATGTATCATTAAAGACACTGATAGCATCTGCTTGTGTACCTGGTGAGAGACAACGTGAAACCCATCCAGTAGCATGGCATGCATGCTCTTACAAATGACGGTTCATCGGAAACACTTTTTGGTGCTGCAAAACAAGCGAAGCGACCAACGTTAACACGTTTATACTGCTTGCTACGTGTAATCTAGTCCGTGATATAAATGTCTATTCAACAAAATGATAATAGAAGTCGAAGATGAAAAACCATACAAGTTGACAATTACAGAAATAACTGATGGGTTGAAATACGAGTAGTAGTATCGCCTTGGAACGGCCAGTGGCAATATACCACTTAAGCCTGCGCGTAATATAGATCTACTACCACCGACACGTGGTCCATAATAGTTTCGATTTGGAATAAGAAATTTGTTTTTGCCCATAGGCTTCAGTTATTTAAGTATTAATTGACTTGGTTAGTATTACATACCAGTGTGTTAACAATGCTTTCAACAACAGTATCGAAAAACAAAGGGTCATGTATTTAATTATTATGATGTTTTTTTTACGTTGTCTACCAGCCATAATTGTTCACATTACACTTCGTTTAATACATATCAGAAAACGTATTCAATTAAACCTAGTTCGCCTTCTTTATTCAAGGGCAGTGGTCCCGTTTATCTAAACAAATACTCGAGATTATAAGTAGCACATTAGCGATAGAATGTAGATAGAAAGTAAGTAGGCCGTGATAGAGTAACATGATATGTATGCATTATTCCGACGGTTATTGTCTGAAAACAAAACTATTTAATACAAACGAGTGATTCCTTTATTTTGGTAATTTCTTCTATGAGCACCATACATAATTAAAAAGAAAACAATACGTAACAGTGTCATTATTTATATGTATAACCTTTTCTGCCTATCAAGTTTGAAAGAAATTGTATTGCTTATGTAGTATCACATGTTGGTAATATGTTTTTATTGAAAAGAGTTATGACAAAATCGTTTTCTATTTATATTTGAAACAAACGTAAATCCTTTCGCAAGACTAAATTAAAATATATCCAGAAATTGTGACACCATTGGATTTTGTAAAAATGGATTCTTATCTAGTATACTTGTTTGCATTGACGGTGTTGCACCATGCACAATATGGTAAGAGTTTGCATTCAATTACGTTTTTCGGTTTCGTGAATATCTATATAAACATTGTTATAGTGCGGTTTTATTAACCGCGAACGTATGAATACATTACCTGGACCACCAAATTTCAAAATAGGTGTATTGGAATGTTCGTGTTTGTCCATATGCTTGACGGAGAAAAACCTGTGGTTGTGTTTGATAGAAAAGTAATCCAAACAGCAGTTATAGTTTTACGCACGAGAGCATTTCTTTACCTCAATTGGCATGAATCGGTCCTGAAAGTGCATACACCTGTTCGCGGTCAATCTAACAGCACTATAACAAACTTCATGCATATTTATGTAAAAGACTACTCTTTGTATCTTTGATTTAGTTGAGACATCAGGCAATACAACAACAATAACAACAATATATGTTCGATAAGTCGACAATAACAAAGCTTCTAGCCTAAGTAGAAATGATAAAGCACAACTTTGAGTCACTTTGCCTAGTAACGTGTTCGGAAATGAGGGGAAGTATATATAGCCGAATCACTTGCAAACCATTTGATGTACGAGTAAGTAAAATAAATAGGTTCCTTAGTTATGTCAAATGTTATATGTTAGAATATTTAATCAGTTGTAGGGCAATGTGACGCTGCAACAAGACCTCTTGTTCTGACTGCTTCCTCAGGGGCTCAGTATTTCACATCACCGAATTATCCAGCCGATTACCCGTCGTAAGTCACTTTCTCTTATTTATATTCTATATACTAATATTGTATAATGTCTTTCATGTTTCATGTTGTGCCCATAAGAAGTAACACAAACTGCGTGATAACGTGGGTTTCTCTTAAAATATGGTCGTTGTTGCTACACATGTCTGTACAAACACATGATAACTCTATAGCATTCTGTATAACTGTCAACGAATCAAGTCTATCACGATACACACGAACACATAGATCCTAATTTCGTGGAAATACTGCAGATCGTGTATATGCTTAAACTGTAATTTGCTACCGTCGTACTATTACTCGTCTCTCGTCCGATTAACTTCGGCTCTCGTCGTATTGATGTACACATTTGGTCATTTAGTAATATATAATGAAAGAAATCCACAAATGCAGTGATTTCCGTAACTGCAACGAAGAATACCGATGATGCTCGATTCCCTCACGGAAACTTATATAGTCTAGTCAGCGTATTCGATGTATAATATATTCATGCATAAAGGTCAGCATTAGGTTAAAATGTTCGGACTATTGGTTATTTTAAGTACATTTCACGACAAATGTTTTGTTTATTAGTGTGCTATGAAGGGATGTTGTGCGAAGTGAAAGAAAGTGATTGTAAAAATAACATTTTCTTTCTTAAACTTAGGGCATATAAGCACTCCAGCATGTGTGTATAGTTTGCACTTTGTTTAACTCAATATTAAACCCACCTCAATAATAGGACCAGTATAGTCCCAAGGGCGGTCTTATTATTGAGGTTTTACTGCACTTAGTATTTTCGTGGCATTTTGGTGTGCTAATTATACAATTCAGGAATATGGTCATCTCAGCCATTGCTCAGCTAGTCGATTAAACATCTGTATTTGTGTCAAATATTGAAACGTATATAAGACTATTAAAGAATTAGTCAACTTACCAACTTTTACAATAGTGATAAATGTTTGTGCTTTCCATATATTTTAGCAACGCACATTGTGAGTGGCGCGTGACTGCCCCGGGAGTGTATGACAAAGTTATCATCAATATTGAAGAGTTTTTCACAGAGAATTCGTACGACCCATTACTTGTCTACGACGGCAGTAAGTAAACTCGCGAAAATGTGTTACAATTAGCTACTATACTGAAATACTACAATACATTAATTGCGAATTATCAAGTTATGCTACAGGTTGTCTATGCTACATAAATAAATAAGAGAGAGATTAAGTTGTTATACTGAACGCCAATAAACATTACTAGTGTTTTTCAGTCGATGAAGATGGGACTCTTATTGCCACAATGGGCAAATCAAATCGCAATGATTACAATGCTTTGGTAAGCAGCGGTGGAGCCATGTTTTTCAATTTCACAACCGATGGTGACACGGAATTCGTGGGATTTCAGATTTTGTATTTCAGCAATGATACATGTAAGTTGTACAGTCATTTTATTTGCACTTTCTTTTGTTTTAAGAAGAAAATGCACCTCGATTAAAATGGACTAATGATATACCGACGCATGCGATACTATACGTACAATCGAACTGAAGAAGTTCTGATTTGTGCTTGTAGTCGCCTATTCTCTGCATTTTTTCAATTTATAGACAACTGCATCAAAATCACTTACATTGCTCGACTATGAAAACTTGGGCACTTTTTGAGAAAGTTCTTGTTTTAAAGACGCATTACAATAGTATTGTAGACTCTCGAATGCCATTAACGCATTTAGATGGTAGGAAATTTATCTTTGCTAAATTCTCTATCCTTCAATACATGAGAAGTAAATCAAGGGGAAACGTGCGTCCGAAGTGAAGCTAGAACCCACGACCCTCTAAACACTAGCGCGTCGCTCTACCGACTGAGCTAACCATGGGGCGGTTTAACCTCAAACCACTCCACACATGTAACTATATAAAACACGTTCTGCTCGAGTTTTTATTTAGCTAGTTCATGTTTACTGTTTACAGCGACTCAGTTTCCATGCGGTACTACGATTTCTGTCACTGCGTCAGAACAAGTGTTGATGTCACCGAATTTACCGCTCCCCTACATTAGGTATGTTTGTATGTTAATAAAAATGTTGTCAACACTACCCTGACAGGGCATTTATAATGAACGGATTATGAAACTACGAATTACAGTTACATACCTCGTTTATTCGACAACCTTTTCATCCGAAGACTTGGTATAATCCGAAATAAATATCAGACTCCGATGTATCCGAGTTAGGCACGTCGAGTTGAAATGGTTTATTCGAAAGCATGTATTATTCGAAATAAAGTTTCGGACCCGATGAATTCGAATGAACGAGGTCCGACTGTATTTTAATTCAGAAATAAAACTTCCACATTTTATCTATAACGCAGGGAAAAATCATTTAATTAGGTTCTGACAAAATAAGCTATATCACTTTTTATTCGAATATTTACTAGTGCCTTGATGTATTGTATAATTAATATTTAATTACTTTATTACAGCAATGACTCGTGTTATTGGAGTTTTGGAGCTACCGATGCGATTTTGTTTCAAATCAAGTTGTTAGATATGCAGTGTGGCGGAAAGGCTCAACTAGACATATATGACGGTATTTATAAAATTATACATTATGTAAAAGATTCTGTAAAATTCACGCCAATAGTTTGCTAAAGTGTTGGTTTTTCTTTTGGTTACGTATACTGTATTATATATTTGATACATCAGAAAGTATAATATATAATTATACATTTTGTTTTTTGAGAATCTTCACTTCATTATAGAAAAGTGATTTGAAACGATAAACCTGATTTTGACAAGTTTACATCAACTTTGTTCGATTAGTTTTAATTATAGCTGTTATTTATGGTAGTTTACTGCAAATCAAAATCGAAGGAGGATGTATACAGTAGCATTTTACAAACGATGTGAAATACAGAAGCGGTTAATACATTTAATGTTAGTCCTTTAAGGTGGTTGTGTGTGGAGCTATTCTGTAGTTGGCCAAATATGTGCCATCAATCTCTTGCGCGATTGACCATTCGCCTTATATTTCTTGCGCTTTCGATTCTTGACAAAATATCACTTAGAAGATATATCATTGATATATTTTCTCGTACGCGATAGATGCTTTACTTAACATCTCATAAGCGGTTTTTATCTTTTACCTTATATCTCGTACCGTGTCCATTTCTATTTTGAGCGTTTGAGGTATCACTTATTACAAAAAGGCAGTGTTCTAGAGACACGACCGTGTTGCTGCCCTGTTTTGCGTCAAACAACAACTCTAACAAATCATAATTAGATTTCACCCTAACCACGTATTGTTTCTTTTTCCAAGGAAATGGTACAGAAGATCTGCTAGACAGTATATGTGAAACGTCACGAGTATATGAATTCACAGATGTATTGTCAACGTTGTCCACAGCATATATCAATTGGAATGTGCTTGACGAAGCAACAAACTTTTATGGATTCATGTTGACTTTCCGAATGGACGGTAAGAAAAAGACTTATCTGTGTTTTGTTATTATAACGTTATTGAATGGTACATAAGTTCTTTGTATTGCACTGTTGCAAGATATCTTTCCTCGTCCAAACGCTCGTAAGTTCGAAAGTCGGACGTGACGTATTGTGTCTGTGGCAATCTGAAGGGAGATTATAAATCTAAAGTTTTGTCTCCCGAGTTTGAGTCATATTGGGAAAATGTCAGTTGCTTGCGGAAGGCCAGGTTAGTGACAGCACAGGTAGAAGAAGAAGTTTATTTTCAATTCCAGTAGGCCAAAGGCCCATGTGAATATACAATACATGCAAACATATATACAGAATTTGACAACAGGTGACAATAGGTCTAATTCAAAACGATATTACGACACAATAAATAAATAAATATTATGAGTAGTGATGTAGTTAATTATCGATTTAATTTATACGTCAGGTGTACTTAAACAACATCACAGAAGACATAAAATACACGATATGACGATACAATGAACGTTGTGGACAGTATTTTGTTTAATAATAATATATATATGTTTGTAATTGAGACTGATGTATATACATATAACTTATGTACATAATTGTTTGATGGTATTAACAGACGACAACAGGTGTACTACAAACATATGGTATCACAATTCACATAAAACAGGAATACTTGATAAGTGAACTGTCCGCTGTAAAAGACTGAAATACTGTTGTAAAATCAGGCGTAAAACTGCAACACAACGACTACGGAATGGCCACCGTAGTGATAATGAGCACAAGATTTTGTTCAATACCTCAATTGCTTCATAACCTGTTTCCACACCATTTTAGGTCCGGAGAATATTTATACCACATGCAACAGTACAGGATATAACATAACAGCAATCATTGATCCGAAATTCGATTATCTGGAGTCACCTAATTATGGGACCAGTTATTATCCGAGGTAAGGGAACGATGAGAAAACATCCAATTTATCTTTAATGATTTACTCAATTTTATTGAAATTCGAAATGAAAATCAGAATTTCTAAAAGGTCGTGATGTTCGCAACGTAATCAGATTGACAACAATTTCACTTAGCTAATTGTGTAAACTTGACAGTTTCGGTCCATTTCTATAATTGTTAATCAATAGTGGACCCATTCTCATTCATCGAAGGGGTACACATTTCCGTGTGGACCACCAAGTAAACTGATTAGAGTAGACATGCTGTATGTCAATGCCACTACGGTTATAAAAATAAGTGAAGAAAGTGTCTACGAACTTAATGATCAGCCCTCGTAAAAACGATTACAAATTCAATAAGATAATTGTAAAAGATGGGGGGGGGGGTAGGAGTACTGATTTGGAACTGTCGGCTGCGAAAACGCATTTGGATGTTTGCAACCTCACATTAACCATACCATGACGTTATTTTACATGGTGTTGTCATTAAATGAGCCAATATGATATGCGAGACCGGTCAGAAAATTTGAGAATGAACTGCACCAATGTTGTCGAAAGTTCGCTTAATTGAAGGGACATCTAGTTGTCGCTGCATGCTACTTTAAGTACATCATTAAGCAATATTTAGTATATTTTAGGAAATATATATACCCTTGGATTCGGGTCAGGTCTTTTGGCTGGTGTTAATTTTTTCGGCATTCCTGAAATCGGTATGAGAGACCATTATAGCAATGTTTCTAAAACCACCTAGACCCAAAAACTCATGTAGAATATAAGTCTGAGAATTTCACAATATTCGCGTTAGATGCATGATAGTCTTATAAATTATATCAGATTACCAATTTAGGCAACCAACGAGTTGTATAAATCAGGAAGCAATTTTCAAATATAGGCGATATATTGTTTATTGCAATGGAATGTTTTTGAAACGTTTGATTTTATTTTTTATAAAATCCAAATGTATGAATGATCTTAAATAAATCCCACATTTCTTAAATAAATCACCAGCAGTCTGTTGCCACATCAAACAAGCAATTGGAGGCACAGTCTAGTGGTGCTAGCATATTTATAGAACAAATCCCTTAATCCCCAGAATTATAAAGAACGAATATGTATACACTCGTATCAATTGACTCGTTCAGTTTTGTAGATAAAGTTTGAAATATTGTATGAAACTTCCAAATTATAGATGGCACTATGTAAACTGTACTTCATATATCAATTCAATATTTTCAGCAACACGGAATGTAGCTGGTATATCACGGCCCCTCGAAATTATTCTGTACAAGTGACCTTTGACCAGACATTGTACGGAATAGAGTATAATTCTTATTGTTCATGGGACTACCTTATAATATACGATGGTAAGATGTGATTGTATATTTTTTTATTTTACCTCAGCATATACAGGATAATTACCACTTACCAATGTTTTGATTATTGTTCTCAACGAGTAAACCCTCC
Source organism: Mactromeris polynyma (assembly GCA_032209605.1). Taxonomy (NCBI): domain Eukaryota; kingdom Metazoa; phylum Mollusca; class Bivalvia; order Venerida; family Mactridae; genus Mactromeris; species Mactromeris polynyma. The sequence goes on from JASFXZ010000041.1 coordinate 4,757,156, forward strand.
ACTTTATTGTTCCGATAAATACACGTGGTTGAAATATCATATTTAAACAAGGTTTGTTGGCTGTCTGCCGACCAAACTTTATGAAGTGGTAGACAATTTATAAAGAAAACCGTTTTTCGAAATAATTTGTTTAGCCATACTTCTCTCGATCAATACATTTTTACTGTGAAATAGAGACAGCTAACACACACTTTTAAATTTTGCCTAAAACAATCGCGCACTCGCAAATTTAGTGAATGCCTATAGTTTAATAGTATTTACTAATTAAGCAAGATAATTCAAAACAAATACATATATGAATAATTACAACATTCGTTGTGCCTCAACAACAGTCTTTTATAATTTCAGGACACAATACCACATACCCACAGCTAAATCGATTATGTGGAAATTCTGTCCCAGGATATAGTTACCGCAGCACCGACAGATACATGCTTCTCATGTTTTCGTCCGACTACGCATTGGAATATAGTGGCTTCCGCCTTAACGTGACTGCTAAAGAAAACAGTAAGTTATTAAATTTATATTAAATTATCTTATATTGATTATATCGGTATAGTTAATATCGGTATACTTGAGCGTGTAGAAATCATAAGCAAAACATCATCTAGTATCTTGGCGGGAAAAACTTTCTTGTGTTTTCCATAAAAAGAAATTCAAAATCGAGTGAAGATCGGTTTTTATTTTTCAGCGTACCCCGGATGTGTAGACAATTATACCGAGTACTTAGTCACGTACAATACCAAGTATATCTACCATTTCAACAATGAAACATATATCAGCAATATATCTTCGCCAAACTTTGGCAATGATTATTCCTATTATAGCAATAATGGCTATTCAAGGTAATTCATTTATTTTCATGGCATAAATATGTCATTAAGACTTGTCTTAAAACATATGTGAATTTCAAAACATATTATTTAGACAGTACACCAAAGCATTATCGAACCTTGCAACCGTATGGTACACGATGTATTTCAAAGTCAGGGCGTATTCTTTTTAACGCTTTGACGTTGTAAGACAGACCTTTGTTTCTGATAAATACGACAGCTGCATGTGCCAACAATCCATTAAAAAATGTCTTCCATTTCAATTATTTTCAGCTTCATGTAAATGTTATGCATTTATTTTTAGCAATACACTCGGACACAGACTATGTTCACATTGTGAATTTATTATTTCTTGTAAGACATATATGTATGAATTGTATAATGTAAAACGCTTATCTGAAAAATAAAGCATTACAAATAAAGCCCATTTCTATTTAATATCATTGTTATACTTACATTTCAGCAATCTTGAGCTATTCTGGTTATTTACGAATGACAACACCACATACTACACAATGGTACTAAATATTCTGTCTGTTAGCATAGAATCAGCACACGACTGTCTTTATGACAAACTCATCTTATATGATGGTAATACTGTGTTCTATTTATTTACCTAAATACGTATGATTCTTTTATGGTATTTATATTAAGCAGTGTGAACAATAGATTATTTGATTACATTCGTATTTATGACTTTTTATGAAGTGGTATTTAATGTTTTATAATGACTAGGATAACAATGGTATTCTACAGCTTACCCGTTTTTCGTATAAGTGAAACGATATTAATGACGGAAAGGATACGCAAGCTAGCATTTACCGTTGATTTACCATTCACATTTCCTATCAATTTCTAGCATAAGATTTGCCCTTACCATTTTGCATATAAAAAGCTTACCATCGAGAAACTGCATCGTATACATATTCTTGATATTTAACCGTTGTATGTATGGCCAGCCTCATGTCTTGTAACATGATTAAAGAAAATCTATATTTTGTGGTAGGTCCTTGCATAGCAGACGGTATAATTGATCAAATTTGTGGATACTGGGCCAAACGTTGGGACCTTGAAGGACCCGAGTACCTCCTTCATTTTCACACCGATAACTCGTTCAATTATGGCGGCTTTGAACTGGAATATTATGCTGGTAAGTATGGTGCAACTACATTCTGTTAACTACATGTCTTAACTTTTCACGAACACTACAAGCAATTTTGAATATATCACCAGGGTAATGTCTTTCTGTTTATTTCATATACAAATAATTAAGGGAATTGTGTTTTTGTATGAATGGACATGTTGGTTTTTCCTATTAGACAAACTACATTGTAATCATTACTGTCCATGTTTCTTATTAACTTCTCTTATGAGGTCTTATGTTCTGCTCGAAAACCTAAAGGAACATTTTATTTAACTTTTAACAGAGCAAAACATATTAACACCGCCACCTACAACTCCAAGATCGACAACTAACGGTCCACCCGTTGAAGCCGTTGTTAAAGCAATTAAAGATGGGCTTACCAACTACTCGAGCGAAAATTTTCCTACCAAGAATATCAGTCTAGCAATCACCGCATCTTTAGACTTCTTTCTCGTTGGAATCAACGGAATTGATGAGGTAAAATAAAATTTCTACATTTCACAATGTAGCATATTTTGTTAATTCACAAATTTAAAACCATACACGATTTAACTCATTAATCAACTGATAAACGATTGTGATAGCCTATAATGTTATCTCGTATATATAGCTAGATATATGACATAAACATACTATTTTATGTATTTTTTTGGTCAATAAACATTATAAAAAACCTATCAAGCAAAGTTAACATTAAATTCAACCAAAAGGTGCAGACAAGACATGACTTTCGATTTCAAAAGATGTATTGTTAGAAAGACGTTGATATAATTATGTGAAAAGTTTTCTGGGGAGAGCAAGGAACAAATTGCGATGTTTTGATCGAGAACACTTCATCCCCTTGTCAACTGATCATGGCGCATAATTCATGCTTGGGAACTGTAGTATTTAATACGGACCTTTCCATAGATCGGAAGCATGATTTAAGACCTTGATGTTTTGTCACTGATCGTTCCGAGGTGGTACTCCTATTTTCACCGATCATTTCTGTTCTGTTGCCATTGTAGTTGTTTACATTTATGTCTTGAACATAATGTGTTTTCGTGCTTCCTTGTGCGCTTAGGGTGGCTATGTAATTCGTATGTGCATTTCCAATCCCATTTCTATCGCACCATGCTCAGTTGACATGAGGTGTTCGAAAGTGCAAGAAACATTTCCAAACGTTTGTAGGTTGAACAGAAGATGACTTCCACTGGACAATTTGAAGTGACATGGCGAGATGAAAGTATGTCATGGGATCCTACAAAACGACAGGGTATTATAAAGATGCTTCTACCACAAAACGATCTGTGGAAACCTGACATAGCCTTAATGAATGGATTCGCGAAGATCACTGCAATGGGATCGTCTTTCATGTTTATCGATGTTGATTATGACGGTAATTGTATTTGGAAACCATACCAAATCATGGAATCAGTGTGCAAAGTGGACTTAACACATTATCCTTATGACAGACAAACCTGTGTACTAAAGGTCAGTATTTTTGGACTAAGTATTATGCATTTATAATCGGGAATGAATTGTATTAGCCACGAAATGCTAGTAAATTTGCTTCCATTCACTAATAAACTTCTGTACGAGTATATCACAATCATATCGAAAGCAAACTACACCCACAGTTGCAGGTGATAGCATGTGTGCTTTCATTATTGAAGGTCAATAATAAAAGACAATGTAATACCCCAATACCTCAAGAACACAATTTAGTTGAATTTATTTCGAGACAATCCCAGTGATTAAATCTTTAACATATTAAGAACCACCTAAGCTGTCATATCTGGAAAGAGGAGCATTTTACTTCTCATGAGCATTAAATACAGCACTGCCTGTGACATATAAATGTAATAGTAATAGCAACTTTAATATACATATATTTTGTATTACAGTTTGGCACATGGGGAACAGACGATACTGAGGTAGTTACAGAACTTGGAGCACTTGGTTTACAAATTCATCCAAACTTTCAAGACCACGCAGAATGGCGGCTGATTTCTCATAGAACTGAGCAAGAGGACAAAAATCATCACAAAGTCGTAGAATTTTTCCTAACTCTTGAACGGAATCCTCAATACGTGTCTTACTATATGACACTCCCAATTGTCATGTTGGCTTACTTGAATGTATTCACATTTGTCATTCCAACGGAATCAGGCGAGAAGACAGGATTTAGTATAACACTTTTCCTATCTTTCGTGGTTCTCTTGATAATTACAAATTCATCCATGCCCGACAATTCAGATTCCATATCTCTGTACGCGGCGTACCTTCTTATATTAACTGTTATGAGTGCAATCGGTTTAATGATATGTGTGTTACAGGTAAAAGCATTAACTCTTCTAGAAAGGAGGTATCCTAGATTCTCATGCCTGGCAAAAACGGTAAGAGCTGTAACAAAATTTCGTAGTTTCATTTCATGCCGATCAGAAAAGTCTAAAGACACTGAAAATATCGGCAATAGTAATGTTGATGATTCTGACAAAGAAGAACTTCTCGGTGATCGTGTTAGCCGACATTCCTTTTATGAAGCCAAACTAAAGAAAAAACGATATGTTGCATTTGTGGATGAAGAAGTAAATTCATATGGTGAGCGGACACCAGTTGGTTTTCTAGATAATGAACAACCTAATAATCATGAACTTGAAAGGGACACCACTTTGTTCATGGAATATGCTGATATGCGTCAACCGACACAAGCAACATCGATGCTTTTTGTTCAGCAATCAACGGCGTTAGATAAAAAAGGGTTGGACGAAAGTTATACTTATAGTCCTGCTATGGACGTTTCGCCACGTAAGGATGACACGGACTCTGATTCAACTGATTGCAGTGACGATCAGTTACCGGAGTCTAATATAATGCAAGTGAAATCAGTGACTGAACACAATCTCCCATCGAGGTCTTCTAGCAAAAGCCTCACTAGAACAGTTTCATTCGGTGGTCGTGCAGATGGCATTCTGACGCCAACGGCAGTTGAACGACCTGTTACATTTAATAATTCAAAAGGCATTGACAAAGATGTGTTCGAGAATGCAGATACGATGCAATCACTAGTTCATGATGATGCTAAACCTTCTCAGGGCGATGGGTCTCAACATGGATCAAATCATGCAATTGATACTACGTCAAATGCATCCATTGAAGACAATATGGATGGTTTGTCGTTATACCCAGTTGAAAGAACGAAGTCAGCAGTCAGCATTCAGCAGAGTTATAAAAACAAAGACCAGTTACCACAGTCCCGTGAAGCTACAAGTGACTTTGACAATCATGACGCAGTTGAAAATGAGCAAAATTCACGAAATGATTATCAGAATACCACGTCAGAAATAAATAACGAAGAGCCTGATGAACAGGGAAATGGTGCAAGAAGAGGATCAGAGGTTTCTAAATCAAATACACTCGATGTCAGAGAATATCCGTCTTCTGAAAATGTAGGTAGCGAACAACTACCTGGCGAATTCAATAATACACCCGAGCCACAGAAACACTTAACAGATGTAACAAATGCAGAAAATTATGAAACTGAAGCAATAGGAATCAGTTCGAATAGCGGAATAGCTGTTGAAACACAGTTTGACACAACATTGACCCGATCTAGTCAGAGTCCGCTTCTGAAAAATGAAGATGATCATAAATTGAATGTGGTAGTTCTCGAAAGTGACTACACTGGGTCAGGAACTCTTGTGGATAGTGTGTCAACCAAGCAGACAACCGATGCCGTTGAATATAGAATGATGAGACCGTCTTCTGCAACAGATAGTCGACCAAACAGCAGAGGAACACTGCAAACTGATGCGACTTCCAGACCCCTCAGTAGTGCTATAACGTTTGCGGATCAGAGACCAATTAGTCGCCAACTACGCATGTCTTCAAAGAATTTACATTTAGTCGATCAGAGCAGTTCTGATAGAAGATCATTAAGTCATTCACTATCCAGAGGCTATGATGCTCAGTGGACTGTAAACCAAAAACCAGTTTCAAGAATGAGTCAACGAATCGGAATTGGTCTAATGGGACAAGAACTGGAAACTCAACGTCTTTTTAATGACGTAGACAATGGTGACAATTTTAACCATGATTACGATGTAGACGATGCCCAGGACAATGATTGTAAAAGCGTTAAATCTGTCCAAGACAGTGAAAGTGTAAGTTCGATAACGACTGAAGAGGATGATGAAAAAGAAGTTACTTGGTCAGAAGTCGTGTCATGTACAGACTTCGTTTGTTTTGTCGTATTCTTACTGATCACTACCATTTTAACTTTAGCTTTATTCATGACAATGATTCTAGCATACTAAAGCTTGCAATGCTCGTTGTATGTCACAGTTGGTCCAGCAAATTTCTGTGATTAATAAGGAAGTCGAACTTAATAATAATGTCTGAATATGTATATACTGTATGTGCCTATTATTTATCATTTGGACTGTGAGTCACATTTATGGAATTTGATTTACATTTCTTTTAATATTGCATGTATAAACTATAGCGTTGGTACAGTGCAGGCATAATTAGTGAGCGTTTACCACCTTGTTTTACAATGATGTAAAGATATGTAGAAAAGAATGTTATTCCTATGAATGAGGACTTTGAATCAAATTGTACGAAAATACAATGTGTGAAACGTCGCGTAACACAACATCAGTTGAGTTCAATTTGAAGTTCCATTTACCTTTGTACTAACCAATTCTAACTTGTTTTACATAAGTATGCAGCTGACAACGTAGAAACCTTAAGCTGTGTAGAACTGTAGATCGAATTCCTGATACATTTAAGTCTTTAGTTTGGGATACTGCTAACCAACTGACATTGGGTTTGAAACCATTCTATTATTGCATCACTTCATCAGATACAGTGCCAACTATCTAGCGCAACAACGTCTCTTCAACAACAATATGAATTTTAGCTGTATGAAGTATTTGCAATCACTTTAACCTCTCTTGGGCAACTATCCCAAAGGGCGTCGCTCTGTAGAGATTGTACTGTACACATGTATCAATTTTCATTAAATACGTTGCTAGTGTTGACTTTTGTTCGTCGGTTATTGGTGTATCAGCGTAATAAAAACAAAGTACTCTCAATTATTTGGTTGGTTACAATTACCGACCTTGCACATGACACCATAGCCTGACTCGAACTAACAGTGGTGGGGATATATTGTGCGGAGTCAGCGATAAAACCTATAAGTTCAAAGTTAAACTCCAAATAAATTACAAATGTTTTAATAAAATGTTTATATGTTTATTTTATAAATCAAAATAATGACACATGATATATTTACATATAGTTTACGGGACAATACTACATTATCAAAAAGTTGCAGTTTGTAATATATTAATTACATTTAGCATAATAATTAAATATGAATAACATAAATCGTGCTACAAGGTATGCTAATCAGTCATCATACTGACTTGCATACTGTTATCTCAACATTTCCCCATGATCTAAGGAGAACACATTTTTTTCTATACACTTACAATTTCATACATGTGAACGGTAACTTAGTAATTTCTCAAAACATAAATTTCACTTTTCTTTTGCTGTTTTCTGTTTCAGAACGAGGCTAATGCAAACATAATGGTAAAATATACGTCAACCCTTAATAATATTTAAAAGATCTCTTGTTCTTGCCAATTAACGATCTCATTTATTGCACAAAATGAGTTGTAAGAGTTTCTTTTTTTCCACTGTAGCCAATTTCGTTGGTTCAAAGATTGGATGATGTGCTATTATCATTATAAGACAATGACAAAGTGATGGTAACAAGAAGTATCTTTAAAAAAGATGGTCGGCGCAACTTGAAGTATATTTGTTGCAATCCGAATGTTAAAATTTGTTGTACAACATACAAAAATGCGTAAATGTTACGAAAGCCGGTCATTCAATTACGCTATACTACAGAAACTCCGAGACAGACCAGTAAGGGGAGATCACTGCATGCGTAGGAGACTGGATAAAAAATACTCCGAAGTCATAGACACAGTATAGTCTTTTTCAATATAGTTGAGCATTACTTATTGCATAAGTCGTGAACTCACACACCCATGTTAATAAACTTGTTACATAGCGATTTATCTGATTAAAACAACAATCCATAAAACATAAGGCACCTGAGGAGGTCAAAGGGTACATACGTTAAGGAACAGAGGCGCAAGGAATGGCCTGGCAGACCATAAGGAATAACTAGGAGAATCAAAGAGTCACACAATAGCAGTGGGTCCCCTATCATAATATATTGTGCATATTTTGCAGTTGCATAACAAATTCATATACCGTAACACAAAGCTGAGAAAAGATTTCTTATCTTTCTTCTTAAATACATAAATCAAAGAGGATCAATTGATCACAACAACAATAGTACATACTACGAGGGTGTTTGTTAGCGATCTATATTTTTAAACATATTCATAGTTAATCAAAAGGTACACTCATATGTAATTTCTACCAAACATCTTGGACGACCACGTCTGCAAATGATTTTACCTGCAACATATCTTTTATCATATCTTTAAAAATTCTGACCTTTTGTTTCGGATATATTTTTATGTTTCTTCTATGTTTTTCACATTTTCAAGTAAATAAATTTAATTTTAGCATTTTTGGACAGAATTATGCCCGTAAAATTTAAGCAAATATGCCCATTTAGATCAATAATTTTTAGCAAATGTTGACTTATAGTACTTAATTGACAACATAGATGAACAAAGACGGACCACCAGAGCTCTGCATGGATTAATACTTTGATTTGCTGCAACGCTGTATAACAATTATAAAATTAAAAAAATGAGATGCTCTATAACACTACACAATTCTATTGTCATACACTCGTACATGTTGACAGCGATCTATTGTATTCTGCTTGCTCTAAGTTTATACGACAATGGGGAGTTAGTTATTTGATCCTGTCTGGCTTCGAATGTATGAGGAATGTTAGGATCCTCTCTTTCAAATGTAAACTTCTGCAGCAGATTAGCCAATATCAGAAAGAGTTCCATCCTTGCTAGAGGTTCTCCTAGACAGACTCTAGGTCCTGTGAAAAATAGAAAAGTATGAATTTAAATGTGATTAGCCACATCCGAAATGTTTATGATTTTCGTATTCCGTAACATTAGAGATTTATCTTCCGCCAACAAATATTTGTGTCACTTAAAACGATTTTGATGCAAAAAGCTTCATATGTAGTTGAGTCTGCAAAAAAGGTTTCACTGCTAGCGTTTCGCCCGAACAATGTGATGGTGCCTGAATTGCCCGTTCCGATTAAAATATGTTTCGTCGCATAGAACATACTTCATATGAATATATTAAATAAACAGGACGATGTGCATCTAAGGTGTCACCTTAGTAGTTAAATAATTGTTTGTTTTGGCGCACTTTTTCATGGTGAAGGTCAAGTGTGAGATAATGTATATATATAGATATATAGATACATATACTTTACAAGTGCACCAGAACAAACAATTCTATACTACTCACGCTTTCAAACAACACAGCAGGAGTACAGTTTTTTTATTTATCTAGCATATGTTGAACATTATATAATGTCAAGGCTTGGTATTACTGAAGTCATCCTATATAGTTGCACACAAAGCCATGTTTATCTAGCGCAATTGACTGATGGATTACCTGGTTAATGTCAAAATAGCCAATGTTCGATGTATATGATATGTTCACAAAGGTAATAAGGTATTTGTATTGAACATATAGCTGCAAGTACTTCAATGAAGTGAGAGAAGTCAACACTTCCACCTTTAGACGTCCCACTGTAGTGTTTTCCAATTAGGTAGAACTAGCAGAATGTAAAAAGAATTAACATTAAAATAAAAGACAGAAACCATGGAAAATTTCAACCTTGGTAAACTGGAGGTAGCATTAACATACGTGTAATATCATGAGCATACCTGTAGAAAATGGTATCAGCGCATCATTCTTAATCAGATTTCCATGAGCATCAATGAACCTATCTGGGTTAAACTTCGTAGGTTCCGGAAAGTATTTCTCGTCCATATGGGCCGAATATAAGACAGGAAGTATTAAAGTACCCTGTGGAATATCATACCCGTCTAGTCTCGCATCTTGGGTGGTACAGTGTGGTACATTCAGTGGTACTGAAAATCATATGATGTATTATGCATAATATAGGAAAAGAGACAGAAGTTGCTACAGGGAACGCAACATACGTAAGACAGTGCCTCTCTACACAGATCCCAGGAAAACATCAATCTACAAAATATTCCTATGGGAATGGGGAAGTAAGGAATAGTCTGACTGACTATCAAAAGCATCGATGGAACAGTTATGGGGACACCAAGGAAAAAGGGGAATGGAATGGATAGAATGCAGAACATGCCAAACAAAGAATGCTAGTGGCTACGAGCCGAAAGGGGGGTCATGAATATTATTTTAATCCAAGGAACTGCACATGGGGAATAGGAAAAGTTCGCATTTTGCTGTAAATAAGTATTTGCTTTCTCTGTTGCTTATCTCAGGAAACAACAACGTTAAACTTTCAATAACAGGATGGTAAAAATTTCAATTCGCTAACTGCTGACAGAAATTGTGTTATTGGGATGTTACAGTCAATAGGGTCAGACTTGATCGGCTATGGAGACGTTATAAGTTAAATACAAATTGTTGGCAGGTATAAATTTACCGCGCTTAACCAAGACCAATATACGCGTATTTGCTTGCAACTCGCCCTGGAGCGTTTTAGACCAGCCACTGAAACAGCGAAAGCAGAGAACAACAGTTGGCTCACATAACTACCCTGTGAGTTCCCCCACTGTTCTACGGCCCCCGGCTGTCGCAGGCATGGGAGCAAGACGGCTTTATATAAGACCACGTTTGACTGCCTCACCTGGGCAACCGCACGTCAGGGTCGCGGCAATCGTTTCTGGAATTCAGTGCTTTTCAGCGACGAAAGAAAATTTAATATCATGAATGTTGACGGCACGGAGTCTTTCTTCATCGGTATGTCATGTACAACGTATACTGTTCTCATGTCAAAATAATTGTTAAATCAAGCCATAAAGTTTTTATAAGTCTAATTTCAACTAGTGTGATAATACACCTAAATAAATAGGGTGCATGCTTTCTTTTATCGTTTAGATTCTAAAATATTTTGTTGCACCCACAAAGCATAGCGCATTTCAAATATTCTCAAAGACAGACAGTTTCATTAGAAACGTTTATCTTAAATTTCGGGAACAATCTGACCTAATCAGTGTTCTTAGGATGCCATCCAAGACTATTCAGTTTCTGGTCTTTGGGCAGCAACTGAAAATGTCCATACATTTCAAAACATTTTTCGAATTTTTTCAAAATCAAGACTTACAACCGAACGCTCTACCGAGTGGTCTAATCAAGTGGCTTGTGGTTACAGTAGTAAATGGAAAGAAAGAAGTCAAAATAGTATTTTCTTACCAATATTGCTAATTCTTTGAATTTCCATGAGCACAGCACTAACTTATGGTAGTTTGTTTCTGTCACTGTATTCAATTGGCTTGTCTCCAAGCTCCTAAGGTGTGAAAACAAACTAAATATATTACGTATTTTATTGTTGTTTAAACCCAAGTGTATTTGTATTTTGACAAGAATATCAAATTTTGTAAAAAGGTAACGATGTTTGAAGAGATCCTTCACCACAGTTAACTGAGCAAGAATAATACATATAATTATCAATTCAACTGATTGAAAGGAGAGCTAAACTTCTCACCAAATGGTCACAGGCAAACAATAACAACTGTATCTAACCATCAATAAAATAAATCCAAACTAGCATAATTCAATACCTTTGCTATTTCCTCGCGACATCGTTTTTGGACCTCCGGAAACTCTATCATATAAAGAAACGCCCAATCCAGAGAAGTAAACGTTGTTTCTGACCCAGCCAAGAACAATTCAAAGATTATTTGGAACATGTTGCTTTCTGAAAAAGAAACACTGCATGTCAATTGCACAAACAAGCTCATACGAATTTTTAAGCAGATATCAGCAGAATGATAAACCGTATTGCATTAGCGTAGCAGACAGTTTTTCTGCGTATGAGCTATTTTGTTATCGACGACCAAGCGCGGGAAACTACAGATTCACCTCTTTAAGACGTAAACGGTAAATTGCAGTGTCGCAGTAACCGAACTTGCACAGTGGCAAATAGTCAAAACAGGTGAACGTCACATCAATTTCGTTTGCTTTTTCTCACTTAGCTTTACTCCAGGTTTATATGTTTGAAGTTTTAAACACGGACCCAATCTGCTGATAAGGATAATTGTAATGCTATTTCTACAAATGTTAATTCAAAAGAAAGTTTCCTAGTCCACGAAAATATACGCACTTGTTATATATTTCTTTAACTCATTTCCATCACTTCTTGATGTCTTTATGTAAATATCAATAAAATCCCGCATGTTAGATTCATCAAAAGAACTTTCGTGTTCCTCAATCTGATTATAAACGTGTTCTTTGATCTGCTGGAATGCCATTCCCCTCAAAATATTGATATCGCTCTCCTTAAAATCAAAATAACAAGATAAAGCTGTTATATATCTTTTAATTGCGAACAACGAAAAAAAAGAAGCGTCAAAAAATTACAAATGAAAGAAGAATTCTAGAAGTGCCGCTCACGAAGCATACAGTCACACTAAACATACTGTAACATGAAACAACATACGAGCGCTGCTATGGGATTTACAACATCTTCTGTAAGTGACGTCAATTCAAGAAAATAACAATGTTTAATAATATTACGATGAACTGAATGAAAACGATGAAAGTATTGTGTTCGTAATACAGGTTGCTGCGACTGAAGTGACACCTTTGGTCCTTTTTTAATGAACACAAACATAATGTTTTGTAATTAAACATTAGCAAATACCCGGTACAGATATTAAACTTAAATACCGTAGATCCTTTGAAGACATGGACAGTACTTTCCATTCTGCCCGGATGGTGCCTTTATACGGGACATGTACTTACTTTCTTGTTCAGTATCCGTGTGATGAACACCGGTAAGAAATTAGCTGGATTTAAAGCTCCAGATCCGGCGACAGCAGTGTTTGTGAGACCTCTTAGTCGGACAAATTCTGGATCATCAAATTCATACCTGATATAGAATTCGATTTACATGTATTACTCCATAGTGTGGCCTAGATTTGGTGGCATCGATGTTGACCACCAAGAATGGCGGAAATAAAACGGGAGCCAATGTTTCAATGTATACATTAAATATATTCTTACCCGTTTTCCAACTTCTTATAACATGTTTCAATTTGTTTGAATATGTATGCCTTTGATATGCCGTATAATATGTTCACACACTCAAATAGTAAGTGTGTAAAGCTTAATGTACCGATAGACGGCAGTTATCGAGCAGTAATTTAAGAAACATTTAAACCTCAAACGTCAACGCGCCTGAGACAATGTATTTACACTTAGATGAAAGATGATCAGTTTCATTCTTCCAAAGTTTAATACAGTGGACATTGTTTATACGACACCATTCTTAACGAATACTCAGTATCATCCAAAATAAATAGTAGGTCTAAATGTATCTTCTTTGGCACATCAAATTGAAATGGGCTATTCGGAACCATCAGGGATTCTAAATCTGGAGTTAGAGGCTCCAGGGTCAATTTTAGATCGATGTAAATCTGGTGATTTATGTATTTCAGTTATCACAGTAATCAAAATGATTGAAGAAGTCGAGCTTTAAATTTCACGTACAAAGTACACAGCCGCCTTAAAAGGACATACAGACGTGAACATATATACGTATGAGTAAATAAATACAATGTCAAAACGTAATGACACAAACACATGAGTTCAACACCACTATTGCTAGGCACACATTATGCATTGAACAGTGCATTTGCGAGGCATGAACCATCAATATCATAAGTTGTGCACATAGAAGAGCCAGAACATCGATTTATATACAAGTTTACAACTGACATAATTATATCATTCTTGATGACAGCTTCCCTGGGTTACTAACCAGTTCTCTTTCCTAATTAAGAGATTGTGAAGTTCGTATTCAACCTAGTGAAGGCAAGGTTCACATGCGGGAGCCGATGTCAAGAGTAAGTCACAAACAATCGCAAGGAAATTCACAAATAGGTCAGGTATACCTTAAAACCTTCTTTGTTTCTTGATTTTTATAAATGAAGACAATTATTTCGACTACGTTTTATATATGCTAAAAGAAACCATGGTCTCAAAAATGTTAGCAACGTGTCTTGTCGACACGTGGTCTAGTCACATACTGACAATGATGTCATTCGTTTAATAATACATGTAGTAATAATAAATACTTTATTTTCAGACGGTTACATATTTAAGGTTAACAATAAATTGTACATCTTTGGCCTTCTATTAACAATATAAACATGCACAAACTAACACAAATTCACACACGCACACGCGCGCTCACACACACAAACTAACACGCATTCACATACGCACACACGATAAATTGTACAAGTACATCATGTTTTAACATCAGGATGTAAATGGACTATTAAAAACTACAAAATTTAAGATGATCTGAAAAAAAAATTGAAATAAAACAACAACAACAACAGACACTACATAAAATAATGAAATATTATTGATATCATTGTTTAAGCATTAAGTAGTTCCTATAATTATTTGTTTACCATAATTTGATTTAAAAGAAAAGGGTGCTATGTTTGACCGGTGAACTTAGTGTTTGACCTCAGATGTTCAAGTATTTAACTTTTCCATATGCACTGTGCCAATGTCTGATCAAGACTGCATTAGAAATGTAGACGCTTGTTATTAAATTGATTGGAGACGGACAGCAACCAACGAAGGACACATGTTAGCTTAAATATAAAGAAAGCCAGCTTGCACCTTTTACCAAATACGATGCTGAACATCACATTTGCGACAACTTGCTGCATTAGGTCTCCTATAGACGTCGGTTTGTTCTTTATTGACTCAAAATAACTTGCAACTGCAATAAGCTCTTCATTGATTTTGTCTTCCAACGAGGATTTACCAACTCCGAAATCACGTAAAGCTTGCAAAGTAAATCTTCGTGATTCTCTCCATGAAGCTCCATACTTTCTACGAATAATACCTTCGCCTGAAAAGAAATCATGATCGACATAACAAATGATTAAAGGGTCACCCATCAGTAATGTTTTACGAAAATGTTTAGAAGATGTCCTACATGCTGACGACGGAGCGTCTGAATAACAGTAGTTTTGTATAATTGGTAGAAAACTGATTCATTTCATTATACCAGTATCGCCATATGCTGCCGGAAGGTAAGCACTACCGTACATGCACACTTAATGAGAGTGAATATCTAAATAAGCTAAATATATTAAATCAAAAAGAAACTTACGCTTATCTTGAATGGGATTATTTCGTTACATTTAGAGTGATCGATTTAAAATATGTTTGTAATTGTGAAGTTACTAATTAAGGGAAAAGTAAAAATGACCACCGCGTGCATTGATGACGGCTTAGCAGCGACGTCGCATTGAGTGTAAAAGACTTTTATATCGGATTGAGGGTTATTATACCACTCTTTAAGTAATGCATCTCGAAGCTCATTGACGTTACCAGGTGAATTTAAGCGTCGCCTGAGTGTCTATCAAGA
The DNA here is from genome assembly GCA_032209605.1 of Mactromeris polynyma. Classification (NCBI taxonomy): domain Eukaryota; kingdom Metazoa; phylum Mollusca; class Bivalvia; order Venerida; family Mactridae; genus Mactromeris; species Mactromeris polynyma. The sequence continues at coordinate 4,772,757 of JASFXZ010000041.1, forward strand.
TTATCCCAAAGATGTTCTATCGGGTTTAAATTCGGGCTTTTGAGGGCCAGTTGCCTATGGAATCGATGTTATTTTGTAATAAACCGAATGTTATCACGAGCGACGAGGACTCTAGCGTTGTCTTGCTGAAAGGTTGAAATGACACCATGAGTAAGTAGGAGACGCGAGGCGCCCGGATATTCTCCCTGTAGAGACGAGTATTTAAATTACGATCAATTAATGACCACACGCGGGGTCCGATATCCATAAACAATACAGACACATACCGTTATTGACCCTACGCCCCCGAAACGATCCCTCTGCAGTATGCAACAGTCAGCATACCACTCGTTTCTACGTCGGTAGACTCTATCACCAATTGATGTGTCCCTCGGCCCATTGAAGTGTTACGGCGATGATGGACCGTCAAAACAGATCCATCATAGGGACGACGTCCGTACAAACCGCTTTCCACCAAACGATTACGTACGGTTTGTGTGGAAATCCGGGCATTTGTGTACCGGGGATTACGGAAGGTGTAGCCGTTTCAGTGAGAAAGCGATTTCGTGGAAGATATAGCGGTCTGGCGTATTTACACGTGGTCAACCGCTCCGTGGTATGTCGTCGGTACTTCTGGTCTGCGCCAATCGCCGTCTGAGACTACTAACTGCATATACAGATGATCCAACTTGTGCTGTCACCTCGTCACTAGGATTTCTTCCTCCAGCATGCCAATGGCTCTTTCCCTATTTTTAGGAATGCGCGGTATTGAAATACAGTAGTCACACCTTTTATTTTGAATGTTTTTGATTATTTTCTGACTGAAGACGTATAATGCAATATATTGAAGTACAAACCATTTCTCCATGTGGACCGGATATGCCCACCCCGTGTCTGCACGTGGACATGCAAGTTTGGTCGAATAAGCTGACCTTGTTTTACATCAGGTGATTACCTGACCAATTTTGAAAAGTAATAGGTCAATACATACTACTGCATGTACAGTTTTATATACACCCCACAATAAACCCTGACTTTTTTAGATATAATTTACGAAAGTTATTTTTTTTGGTTCCGTATACACCCATTTCAAAGCTTAACCACGCGCAGTGAATGTCCAGGAGGGACCTTAAAATCTCATTAAAATGTGTAACGGCTATAATAGTATTGCTACATACCTTGAATGAAGGCAGTCCTCCAGGCCTTATTATTGAAATGGAATCGCCCACTAAAGGCTTCTTTTTGCACAACCAGAGCTTCGTGAATGATATCATAACCCGACAGAACAACGATTAATCTCTGGCCGATGTAAAACCGGTATATCCTTCCAAGAGTTTTTGATTCTTCGAATAAAACAATATGCGGTCTTTTACCTTTGAATTTTCTTATTAATGAAATAGATCCAATTAATGGTAAAGCCACATATCCAGGTGGTAAGTTCTTATTTTTCCGTAAAAAGACAGTACCAAGTAAAAATGCCAAAACAAAAACTAAACCCACTGTTAAATCCATATCTGATACGTTGAATCGCAAATTGAATATCTGGTGTAAAGTATGTGCGCATTTATGAAGAATGAAGCGTCCTGCATAATAAACTTGCATTAACAATCAGACAATAGACAAGCGTCCTAGCTTTTAACCAAATAAAGTTTTCCTCGACAGTGGATGCTGTATTTTTAATACTCTATACACAATCTTAGATAACTGTTCAGTGTCAATTATTTATGTCATATTTCTCGACGATACATAAAATATGTAAGTCTTGTTTTTCTAGTTTTGTCAATTTTGAAAAATCTTTAGAATATGGATTGAAAGTTTGATGCCCATGCTTTATATACGAGGTTACACTAGTAAATAATTAATCAGTGTCGCAAATCATCCTTGTGCACCATTAACAGTACATATTATACTTACAGTTTTTAAATTTGGCAAATATTCAAGTAAGATGTGTTGCCCGTTCGGTTGAATTCAAACGCTAGACTTGGTTAATAACGTCCCCCTTATTAACAGGCAGGACGTGTTATCATTTGAAGAATTGAAGTTGTCACACTATGTAGTTATAAATTGATTTGACTACATCACATGTTTTATTTCATATTCATTTTCATGGTAAAGACAACACAGAATTATGACATAACACTAACTGTTCACCACTGGAGATATAATATTGTCACAACCAAAATATCATCTACCCTAACAACACCGTGTATATGTATTATGTCAAGTAATATGACAGCCGCACATTTCTTTAAGCCCCGACAAATTCAAAGATTTGTATTATGTCCCTAATCTTAATGATGTTTTGTTAAACTGCGACTAGATATTTACGAGTACATTGAAATGATTTGTGCTTACCTTTTAACAGACTTTTTGTTGAATTGTTTTGAAATAGTTTTTAATTTGCGCTTGTCTCCAAAATTCCATTCGATACTCAGGCGTGTGTCTGTTAGAATTTAATGTATCTGAATAGCCGTGTCACACTTTGCTTGTTGTTTGAATACTTACGTTTATTTTGATACATGTAATTTCGTTTGATAAACCACAGAAAACTGTTAAATTAATCATTAGGAATCATTATTATATAGTTTGCCAATAACTTCGTTGGTTTTAAGCAAGTAGTGAGCGACGTAAACGTTTTTGTGGGACAACAATCGTATATATTTTACTCGGTGATAAATTATATATATAATATATAGTACAGTTTTACTGTGATATTACTAATCTTGAACTAGTCACATAAACTGTTGACCGCTAAAACTTTTAGATCAATACGAGTGCATGATGAGTCTCCCTCGATTCATTTCTCAGACATTGTATAACCCATTGGAGGACAAATTTAAAAAACGTTTTTCCTGTAAATGAGTGTTAAACGTGCGTGATTCACTTCAAATCACGGGGACTGTTATTATGATCAGCACATATTTATACAACTGTCCTCATAGGAGACTTATGTTTACCACGATACCCAGGGTAATAGCTAATGTTGCAATTAAAAACATCCAGAAACATATAAAATCTAAGGCAGAAATAAACTTCATCCATAGAGTGTCTTTGTCAACATCAATATCATCATTTCTGATATAGTGTTATTTTCTTCCCCCTTTCGGTCTACTGTTGTCAGCTGTCTTGACTTGTCATGTGATGTATTCCATTCATTACCCCCCCCCGCTGTTTGTCCTGATTAATTCTCCTTAGTTGTCCTTAATTGTCGACCAGGCCATTCCTTTGCGCCCATGTGCCCTTGCGTATTTGCCCATGTACCTCCTCAAATGCCTGATGTTCTATGGACTGTTGTTTTCCCGGAGTGGGGAGGCATTGTCTTATGTATGTGGCGTTCCGTGTAGCAACGTATTCACTATTTGCACATGACACACTAGCCTGACTTGTACTAAATGTTGCGGGGACAATGCGAAGTCAGCGATAAAACTAATTGGTTCGAAGTGAAACTCCGAATCAATGACAAAACAAAATATTCGATGGTTATATGTTTATTTTATAATGAACACAATAAATATAAAACGACATATGATCAAGTGACATGTAGTTTACGGGACAATACTAAAAAAACTGCAGTTAAAATATATTTATTTCATTTAATACAATAAATCAATACGTATCATAAAAGTTTTGCTACAAGGCAAACAAAGGAGTCATCATACTTACTTACATACTGTTATCTCTAGGTAGCAAATATGTTTCCATATTTTTATAATTTCATAAATCAACAGTTCATTCATCAACAAAACTTATTCAATAAAACGCATACTAATGTGCCCATTCATATGAAAGTAATTTCTCAAAGCCTAAAGTCACCTGTTCGTATTATCTTTTCTGTTTCAGCACGACGCTAACACAAACGTAAAAACAAAATACACGTATATTCGTAACAGTATGTAAAATACACCAGCGCCGTGTATCTTGTTCTTGCCAATTCATTTATTGCACAAAAGGGGATGTACGAGTTTCCATTGTAGCTAAATTCGTTGGTTCAAAGATTGGAAAGAATATGCTTTTATCAGGGTAGCACAATGGCGGAAGGAGGCAGACAACTGTAGCAATAAACCGTTATGAAATATTATTCAACTGTGTGGGACAGTAAAGGGATTACACTAAATGTATACCCATGTCGCAAAATCACTTGAATGACAAGCTAGGTAAGTGTTGTAACCCAAGTATTATGCCATTGCTCAATATAAGTGAGACTGACTGACAGATCTATTGCTATTGTGCTTTACGTGTTAAGTTTAAAAGTCGTCAAAACGATACTCGTCAAATGTGCTCACCCGCCAGTACTATTTCATACAGCTTCTAAAAATCTACCGGATATATCTTCCATTGATTTTGATGACAGTAAGCTATAAGATTTGTGATTCAAATTGATTGAACTATGAAAAAAGTCTATTCAAGTACATATAAGTACAACAATGCAGGTTCGATGTTTAACCAGTATGCGAAGACGAGAATATAAAAAAAAACAATCATACAATAATCGCTCTATTACTGTTGCGAATATTCAACAGCAGCAATCTTATAATTCGTCGTTCACAAGTTATTGCAAATCAAAGCCATATAACAATAAAATCTTCGTCTTTCTGTTTGAATATATAAATGAAAGATGATCAGTTGGTCGTAATTATATGTAAAACAATATTATAGAACGAAAGTTCGTTCGTGTGCGACCAATAATAATAAACAGGTTCATATTAAATCAAAAAGTTCGATCATTAGGCATTTCTACCAAACATTCCAAATTCTGACTTAACTTCTAACACCACGAATGAACGGACACGGACCATCAGAGCTCAGCATGGCTTAAGACTCTGAATAGCTATAACGATGTATAACAATTACAACTTTCAGAAATTTACATGTACTGTAGCACTCCACGATTATATTGTCATACACTCCTACATGTTGACAGCGATCTATTGTATTCTGCTGGCTCTAAGTTTATACGACAAAGGGGAGTTAGTTATTTGATCCTGTCTGGTTTCGAATGTATGATGAATGTTGGGATCTTCTCTTTCAAACGTAAACTTCTGCAGCAGATTAGCCAATATCAGAAAGAGTTCCATCCTTGCTAGAGGTTCTCCTAGACAGACTCTAGGTCCTGTGAAAAATAAATATGTTATGATTTTGAAATTCGATTTGCCACATCTGAAACTTTACTAATTTTCTTGCGCCATAAAATGAATGGTAAATATTTCGCCAACATAAGTTTGTGCCGCTTCAACGATTTTGAGGCAAAAGGGTCCTTATGTAGTTTAGACTGTACTAAAAGTTTCAATGGTAGGGCTTCACGTGAACGATTAAAAATGCTTCGTGTCATTACCTACCTCTGGTATTCAACCTGAAAAAGTGCACCAGTACAAAAAGTCTTACTAGCCTTTCGCAAAACTCAGCAAGGGGACAGTTTTATACTTCAATCAGTTGAAGGGACATTATTTATCGCACATGTGTTGAAAATTATATAAAGTCAACTTACACAAAAGGTTAAGGCAACCAATAAAGTTATATGGCATTAGATTCATACAGACAGAACTGTTACCTGGCTTATGTCATAATGGTTTATTTTTGTTCAAAAATGATAGAATGTATTTAAATAAAACATATTCCTGAACATACATCAATCAGGAGGCGAGTTAATTCCGCCATCCTTAGCTCTAAATCTCAACCAAGCTTCCATTTCCAATTAGGCAGAAACAGAAAATTGTAAGTAGAATGAACAGTAAAATAAAAGACAGAAACTATGACAATATCAAAGCTTGACTAGAGGTTGCATTAACATAAGTGTAATATCATGAGCATACCTGTAGAAAATGGTATCAGCGCATCATTCTTTATCAGATTTCCATGAGCATCAATGAACCTATCTGGGTTAAACTTCGTAGGTTCCGGAAAGTATTTCTCGTCCATATTGGCCGAATATAAGACAGGAAGTATTAAAGTACCCTGTGGAATATCATACCCGTCCAGTTTTGTATCTTGGGTGGTACAGTGTGGTACATTCAGTGGTACTGAAAATCATACAATGAATTATGCATAATATAGTAAAGAAAGTTTTTACAAGGAACGCAACACACATAAGACAATGCCTCCCCACTCAATTCTCACTCAGGGAAACAATCCCTACAAAACATTAGGAGATGGGGAAGAAAAGAATAGCCTGGCTGACTATCAAACAACCATGGAAAAGTTACGGAGACACCAAGGGGGAAAAGGTATGGAAAGGATGGAATGTACCACAGGACGATCCTAGAATGCAAGTGGCTACGGGCCGAAAGGGGTGCCGGAAGAACACGAATATTATATCAAGTCAAGGACTGCAAATGGAAAAGGGGGACTTTAACATTCATCTACAAATCGAGGAAAGAAATAATAATAATATAGTATTTAACAGTCTAGGTACCTTATCCTTAATCTTTAGATGGTCATTGATTTCCAAAGACACAAAATAAAAATGCAGTATCTGCTAATTGTATAACTGTTTAAATTCTATAGCTTATTTCAAATAATGGAAAAGATATACAGATTCATTATCAAAGTATATTCTTAACTTCTCGAAACAATTTTATCTAATCAGCGTGAACTGGACGCCATTTAGGACTATCTAGTTTCTGGTCTTTGAGCAGCAACTGAAAATGTCCACACGTTTCTTAGAATTTTAGGATAAATGACTATGGATCTATTATCTTAAAACGAGGCCTGGTAGTATTGACTGTAGTAAATGGATAAAAAGAAATCAAAATAGTATTTCCTTACCGATATTGCTAATTCTTTGAATTTCCATAAGTACAGCGTTAACATATGGCAGTTTGTTTCGGTCGCTGTATTCAATTGGTTTGTCTCCAAGCTCCTGTGGTATAATAACAATTACAACGTATTAGGTATTTTGACAATTATATTTGAAAAGCTAACGATTTTGAAGAAATGCTTCAGAACAGTTAACTGGACATGGTATACGCGTATATCAACATCACCTGATTAAAAAAGAGAGCGAAACTTCTCATCAAGTGACTATGATCACCACTCCTTAAGGGAGAAATTGGTTTATGCATTTTATTTGTGAGAAGAGACTCTTTAAAATATAACCCTTTATTATAATTCTTTATTTTAAACATATTTTATTTACATACTATGAACATCATAAAAATACAATACAATATACAACATTTTACATGAAACGAGTTTGTTCAGTAGTAAAGGTAAAAAGGATGAGACCGAAAGCCAATGACTTATATAGGTCTTCTCCTTATAATCCTTTATTGTAAACTACTTTAGCAAACTCATAAGTAAACCGTGTTAGACAATGGCGTGTAACTCCATAATCACTCTTTTAAACGTCTTGCATATCAATTCTTGTAATCAGTAGAAGTTCTAGGCAGTTAATGAATTTATATGATCAAAGGCAAACAATAACAATTATATCTAACTATCATTAAAACATATTAAAAACTGGTATAGTTGATTACCTTTGCTATTTCCTCCCGACATCGTTTCTGGACCTCCGGAAACTCTATCATACAAAGAAACGACCAATCGAGAGAAGTAGACGTTGTTTCTGACCCAGCCAAGAACAAATCGAAGATTATTTGGAACATGTTTCCCTCTGCAAAAACACGTAATATTTGTACCACTAAGATAATATGCATTCTATAGTGGATATCACCAGAATGATAAATAGTTGTCAGGTTTTGCTTTCAATGATAGGTATTTATTTCTATATCTGCTAATATCAATTGAAAAGACATTGGTGTGAAAAATTTGTCTAATACACTAACATATACATGTACGCACTTGTTATGTATTTCTTCAACTCATCCCCGTCACTTCTAGATGTCTGTATGTAAATATCGATAAAATCCCGAATGTTCGATTCATCGAAGGAATTTTCATGCTCCTCGATCTGCTGATACACATAGTCTCTCATCTGCTGGACTGCCTTTGCCCTCAAAGCATCAATTTCGTTGTCCTTAACATTACGAAAATAACAATATACGAGTATTCTATCTATATTTTATATGCGAACACACATGAATGAAGAACATAGAAGCGTCAAAAACAGTTACAAAAGAATGCAGAATTGGAGAAGGAGGTACTACACACGAATGGGGTATAGCTCCACTAAAGAATAAGGAAACAGAAAACAACACACAATAATTACAAAGACAAAACGGACTCAATCTAAATCTAAATAACAATATTCAACAATGATACGTATCATTATTGAATAGTTTTATTTAGACTTTCAATACATCACGATGAACTGAATGAAAAGTGTCTGATGAAAGTATTGTGTTTTTGAAACATATTGCTGAGACTCAAGTGCCACATTTTGTTCCGTTTTAAATGAACACAATTATAAGTAAAACCAATTGAATTTTTGTCTTCCGTTTTCAAAACCTTAAGGCATGTTCTCCGTATCTTTATTGAACTTAAATACCATAGATCCTTTGTAGGCATGCACGAGACTTTCTGTTATAGACGGATGATGGACATGTACTTACTTTCCTGAACAGTATTCGTGTGATGAACGTCGGTAAGAAATTTGCTGGATTTACCGGTCCAGATCCGGTGACAACAGTGTTTGTGAGACCTCTAACTCGGTCAAATTCTGGATCATCATATTCATACCTGAGATAGAATGCGATATACATATATTACTTTTATATTAGCATGGTCTTCATTTGGCAGCATCGATAGCGACCGCCGAGAATAGCGATAGTAAAACGGGGGGCCAATGTTTCCCATATATACTGACCTGTCTTTCCAACTTATTTTGTGCATATTATGATTGCAATACTTCTTTGACCGATGAAGTTGTTGACCTCATATATTCAAGAACCAAACTTTGCACTGCGCCCATGTCTCATCGAGATTGCATTAGACATGTAGGCGCTTGATTGTTAACAAACTAATTGGAGATGAACGGCAACCAATGACGGACACATGTACGCATGAATATAAAGAAAGTCAGTGTGTACCTTTTACCAAATACGATGCTGAATATCACGTTTACGACAGCTTTCTGCATTAGATCATTCATAGACGTCGGGTTGTTCTTCGTTGACTCAAAATTACTTGCAACAGCAATAAGCTCTTCATTAATTTTGTCTTCCAACGAGGATTTACCAACTCCGAAATCACGTAAAGCTTGTAAAGTAAATCTTCGTGATTCTCTCCATGGTGTTCCATACTTACCGCGAATAATACCTGCGCCTGGAAAGAAATAATTATCGAAATATCAAATGTACGGATAAAGGGTCATCCATCGGTAATGTTTTACGAACATGTTTAGATGCAAGCATGTATACTAATGGAGCGTCAATAGATGCATGTTCTTGTCAAAGTGTTTTAGTAAGTAGAAAAGTATGTGCACATATTGTGAACAGTAACTTCTCTTTTATTAATAGAAACCCGATTCATTTCTTAATACAGGTATCGCCATCTGCTGTGTGAAGATAAGCCCAACATTCACACTAAATTACAGTGTACTATTTAATGACATTTTAGAAGCAATATGGATGCACCCATTTCTAAAGCTTTACCGTGCACAGTGAATGTCTAGTAGGTACCTTAAAATCTCAGCAAAGTCATATGTGTATGGTATTGCTACATACCGTGAAAGCCGTCAGTGAAAGCAGTCCTCAAGGCCCCGTTGCTGACAGTGATTCGCCCACTAAAGGCTTCCTTTTGCACAACCAGAGCTTCGTGAATGATATCATAACCCGACAGAACAACGATTAATCTCTGGCCGATGTAAAACCGGTATATCCTTCCAAGGGTTTTTGATTCTTCGACTAAAACAATATGCGGTCTTTTACCTTTGAGTTTTTTTAATATTGAAATAGATCCTATCAATGGTAAAGCCGCATAACCAGGTGGCAAGTTCTTATTTTTCCGTAAAAAGACAGCAGCAAGCAAAAACGCCAAAACAAAAACTAAACCCACTGTTAAATCCATGTCTGATACGTTGAACAGAAAATTGAAAACTGATGTAAAGTATGCGTCTATTTATACATAATAGAGCATACCGCTTTATAAACTTGCATTACATCTGACAAGCGACAAGCGTCCTGGTTTTTAACCAAATCACGTATGTAAACACTGATACACATTGACCCTGTGTTGATTTCATTCATGATACCACTCCGAACGCTATCCGGATGACAGCTGTCATTTATATACGTTAAACTTCTCGACGATGTTAAAAACTGGAACGTTGTAGAATTATAGGTTTATAAAATAATACCATATACCTTCAATAATTAGCTTGTTGGTACACTCATAAGCTTTAGCAAGAATTTGTACAATTGTCACTCTTACGTTGTTTTGTAAATCTTTACAAAATTAAAATATAAACATCTTTATAAGTTTAGATATTTCGCCACTGTAAATACAAACAAGTGTTCTTTCATATATAAGATAAAACGTTTGTTTTGTTACAGAAAAAAACATACGACCAGTCATTTTTGAATACATTTTCTGTGGTAAACGTTCCCTGTAGTGCACATGCTGACCATTTACTCGTTGTAATTAAGACACCAGTGTTACTGAACAGAGAACACTTTGTATGTAGCATCCATCTCCTGCTCCGATTCCAAAAATAATAATACAAAAATAAATAATGTATACATACTCGTATTTGTATTACAAACTTATTTATTATTTAAGCATTTACCAACATTATTTACATTGAGATTATGCAATTGATGAGTAAATATTTACAGTACTCCGGACAGTAAATAGTTTTTCTTAAACGAACATGAATTACATTCTAGTCTAAAACGTACAAATTGTATTAAAAAATGTAATGGAATGTTTATGTCATTTATACATACAGTGCTGTTAGATTGACCGCGAACTGGCACATGAACTTTCAGGATCGATCAATGTCAATTTAGGTAAGAAAATGCACCCATGCGTAAAATATTAACATATGTTTGATTTTCGTTTCTATCAAAACACTGATGCGACTTTTTTCTGTCAAGCGCTCGGAAAAGCACGAACAATTGTGTTCACCCATTTTGCAATGAATTCAACCAAGTAATATATTCATGCGTTCGCGTTTAATAAAACAGCACTATAGTAATGTGGCACATTTAGATATTATGGTGATACATAAATAGAGTATTCCCGTGTTATCTTATTAATAAATGACTCGTATGTAGGACGCTTTAGCACAGATACTACTTATACTCTTGACATGTTAGCATTTTCATTGATAGAGTAGTACTGATGATACACACTTCATATAAATCTTCCTCGATTAATTTCTCAAATATTGTGTTACATATTGAAGGGCAAATTCAAAAGTTCACGAGTCCCTTCGAATCACGGGGATATCATCAGAATAAATTGGGCAACTGTTCTCACTGAATACTAATATTTACCAGGATATCCAGGGAAATAGCAAATGTTGCAATTAAACACATCAGAAACATACAAAATCTAAGGCAGAAACGATGTCAATCCATACAGATTCTTTGTAATAATCAATATTATCTTCATCAACAACTTCACCAGACAGTTTACGAAAATACCTTCGATGTTTCTTCTACCTTGTGAATGTCCGTGAACTAAGCCCAGAGTATTGGCAACTCTGCCTTTTTGGAGATGAACATATCTCTGTTCAACAAGATACACAATGACTATATAGCATAGTATGTATAATAATATTTTTCTAATGTTTGGAAAAAATCGTTTTCATTCAAAAGTGTTTTTTTATTCTAACTTACAATTACTGACAAACTGCCATCTGGGAGACATACGTTTTTAATACAAAACAACCACCTAATATTGGTCCCAGATGTTAGATGACAACTACACTGACCCAAAATGAAAACTTTACATTTTATTTTTTTTGAATATTTGTTTTGTTAGTATATACGTTGTTGTAAATGTTACACATGTTTATCACAATTTCATTGCAGATAACGATTATGCAATTGTTTTAAAAATCGCCGGTATCTTCATGCGTCCAAACAGGAAAAACGTTTTCATTACTTTGCACGTGCGCAGCAACATTGGTTTCACTTACAGGTTTTAATGTTTCCCTTTCCCCTATGCAATTCTGTCACTTTATACAGTGTTCAGAGTGTTTCCTGCCCAATTTTGGCCTATTGTGGCCAGTTGTCTTGAATTGTCCTGTGAGCTTTTCCATCCATTAATTCCCCCCTCCCCTCCTCTTACTGTCCACTTTGATACTCTTAATTATTCCTTATGGTCTGTTGGGCCGTTCCTTGTGCCTCTGTTCCTTAATATGTGTAACGTTTGACCTCCTTAGGTGCGTTATGTTTTGTGGATTGTTGTTTTTCCTGAGGTCTGCTTGGGGAGGTATTGTCTTGTGTATGTGGCGTTCCCCGTAGTTACGTATTCTCTCTGTTTTACACTGGCAAGTACAGTGGAACCTCCATAAACCGGACTCCTTCGGGACCGGTTGAAAATTTCGGTTTGCAGAGGTTTCCGGTTTGTAGAGGTCTTTTTTTCATTTTGATGCTATTTCATACTTGTACCTAAGGTTCAGGTCATTATTTCATTGAATGATTGTACATCTTTGAATTTTACATGGTATAACCACATGATATTTCAAGAAAATGAACACAGCTTAAACAAACATGACTGCCTTTAATTTAAAAATGTACAAGCAAACTTAAAGAAATTCATATTATTTGCTTTGAGATGCACATGAAATAAAGTGTTATTTATGAAAAGAAAGACTCGTCACAGTGATAATTACTTCTGTTTGACAACATTGTATGTTTATGTTTTACACGAGATCGTAAAATAATTCGTTTATTCTGATTAACACCACGAAATTACAACGACAATGTACTATTTTAATAACAAGTTTGTCATTCATGAAAGACATACAATAAGAACATGTATACATCAATTAATGATTCAAATCAAATAAATTTCCGGTCGAAGTCATACCAGTCATGACATCGGATTTGAAAAGAAGTTTTCCCTATTGTTTAAAATTTCGCTTCTAGTGTTTATTAAGTATTTAATGATCTACTTAACGATTGTTTGTCAAATACGTACATAAATATATTATATATACAATGTAGTCAAGTACTTAGCACGATGTACTTGTATATAGTACAACAGTCAAGTACTTAGCACGATGTGCGAATAAAATATGTTGTCAACAAACAAAAGAATATCAACTGATCAATCAAAGTTGATATGGCCTATAGCAAATAAGGGTAGTTTTAAGTGAAGCCAAGGTAGTACATTAATTAAAAGAACAATCTTTGCACATATATAAATTAATAGTTGATTTTATAATGAGGCAGTCTGAAACCGTTCATATTTCAATTTTCAGACAAAACGGTTATTCGGTTGTGATTATATAAACATTTGAAGTTGCAGAATTTCTAAAAAAATAGCTGTTTTTGTGTGACATGCAATTTTGATTTAGATATGTTTTATTTAGAAACTATTCTGTTTTATCTGTTGTACACTTTTTCAATGTTGATACAATACGCTGATAATAATCCAATACATGTAAACAATTGACATATTTAGGTTTAGTCCCCAATTTTTTTTAAAACATACTTTGAAAAGTACCCAAATGAAGCCAAACACCTTAATTTATACCTTTCTCATATAGTTACATCCTTAAACAAAATAAGTTAAGATACAACAATAAAAGAGGTTGTTTTAATAGCTAATACTATGTACTTTAATACTAACATTTCAGTTTTTAATATAAGCATGCCTGTCACTGCACAGCATTGTCCTGGTAAAGCCTGTTTTTGTCCCAACCCTAACGGCTTAACAGTTAATTTGTTCCTTTGCATGCATTCTGTTGATTTAGTGAGTTGTGTACACCTAGCTAGTCTCAGTATGTTCCTTAACACTTATTGTTTACACTAATATTTCAGATATGGCTGTGATTTTACTTTGCTCACCATAATGGCATCCCTAATTTTGTCCCAACCCTAACACTTTTTTGTCCCAACCCTAACGGTCTATTTTTAACTTGTGTACTCTAATATGATTAATGTTAAAGTGCTATAGAGACATTATTCACAACAACATACACAAGCTTTTTCATTTAAAACTCACATCAATGTTTACTGTACATGGCAGCCTATTTTTAGAATCATACAAGTTAAACATTCCAGGACCCGAAAAGCAAGTTCATGACATTACAAAAATAATGGAAGTTTTTCCTGGAATTACTCTAAATCTAGTTAAAAGTAGCTGGAACTAATTCAAACAATGCATTTGAATCCCATTTATATCAGTATTCAGCCTTTAATAAGTCACTATAAGCCTACAGTCAGTAATGTTAGGGTTGGGACACTTTTTTCTGCTATGACAGTTGCTGAAGTAAAAGTATGATTTCAGAGAAAGAATGAAAAACTTAAAAGTAAAAATGATTTTGACAAACTGAGATATCCATCAAAAAGAATTTTAAAGAAAGAAAACAATGGAAGTGAAACCAATGAAAGTGATCATCTTAAAGCTAAAGGTTATCAATATTTAAAATTTCCCTTGTGGGGTCAGACTCTCGGAGATATTATTTTGCAATTTACATTGTATCTAATCACTTACAAGTGTCTGTCAGAAAATACCTGGACTTTTACTCTTTCTCATAGTGTGAACTATTTTTCAAAAATTATTTTTACTCTCTTTCAAAGTATTCTCCACCTACGTCTATGCATTTTGCCATCGTCATGGAAGCTTTTGTATTCCTTCTGAAAACCATGAAGTTGACCTATGTCTCGGGTACTGTGTGACCACCAAAATCAAAGCCGACATAGACTCATATTTGGTTCCAGCAAGCATTTTTTTTCAGTGCTGGAAACAAAAGACAAAGGAGGCAAGGCCAGGGCTATATATGAGGGTGTGATAACAATTGCCATTTCAATGAGTTGATAACTTACAACTGTAGACCAAGTGATATGGGAGTGGGTGTCGTCATGAAGAAGGAGATTTTCTTTGCTATCTTTGGATGCAACTCTCTTAGTTTTTCGTAGAGTTTTCTCAGAATTACTTCAGAATAGTACCTTGCAGTGACAGTTTGACTTGAAACAAGTGATTTAATATTCCCTGTGCATCCCAGAAGGCAACTAACATGACCGTTGAAGGAGAGACAGTTTAATTTTTTAGGGGGGGGGGGGGAGAACCAGCGTATTTCCACTGCTTTGATTGAACTTTTGTTTCAGGTTCGGCGTAATATACCCATTGATAATGCAGTTTAAGAACTTATCCTCTTCATGTTTAAAAAGACTGAAATCGTCTTTTGCTATAGTCGCCCTTGATGCCTTTTGGTCTTCTGTACACTGTCTCTGCACCCACCTTAGTTCTAAGCACTGACCATGCTCACACCAAAGTGTTAATGTAAAATTTTGCGTGCTGATGCCTTTCCAATGCTAAACCTACTGGCTACCTCCTGCAATGTTACCCGACGATTTGCATGACAAAAGCCTCAACATTTGCAGCCATTGATGGGGTCACTGCCTCAGTGGGCCTCCTATAGACCTAGGCCTGTCACAAACGCTAGCTCTACCTGGAGGAAACTGAGGAACCCAGTCCTAAACTGTAGAATGTGACATGCAGTCATGCCCAAACCTTTTATGCTGTCTTTGGAAAATTTGGCAAGGCTTTTCACCCTTTGCCAGTAGCAATTTTATAACAGAATGCTGGTCTTTTAACTTGGAAGTTTGAGTCCATGTTAGCTGAAACACCTATTATGTATTAATATCGTCTTAAATGTGTATACACAATTGTCATTGAAAAATCAACTGATTGAATTATTGTCAAAATAATTTAGTTTCCACTCATGTACAATATGTCTACTTTGTTACTCATGGAAAGACAGGATCACGAAAAGTCAGGGTGATTTTCCAACCAAACCTCGTTCAAACAACTTTTTACCTTTACTTAAAAAATGTCCCAACCCTAACATTTTGAAAGTTTACATTATTTGTCAGTTTTTTTCCTATAACCATAAACAAATGAACATACATTGGTTTTTGTATTGATGAATTGTTCCCTACACATATGTTAAATACTCTAAAATGTGCATCGTGGTGTTTTTAGGCTTTTGTAATTAATAAGCTTATAGTACATGTATTTAATATTTTCTTGATAAATAGCAACGATAAATCATAATCGGGTCAGATTGTAATATATTCTTTTGTGCTACATGTAATTATGATGATTTAAGCTTCTCAGAATAGTGTACATACTTTCTTAAGAAATCCAATCACATTAAAAATCACATAAATTTACATGCACATAATACTGTCCCAACCCTAACGTTCAAGTAAAAAATCTTGGCTCATTTCCGAGGCTATTATCCTTTAGACGATTCATGTTAGAACAATGAAACTTGACACATACATAGATGTTTCATTGTTTTATTTGTTAATCTGTTAGTTTTCAGTCTATTTGTTCAGAGTTGCTTAAAATAAATTTTCTATTTGTCATTATCAACTTTCTTCTATCTATATTGTCAATTATTCCAGATTTTTTTTTCAAGAAGTGAATATGGCACAGGTCAAACACATAAAAATGTTCATTTCAATTGTATGCACCTTAGGATAAATTTATTTGTATCAATTAGCTCTCACTTTGCATCTACTTTCAATGTAAGTTTATGTCTTTTTTAATTTTTGTTACAAATTTGGCTATTCCATGTTGTTTTTCTCAAAAATGGTCACTAAGTTTTCCAAAACCTAACTTTTTTATGAAATTTGATGTTTTTTTCTGCAAATTGAAACTAGAAAAAAATGATTTAAAGACAATTATTTTTTTGACAAAATGTCACACTTTATTTGCTATAGGCTATATATATTTATTTATTAAAAGTCTCATCTTTGTACAAAACATAAATATACATATATTAAAGACTATAAAAAACATTGCACAAAGCGATTCAAATAAGAATTATAAGAGACTTTACAAGCATACAGCTCATACATAAAATTATACAAAATGTATACGATATATTATAACACTATCGTGTAGCCAGACTATTAACATAAATATTTAATTTTAAACTAGAATCGTGTGACTTAAAAGGAAACATTTACATAAAAACATAAACATGACTATCTATCAGTTTTGTAAAAAGTTGTTAGTAATGTAATAATAAAGATTATTAATGCACGAGAACGATCGAACTCCCCACATTGCTGAACCATAATTAATGACTGGCCAAACTAAAGAATCATACAATTTTGTAATATGTTGTCCATACTCTATGTCTTTGTTTCTGTACTATGCGTCTTTGTTTCATGTTGAAATGTGTCAACATAATGAAAGTTTATTCATGATGACACGGGCAGTCGAAAGTCGTTCCGGTTTTCGGAGGTGAAATTATATAGAAATCGAACCAAATTAAGTTGAACTTTCGTCCGGTTTCCGGAGTTCAGAGGTTCCGGTTTTCAGAGTGTTTTTATACAATAAAAATAGAAGAAGAAAAATCGGGACCGCAAAAAATGTCCGGTTTGGGGAGTATTCCGGTTTTTAGAGGGTCTGGTTTAGGGAGGTTCCACTGTAATCATTTGCTGCTTAGCACAGATAAAAAATATCGAATTTGTTTTAAAAAATCAATTGAATTTAGTGATGCCACGTCTTTCTGAAGGTCAGAGAAACCAGGTTATTGGTTTATAATAATAATAATAATAAATTCTTTGTTTTCAGAAGGTTACATAGTTTAGGTTAACAATAAATTGTTGGATCCGATTTTTAATCGTAATTGTTAAGATCATCTTTATCAGAGCCCTTGTGCAGTGGAATAATATATGCATCTTTTAATTGATCAGGAAATACACCACAAGCTATACTATTATTTATAATGGATGTAATAGGACCAATGATAGTATCACCACAAAGTTTAAGAATATTGGGACCGATATTATCCAGACCAGAAGCTTTAGAAATGTCTAATTTTCCTATTATTCTCCGAACATCATATGTAGTAATGAAGTCTATGTTTAACAAATCTGAATTAATTTTATTATTTAAGTATGTTTCAAACGTGTGGTAATTGTCAGGATCAAATTTAGTCTTTTGAATGATGTCTGCAATGCTAGTGAAGTGTGTGTTGAATGCTTCAAGAATAGTGTTGGTATCATCAATGTATTCATTACCATGTTTGATTCTTTGTGGTACTGCAATAAATGTTTTAGATTTTGTGAGTGAATTTAAAGTATTCCAAAGAAATTTTGTTGATTTATTTGCCATTATTGACTTATTGTAAAATTGTCGTTTGCTCTTACGAATGATGTGTGTGACATAATTTCGTTGCTTTTTATACTGGTCTATGTTATTTGCTTTTTTTAATGTACCACGAGTTCTAATTGCTGATCTTATTTCCCCTGTAAACCAACCTGGTTAATATTGTGATTTTATTCTTTTAGATTTCAGAGGTGCATTTAAGTTGAGTGTTTCTTTTATAATGCTGAGTAAATGATTGAGAGCAGAGTTGGGATTGTTCAACGTTTCAGTTATGTCTAGGTTGGACATCAATAAATCATTTTGGAATTTTGATGCCGAAAATGTTTTGAATTGTCTATATGAGATAGTAGTATGTGTATTCTTGTAGATTTTAGATTGAATACGACGCGTGAAACAAACAGGAAAATGGTCACTGATACTGTAAGAAGAAACAAAAACCTCCGTGACCCTGTCACGTCGACTAGAATACAGGTGGTCAATAATTGTACTCGACGTTTTAAATTTTCTCGTGGGTTGCGTTACCAGCTGCGAAAGTCCATTCGACACAATAAAGGAGGACCATCTAGAATTCTTAAAAGAATTCCTATCTGCAAGAAAGTTTATGTTAAAATCACCCATAATATGATATTCTTGTGAAGAGCACGTTATAGCGTTTGTGAACTGATTCTCATACGCTGATATCCAATCATGAGTAGAATCCGGGGGTCTGTAAACAAAGTTTAATAAGAAAGATTGAGTTTTAGGGAAAGTAACTTCAGCCCACACTGATTCTAATATAGGAATATTTAAGTCATGTCTGTGTTGAAAAGGTATCTTGTCTTTGATGTATATAAGAATACCACCACCTTTACGGTTACCTCTATCCTTACGAATAATAGAATAATTTTGAATAAATAAATCTTCATCTAAAATTCCGTCATGCAAAAATGTTTCACAAAGACCCAGTATGTCAATATTTATAGAAGCGAGAAGGCATTTCAATTCGTCTAGCTTAGGCAATATGTGTTGAACATTTAGATTGACAACATGTAAACCTCTGTTCTTAAATTCAATATCGAAAAAAATTGTAGTAGGTAAACCATGTAAATTATTACTACCAGTACTATTAATTGTAGAACAAGATAAATTAGGTATGGAACCGTTTACATCAAATATTGTCTGAGGCTTATTTAATGATATCATAGCATCAGAACATTTCAATTTTCTTCTGTACAAATTAGAATCATTAGTGTTATACTGTAAGTCATTAAAAGAACAATTATGGTTATTGCAATCGGCACATATTGATTCTGAAAGTTCATATTTGTTAAAAGTGTTACCACTTGTTTCGATAAGATTATGTGAAGTTCTGTTAAGCTTATCCTACTTCTGGGCCATCGGACTTCTTGACGCGTAACTGTTTCCACGACGTCTGTTATCAGTAGGACGCCAGCTGTCGTTCGTGTAGCCGTTAGACATCCACTTCCGGTGGCACTCGATAGTGTCATTATTGTGCAGGTTACAGTTACGACAGAATGTAAATTGTTCATTCCATCTTGATCTCGGTTGATAGGAGTTTTCGAGTGATTTTCTATCACTATTTCCACTTCCAGTCCTTTGCTTGGTAATCGGAACAACTCAGTGGATGACTGCGACTAGAGCGCTGGAACCCTTCTGGTTGAGGTGAATACCATCCCGATGAAAGAATAGTCGAGTGGCATTTCCGTCACCATACACAAACGCTTGGTAACAGTCGATGATGGTGGCTCCCAGTTCTTCACCAACCTGCTTCAACGTATCGTTCAGCGAAATTACATCTGCGTCGACCCAAGGACAACTGGTGCATAGGGAAATAGCATAGGGTTGGTTCATAATGCCCAGAAGAGACTTCATGTCATTATAAATGGTGGTTTGGGAAGATCCCGACGCAGCGTCATTTCCACCCGCGTAGATGATGATGTTTTCGTACTGCGAAGTATCCACATTTAATAGTTTCGTGTGGATACCATTTATTGTTGTCCCCGGGCATGTCATTATATCAGTATTCGTGTCCAGTCCTCTTTTTTGGATGCCTTTTAAAATGGAGTCGCCAATGATGAGTGTTTTTTTGGATTTATCATCAGTGGTTTCAGATGGCAGGTTGGGTTTTGAAGGTTGCGAAGGCTGTGCTAATACATTTTCTTGTTGAGAATGCCTGTGGCTAGAAGAGCTTAAACATGGTCTGTCATTCTGAGGTGCCATTAAATTAGTCAGTTGTGATTTGATTGAGTCACCAAATGACTGCCATCTTTTAAGTAAAACATCCTGCATACCGCTCAACTGTGTCTTGACACTCTCCGTATCAGCCCTCACCGCGTCTATCTGGGCGGTTACTTCACTGGAGCTACTGTGGTAATGTTTCTTCAGGCTATACACATTATCCTTGATCTCAGCAATCTGGGCCGCAGATGATTCAATATGTACTGTCATTTCCCGTCGTAATGCAATAATTTCTCTCGACACATTCTCCATGAATTCGGACACCATATTCTTAATGTCACCATTAAGTGTATGAGCCGACCGTCGGGCTTGTTTGTCTTTCCTGACGCTTTCAACCGTTTGGTTCAATCGCAGTATGTCTCTGTCGTGCACATCCGGCGAACCCCGGGAGTTCGACAGTTCTGTCTTGTCAGTTTCAGAGACTGACCTAAGAATTTGTTGAATTGAATTATTGTATTCTGCAACTGACGAATTACTATTCTTTAATTTGTCCTCTATGTTTTTTAGAATAAGCGGAAGATCATTGTCAGTGAACTGTTGAGGTTTCTTCCCGTTGATAAGACATGAACACTGTGTGATACAAGTTTAGCGTGTAGATTCCGTGTCGGCCAGAGCTTAACTTGTATTGAGTTTCCACTATATTTCCTTGTTTATCATGCACAGGTATCTTGCAACACTTGAATGGGAGATTATCGTCGTTGTAAAATTGTTCAACGGAAAACTTGAAAAGTTCGAACATTCCGGTATTCATTATCGAACGAAGCCCTCCATCGGTCTCGTACACTACCACGTCGTCCCGGTCTGTTGAATCAAGCTTTTTCTGTAGCGCCCTATTCACATTCAACTTATAACGTCTTTCCTGACCGTCGCTTCCTCCAACCGTCATATTTTCCGTAACTTCCGCCATTCCGACAATCCTTGAATTGCTATTTTTTTGGTGAATATTCGGCGTACGTTCATAAAAAAATATCGTATTATTCCGTTTTCTACACACAATCGGTATGTGTAGTTTCTATGTAATAGTATATCTCTTTGAATTAATAGAAATAAAAAGATAGATTTTTGACGTTAGCTTTTTTAAAAGTTGTTTACGTCCACCGGACGTGACGTCATTATCCTGGCGGGGTCAATGGTAAATAACGTAGCGCGTCAATTTGGCTGCTCCAGACATACTATTCATAATCTTGCGAACCGGTACAACACTACTGGATCTGTCAGAGATCGTGCAAGACCCGGTCGCGTAGGTGCTACAACGTTACGTACTAATCGCGTTATCACGTTGACTCACCTACGTAATCGTTTTTTACCAGGAACCATTACTGCTCGGTGTTACGTGTTCCTATTCGTGCTCGTCGTCCATATACTGGACAGATTTTGACAGCTCGTCACCTTCTTATACAATCACTCAGTCAGTACTTTCCTTTCTCCAAATGTTGTGTGATAATTTACATTTTTCTAGAATTTTCATTTCGACCCCTCTCCACTTAATTGTTCATTAACAAATATGCATTGTCTGATTTTTCCCAGTAAATTAAATAAACACATTGATATTGCATTGAAGCTTCAATGAAAAACAAATTAACCCCGAATATACATTTATCAACAAAATATATACTTTTGAAATCGATGTAAAGTTTTCATTTTGGGTCAGTGTAGTGTACGCGTACAACAGACTGGGTAGTGGTCACTTTAGGTATTTGGACTTCAGCCATACAAACAATATTTAAAGTTAGATCCATTGAAGTTCAGTCAGACGTTAAATCATGTCTTTGTTTTCATTGTGATTCGAGCACGATGTAAACGGTATATTGGTGTTTGCACCGCATGATTAGAGGGAAATCCCCATATACGATATACATTTTTATAATACTGCAAAGATAAATCCAGTAATTTCATTGGTTAAAGGCTCGCGTATAGGATTCTATATACACGGCGCTGACAGGGTATATGACGTTTTTCCCTTCATGCGCCTCGTGACAATTTTCGTTGACGTCTCGACTCGAAAACTTTTATCTCTTGATGTCTGCAAGTTACTAGAAATTGACAATTGATCTTCACACATGATTCAATAAATACTGAACAGATTTCATGTGTGCTAGTATTAATATTCAAAACGATATATTTGTTAAGGTTTGAGCAAAATTCAGTTCTATAAAGTCCATGAGATCAGACGCTTGAAAATAAAAATTAGAGTGCAAGCGCGCGCTTAACCATGTGCATTGAGGTACCTCACGGGGTAATGCAATTAATTTTCAGGCAATATAACGTGTGAGTGAAATACAAATATTTTGATCTACAACAAGTAATTCCCGATATATTTTTAAAGGAATACGTTTTAATAACTGATATTTTACAAAACTAAAACAATCTAAACAATTTTATGAACCAAAAACACCAAAAATACACAGATCTAATTATTAGATCTAGAGAGCTAGGTATCGAAACATTGCTTGTTTAACTAAATTCGTATGAAAACACGGAATTGCAGTATTATAAATTCGTTATACAGGTTGTTGACAGGGTATATGGGGGAATATAACCAGTCTGCGATTCATATAACCCTCGGCTAACGCCTCGGGTTATATGGCGCACAAACTGGTTATATTCCCCCATATACCCTGTCAACAACCTGTATAACTAATAGTATACCAACCCGGGGATATCCTAACTATGTGACGCATTGATCACGTGTGTTTGAAAATTTTCACTTGCTCGGAGGACCAGAACAGACTGTTTACAAAAGTAAGTGCTTTTATCTTGTTATTTTGTGAAATTATGCGCGTATATTGCATTATTTTCATGTGTATGTTGACAATTAACGTTCCTATATCTGTGCAGATTTGTTGTGCACGCGTGAAAGTCAAAAAGTAATGGATTTAGTAGTGAATCAAATCTGCAAAAATGGCGCGCGTTTCCCATAGTGCCAAAAATTTACCTCGCCCTCGTCTTTACAAGAAATAATAACGTTCGGAAGAATAATTTTTTGTTTGGGTATGCGCGACATGATTTACAGAACTTTACTCGCATTGTGGACTCGTACAACCAATCCTTGACATTTAGTGGGTGGGGTACTGATGATGCTCTCTGTGCAATTCTCCAATTATACGCATGAGATTATTGCCTTCAATATGTTTTAAATATCAGCACCATGCTTTCGCTTATCTAGTTTTCAAATACCACGTTGACATACAAGCCCCTGCATATTTCAGACTCACAGCACTGTCAACTAGAGGTCATACCCTCCGGTACTTCCTGCCTTTCTGCCGCACCGATGTATATAGATACTCATTTTTCCCATCTGGTATCCGCTCATGGAACCAGCTCCCTGAAGAAGTAGCCTCAGCGCAGACCATCGAGGCCTTCAGGGAAGGGCTCAACTCCCTGCATTAACCGACGCACAACACGTTTTTATCTATGTTTTAAGTTTTAAATTTTATCACCGCATTGTGCCTCACAGTTACCTTGTACATATCACCAAGTGCGTCGATGCCCCAGAGTGGGCCCTGCACTTTAATGGGAAGAAGAAGAAGAAGAAGAAGAAGAAATACCCTTTTGGAGGAAGGTAAAGAAAAACTTGACAGTACTATGAGTATGATCCACAGGAGACATGGGGTTATGACATTTATTGTTGTTATTGTATAATTAGAATTTGGTTAGTTCTGGTCAGTTAACATTAAATAGCTATATTTTGTTAGCATGAGTCTGCATTTTTAAAGTAGGTAACAAAACAATAAAGGGGTGGATTGACGAGAGGGGGGACATATTCTAGAAATTGATCAAGTATAAAGAATAGAATGTACCAAAAAAATGTTAAGATTATAATAGACATGAGCATTTTACAACATGGTCAAATATTAATAACATTAATAATAAGAATAATAATAAAGGTGAACACTTTTGTGGCTCAATCATGTTAGCTTACCGCACAGCTTCACACCTGAACTGTAACGGTTTATATCCCCGCAAAAGACTTTAAGTAGAGCATATTCAATATTCAATTGGATAAAGTGTTGTTTACATTGTTTAACAAAAACTTATTCACACCTTATCATGTTCTCAATAAATGTAGCTACATGTGTATATTATGTTATAGCCTAATGGTTACTATTACCAATAAGTGAATTATTTCATAAGAAACAGGTGAAATACATTATTTCACAGGTGTTAATACATTTAGATCATCAGATGACCTGTATTTATTCACAGCTCAATAATTAATGTTATTGTATGGTAATTTGAAACTGGTCTTAGTGGTCTAAGTAAGAAGCTGTACTAACAGTAATTGAAATAATTAAAATGTTATTGCACCAGTTTAAAAATGTAATTGTAATGTAACATTGCACTTACATATAATTACAAACTGTTCAATTACTTATTGCATTAAATTACTATAATTGATATTAAATCAATTTAATTAATTTGAATTAAAATTGATTAGTAATTCATTAAAATCAGAATTAATTAAATTTATATTAATTACTAATTAATAAAAAATAATTACTAATTAATTATGTATAATTATGTTATCTGTCTGCTCATCCGTCTGTCACAAATAGTGTATCACTTGAAGGATTTGAACTTCCTGCAAATGTTCCCCATGTTGAGAGTAATATTATGGTAATGTTCTGTTTCATACTTATCTTGTATAAAGTCATGTTTGACTAAAACGAAAAATTGGTCAAGGGTGCAACCGGGAATCGAACCCGGGTCTACGGATTGCCGGTCCGTTATGCTAACCACTAAACCACAGCGACCTGACGTCATTTTCGAGTTAATTTAACTTAAATAAAGTTGATTAAGGTAAACTACACTTTGGACTAAGTACCGGGCGAACTTTTACATCCGCCACACAGCACTTATTACCAGCTGTAGTAATATTGAAATAAAGTCATGTTTGTGGAACACGAAAAATCGGTCAAGGGCGCTACCGGTCCACTGACCAACTTGTTTCATTAGAGACAGATTTATTTTATAACGGATACTACATGATTGGTTTGTTCTTTACAGATACACCATTATTTTCACCCTACATGTGGATAATTGGAACAACACTTATGATGGCCAGTGGTATAAATAGCAGTTCATACTTCATATCTACAATGTTGAAACAAACCTGATACAGGAGTGCAGTGCTGTGCACTTAATGCAGGGTTATCTTTATTTTTATTATATTGAAAAAAGCTGGTGAGTGATATTTATAGTTCTTGTATATTTAGTTGATTTGACAGATTTAGGCCCTAATACAGTCAATATTCACTTAAATATTTCGTCCCTGAAACCAATGGGTCTATCTTGTTGAAACTTTTCATGAATGATAATTGGCATTGTCCTTTATAAAAATTGCTGAACTTTTTGGGTTGTCATGGTACCGCAACAAGAAACCTTATACAACTAGCATGTGAAACCAATGATAGATTTTGTGGAATTTATCATTAATTGACATGCTAATTGAGTTATGCAAAATAAATGTTTACATGCCCCATATATGTTTGCCCTTACGCATTCTAAACTCTTAGTGATTTGTGTGCTGATGTTTCCCAGGGATTTGTGTGGGGAGGCATTGTCTTGTGAATCTGGCTTTCTCTATACAAACTTTATCCTTCTTCAACTGTAAATTGCTTTCCTCTCTAACTCTTTGTTCATTGTTTTATTATTCACTGTTCTTCAGTTTATTTATCACCTAACTTCTGTTTATTGTTCACTCCTTATTTTCTTTGTTTACCGTTTATTGTTTTCTGTTTAATTTTTACTGTTCTTCGTTTATTGTTTACTGTTTATTGTTTACTGTTCTTTGTTCATTGTTTACTGTTCTACGTTTATTTGTTACTGTTCTTTGTTTATTGTATACTGTTTTTTTGTTTATTGTTTACTATTCGTTGTTTATTGTTTACTGTTTTGTTTACTGTTCTTTGTTTTTGTTTACAGTTCTTTGTTTATTGTTTACTGTTCTTTGTTTATTGTTTACTGTTCTTTGTTTTTTTTTCTTGTTTGTTGTTTACAGTTCTCTGTTTATTGTTTACAGTTCTTTGTTTATTGTTCACAGTTCTCTTTTTATTGTTTACAGTTCTTTGTTTATTGTTTACAGTTCTTTGTTTTTGTTTACAGTTCTTTGTTTATTGTTTCTGTTCTTTGTTTATTGTTTACTGTTCTTTGTTTATTGTTCACAGTTATTTGTCTATTGTTCACTGTTCTTTGTTCATTGTTCACTGTTCTTTGTTTATTGTTACTGTTCTTTGTTTATTTTTCAGTTTTTCTAGTTTATTGTTTACTATTCTTTGTTCATTGTTTACCATGCTTTGTTTACTGTTCTTTGTTTATTGTTCACTGTTCTTTGTTAATTGTTTACTGTTCTTTGTTTTTGTTTACTGTTTTTCATTTTCAGCTCATGGTTTTTGGTTTACTGTTCAACGTTTTTATTGTTTTTCTGTTAATTGTTTTCAGTTTATTGTTTTTGTTTACTGTTTATTTATGTTCATTGTTCACTGTTTAACTGTTCTCTGTTGATTGTTTTCTGTTCAACTGTTTATAGTTTACTGTTTTTTTATTATTGTTGACTTGTTTCTCTCATCACTTATTACCTTTAATTCTAATGATTCTTTTCTGGCTTTCCGTGTACCATTTCTTATCTTGTTTATACAAACATGTACTTCTGTTCAGGTTATATATTTAGTACCTGTATCATATCATAAGCATATATGTAACTCCCAGAATTTTGTTTAGATTTCATATTGCAAATGAGTTGTTTAATTGGTGTATAACTAGTGCGCAATATTTATAGACTAATTATCCAGATTCATATGAAAAACAAAATCTTTCATGGGGCATTCATTTAGAATATATAAAAATACTAATGATTAAAAACTTCAGTATCCAATTGTCATATGCTTTTATTCATAATTGTCAACATTATCTCTACATATTATTGTATTACTCATATTCCTTTTCATGTCTTGTCTATAATCCAATTTTCTAGTTCAGGTATGTTATTATGTGCTTACTGTTATAATTATGTATGAGCTTAAACCATATTTTTTTCACTTTGATATTATAAATATATTAATATTCACTATCATTTGTGTTTAAATGTCGGTTTTGTAAACAACAAATTACTGTGTCTATCATACAAATATTAGTTTTCAGTTTTGTATTAACATCATCTTTTCAACACATATACAAAATTATATTTAACTGTCTCGCAAATTGTTAAATTAACATTACAATGAACAACGGGACATACGACCATGTGGCCATACAGTCGTTTTGTGATTTTGAATTGCATACTCATCTATGCCCTTGTTTTAATATTGATTGTATTCTTAATTTTGCTTAGTTTTCACATGTATCTTTTGTATCTTGCGTACTCATCGTGATTTTCAAATGTTCGCCCTCGCAGCTGAGACTTCAGAGCTTTCTTTTTTCTAGTGGTTTAATATTAGAGTACTTAACTTTCTATAAGATTATATAGTTTCTGCATTTACTGATACAGGAAAATGATGTGATGTTATATTGATTGTGATATGGATATTCAGTGTCATTGTGTAATTGTGTTATCAATGTTCTGTGTGTTATATATACATGTCTAAAATAAAATAGGATCAAACAAAATGGTTATCTTTCTTTGTCAAATTATACAACACATCACCATTACATGTCACATGTTTTTATTTATATGCTACGTGTTTAACCCTATACGTATATTCCTATACATGTTTACGCTTGCACACATCATCCCATACATGTTTACCCTTGCACACATCATCCCATACATGTTTACCCTCGCGCCTCGTCAGTCCCTAATGTTTGTAGACTGTCGTTTTCTTGGGTTTCGGTGTGGGGAGGCATTAACTTGTGTATGTGTCGTTCTCTGGAACAATTTTATCTCCCATTTCCTACTGGACTTCAAATTCATGTATTTAAACATTGACAGCGAAAACAGATAACGATGTATTACGATTGATATTTTCAATTATAAACGATGATATATTAAGCCAGTGAACTGCAATACACACCACGTTACTGTGGTAACAATATACAAAACAATATACAAAACAAGATGCAACACATATTAATTCTATATTGTGTTCGTGTTCTTCCAGAAAGTATGATTTGACAGCACAGTTTTACTACTTGATGTTTTTGTTCTAGTCATAAAACTATGTAGTTGGGAGTCAATTAGTTTACAGTTGTCAACATGAATAGGCTCCATAGAAAATTAGGCAAACACTGAAAAGTAAACAACTAAGAAGTCTTTCTCAGGGAATGTCACAGTATAACATGCCAAGAATCAGAGGCAATCGTCTTTGTGCATACATTCTGATTTCTGTATCAAAAGTGTAAAATTCGCCATATGTTTACTTCTCAGAAACTATCTGCTCTATTAGAGAATACAACTTCTTTGTGTCTTTGATCACAATTCCTTGGATGTTGATGATTGCTGACCTAGAATGAAAATAAAAACATAATCGCATTGGAATACTCGGTATAAGAAGTAATGGAACCAGCACATATGTTTTTCGTTTTATTACAGATGGAATAAATTATTTCAAATATTGGCTTCTAGGCTTTGTGCGCTTTTAAATTCATATCATTAAAATTATTGTGCAGCCCTGTATGTGTTTTGTTTCCATCCAATCAGTCATATTTTATACTCTACCATGACCACGTGTTCCGCATCGCCAGTCTCATTTTCCTCTGTCATACTCTTTCCTTTTATGTTCTTCATTCAGATTTTAAGGATCCCTTCCAAGATGTCATTTCAGTTTTTTAAGGATTCCTTCCAAGATATGTTTTTTTTCTTATCCGGAGAAAATGTGAGGATAGTTTATGCTTTGTAAAACCATTCCTTGTGATTCATTTTTCCCACTTTTCAGAACTAATTTGGTGAACGTTTTTTTGTAAAATGTTTGCTCGTGTCATATCCAGAGCACATATATATTCTTTACATGTGTACATAGTCTGATGTTTTGAAACAAACTAACCTCTATAGTGACATGTTTTAGTAAGATTCATTACATGATCAAATATTTAAGAATGTAATAATTCGTTCAAATTGAGTTATCTAACTTAAGTACAGGAACCCGAAATTATAATTAGTATGTCATTCACTATAATTTCGATGTCTGTATCTGCATTTTGAAAATGACCTTCAATTATATTTCTGAATTTCTGAACTGTTCTGTCTTTTAAATGGGTTGTTCTATGTTTTGCCCCACAAAGGCGGTCAGTGGACGCGCAACAGACCTGACCCTGGAATGTTTGGCAATATCAAGGATCAGAGGTGCTCTAGATAGCATGTATGGCTGCCTATCCCAGTCTGTTAGTCAAGAGATTATCTGCTGTCTGAAGCCCCAATGTGCACATGCCCGTTCGGTCAAAACATTGATAGAACACGCGGTAAGAAAAAGTTAATCAAAAATTACTAACATGTCCGCAGGAATGATTTCCACTCTATAGTTAGTGTTCATCACCGTATTGTCGTCTGCTTTCTCTGTCGAGTAGAAATATGCAAGAATAAAACAATTATGTATATTTAGTTTCTCAAGAACAGGTGACGAACGGATGTTAAGACGTAGAAATCATCCATGGCAAAGTTTTAAGATTCTAACATGTTCTTTTGGAAGGGGACTCTATAGTTAAATAGTTCATACTTATGGCAAGCATAATGCATGTCACACATTTGATTACACAATAGGAGGATTAGCAATGTCTGCCATGCTAATACACATAATACACACCATAATTATATCACCTTATTGTGTATGACTAATGATCATAGAATATTTGATACAAAAATATTAGAATACACATACCCACATGCTTTCCAACGTTGCATTGAAACAATTGAATCTTCTGTGAAACATCAACAACTTCTACCCTTTCTTTATCCTGCAAAAAAATATGTACTTATAATTAAACCATTCCTAACATTAATACATTCCGGTTTATTAATCATTTATGCCAACTTTTGAAACTGTTAAGTCTGAAATTAATACTATTGTTAATCGTAAGTTGCTTTCACTATTTAATTTTTAGATTAAATTAGGTATACTGTATCACTTACCAAACATCTCATGCACAGTCGATTGCCTTGCAACACAAGCCACACCTTTGTCCATTCTGTTGTATTGTGAAATTTGCAGTAAAAATTTCCTGCCATGATTACATCGTCATATTCGTCATGGAAATCAGGACCCAAAACCTGTCAATGAATCATTATCATGATTGGAAGTGTTACTATGGATGCATACTACCAAAAATACAACAAGCTACTGTTAACAAAACGAGTAATAAAGTAAAGAAAACATTTTACAATTGTCATAAAGTCCGCAGTATACATGTATCAAAATATATTTATTGACATGTGACAATTTTAGCTACTTAATTGTCTCGCAGACAGACACGCCACTTGGCCTTTACGAATGCCCGGGACAGCAGCTTTAAAGTAAATTTAGGAAATTTAGTGAACCCAAAGGGGTTGACCCATCGACGTCAGCGCCTAGCACTGAACTAACTGCGACCATAACCACTGCGCTACCGATGCAACCCCAAACAGTTGTTCAAACAGGAATATAATATCACTTACATATTTATTGAGTTCAACTCATCTACATCATACACTCAACATATATCTACATACGTGTAACCATTTGTATTTCAGACATTAAGTAAAACAACTAAAAGATGTGCTGATATATTCAACAACAGTTGCATTTCC